>CM039624.1:21886625-22486625 GCA_022457165.1 Juglans mandshurica | reverse complement strand
ACCCAAATCTTAGTAACTAGTGCCATGTGTCATGTAAGTATTACACTTTGAATCTAGACTTGATAGTGGAATAAGGGGGAGAGAGAAGTGTAGGAAAGCACCAAGAAGTGGCTTGCATGCCTACCTTAGAGGAATTGCCACTTGTCAACTTGTTAGAAACCTTCTAGATGGATCAAGGGGCAAAAGAAACCTAGGAAGACCAAGGGATTTTCGGCTAGCCCATCTTCCCACATGCCTAGACCCTTGTCTTGCCCAAAATTCAAGTTCCAAGGTAGATTTATTGGGAAGGGAAGCCTAGGGAAGAGGAATAAAGCTTTTATAGAAAATCTGCATGGGAAATCGAAGGGAGGCTCAAAGGATTTCAAATTTAGTCTGTTTTTGCCAAGTGTCAAGCATGCACTATGCTTCTAGAACAATAGATGCGAGGACTTTTGTATCAAGGACAAATATGCCCTTAGGGTTTCAGCTAACACACTCCCAAGCACCCCATTCACTTGCCACTTGTCACTTAAATTATTTTTAGACCAATGGCATGTAACAGCCCGATAGAAATTTCTATTGACTTTAGAAACCTCGTGAAAACCCCATAAGTTTTTATGAATCGACCAATCACACAGGTTTTAGTCTATCAACATAGTCAGTCTTATTACTCACTTTGGTGCTAGAAATATGTGCTTTGGTCTATGCCATTAGACTCAATTGATTATTTAGGATTTTATAGCGGAATAGCCTATTTTCATAATTTCAGACGAAACGCCTGTTCAAAATTGAGAAATTACTTTTAGGGACACTTTGGGGTTGAATTTCGGAAAATGATTTTCACTATAGGTGAATATGAATATTTGGAATTTTTCAGTACAAAGTTTATTATGTATTTTTTTTGAGTGAATCGTAACTTCGATAAGCGCACTGTAATGTTTTCAAAATTAAAGTCTAGAATGTCAAAATTAAGTTAGAGAAGTTTTATTTGGACACTAAAAATCTTAGCCACACATAGTGAATAGTATTAGACACTTGGCAGAAAGAGGAACCATTAGATAGATTTGTAAAGGAAGTCAAGGCGTGTGATCATGCCACCTAAGCAAAGTTTTGTTTCATCTGATAAACTAATTTGTGCCAGACCAAATAGGCTTTCAATTCTAGTGAAACCCTAAATAGTTGGGATCCAATTGAAACCCCAAAAGTTTGGTTGAAACTGAAACCCTAAACGGTTTCCTCAAACCCTAAAGTTGGCCTCCAAACCCTTTTTTAATCCGATTTCTAGCATTGTGTTTAATCACTTGATTAAATCACTTACACATGCTATTAATTAATCAAATTTTTGTTATAACATCATTATCCAACCTTTTAAACCTTGGAATCTTGATTGGGCCAAGGAAAATTGGATTTGGGCTCGATAGCATCTAAAACCCTAACCAAACCCCTTTAAACCCCAAATTGAAGCCCACTTGGTTAAGACCCACCAAGGCCCACGAATTTGGCCACCTTGGCAAAACTTCTTAAAGAAGTTTCCTCCCTCACATGGCAGACCATTCACTGGCATTGGCTGCACCCAATAGTGCCATGATGTGGAGGAGAAATCCACCCCATCAACCTCCATATCTCACAGCTGCTACAAGCAGTCGTTGCCCCTCACTATTCTCCACTTTATGTCACATAGCCACCTCCAATCAAGGGTCATTCAAGCCCATAACTTTCCCCTCTAGAAGTATAATGTCGTACAAGACACATTTCACTCCCTTTTATCACTTCTTCGCCCCGTTCTTAAAGAGAAACTCAAAAGAGATCTCTCAGGCATATTCCTGGGTCTTTTTGCGTAAAGAGTTCCAAACCTTTGTAAGTGTTTTTGCACGATGAATCCTTCATAAAAGTTGTTCATCTTGGAGTTTAGTTTCCTTGTATATCTTACTAGTCTCATTCCATGTTAATTTGGTTCGTAAAAAGTATTTTTAACCATGGAAAGGTCATTTTGGGAGTGAAACTAAAGAGTAATGTATGTTTTGAAATTTTTGACGAAGCTAATGGACATATCTTGGTTTGAATAGTTTATGGCATGTTGTTAGCATGTTTTTATGAATGTTCGTTGAGTTTTTATTGCATGACTAAAGCTTTTGATGATAGATTTCCCTTGATCTAGAAACTTGAAAACTGGATGTGGAAAAACAGTTTTTGTTTTGAGAAAATTTGAATATTTCATTGTCTAATCTTACTACATAGGATTTGATATTTTTATGTGATGATCCTAAGCCTCTTATATACATGGTATAATGTTATTTTAAAGATATTTAGTATTATTTGTAAAAATATGATGCTTCTATGCAAGAGGATTTTGTTTAGGCCTAAGATTTTGTGTTTTTGGATTAGATCCATATTTTATTGAGTTTTATTCATGTGATTTTAAGTTTGATGGTTGGATCTTCTTTAGGATACATTTTTAAACCATGTGATGTTTTAGTTTGAGGACCACATGTCTTTAAGCCATGGATCAAGAGATTGATCAAAGTTAGTTGAGAGAAAAGTTTTTGTTTTGGACTAAGTGTAAAACCAAAACCTCCAAGTGTTGTTTTGTGATTTTTGGTGACTTTTGTTTGATGTTTTAAAGCATGGTTGATCTTAGGATCATGTTATGAATATGTTAGAAGTAAAATTTTGTATACCTCAGAACCCTGAGGGAGCCACAAATCAAGAGAATCAGAATCCCCCGATAAATGGAGGATTAGTTGAAGCTGTACGTTTGCTGGCTGACATGCTTAGACAACAACAACAACTACGAGCACACGTACCCAGACCCGAAGTCAGGGGTTGTCTGTGTTAGAAGTTTTTGATCAACCATTACCCGAATTTGTCTGGTAATGATGGGTCACAGAGAGTCGAGAAACGGATCATGGATCTCGGAAGGACATCCGAGATCTGTGGATGTATTGAGGACCAAAAGGTTCTATATGCAGGATACCAATCCCAAGGAGAAGTTGGAATATGGTGGGATACACGAAGGCAGCTTCTAGTTAGGGAACTATAGTGTTTAGCTGCACTATCTTGGGAGAGATTTAAGGAAGAGTTGGACAACAGATTCTTCCCAGATTCTGTCAAACAGCTGAAGGCGTAGGAGGTCGCGACATTAACTCAAGGCAGTTTTACCAAATAGCAGTACGCCACTAAGCTTATGGCGTTAGGAAGGTTTGCACCACACTTGATTTCTACTCAAAGGATGTAGGCACGAAAGTTTCAAGCAGTACTTTAGCCAATGATCCGTAGCCAAGTAGCTTGCCTAAGAATAGAGAATTACCAAGAGTTGGTAAACATGGCCGGGATAGCAGAGACAGAGCAGAAGGTTTCGACTACCCTGATCATTTTGGAAAGAAAGAGGACTTCATCATATGCTGCTGAAGAAAGTTCAAAAAGGAAGAAGATGTTTACTGGATTAGATAAAGGAAATGGCATTGAGACTAGGAGCTCAATGCCGATCACATTTCCACTTGTGGAGAGTGCAGAAACACCATTGAGGCAAATGCAGAATCGCATTGGGAACTTGTTTCAAGTGTGGCCAACTGGATCATAAGTTCAAAGACTGCCCCAGTGTTGCTTTGAGGAATGAAAGGAAGGGGGTCTCACTCAACAGCGGCTACAAACCAAAGCCGAGGCAGCACATGCCCATGAAAGTGTATGCTGTCACTTAAGGAGGCACAGATGCTGATGCCCCAGGAACTGAAGAAGCTGGCACCATCACTGTTATTTTTTTCTATGACCTAGGTATTGTTAAGCTTATGTAAAGTTGATTTGATTGCAATTGATTGTATTGTTGCAATATTGTTTTTTGGGGAATGTCAAGTTATTGAAGTTTGTAACTTGTACGCTATTGATTTAAGTGAGTCCCTGTTTTTAGTAATTATGGTATTACACGATAGTTTAGTTCGGAAGCCGAATTGTTACCCAGGTGGCAAGAGTAACAATTCTCATTAAGAGTATTATTGTTCATATCAGTGTAGATATAAAATACCCTTTAACAGTTGGAGGAAGGATATTGACGGTTGATAAATTAGTATTCCGCATATTTGGAGTTGTTTTGTTTTTGAGGATCCAAAGGATTTTGTGTTTGAAAGAGTAAAGTGTTTGGGAGAGGCTTTGGCCGTAGTAGGATTCGCTTATGATGGTAGTTTTATCCAGCTGCCATTAAGCATTTTTGGCAAAGCATTGTGTTTGCAGAAAACGTAGATTGCCATTATATTAGAGACTTTTATATGGGTAGTAAATCTTGGTCTTGAGGACTTGTGTGAATAGTAGGAACAGATCATTTCATTTAGAGTCGGAATAAGAGGCAGGTCATGATGGATAGAAGAGTTATGCCAATCATAAGAGAGAAAGTCTTGAGTTGAGGTTAATAGCTGATCGTTTATCGAGGCACCACCTAGGAGGAGGAACGATACGTTGTGATTATGAAGGAGTAAGCTAGTCATAGGCAGATAGAATTCCTTGAGGAAATAGCAAATGTGAATTAAGTTTTGTTTGGATTAAATTCTTCCAAATTGAACTGCGTGAATACTTGAAGTTTTAGATTTAGAGAGTATGTTGGTACAACTTGACCTACTTTGTGAAAGGATTCCAGTACAAACTAATATGATTTGAGAGAGAGAGAGAGTTAAGAATGGTAGATATATACATTGTGAATAATTCCTTGAATAGTAAGGAGAATAGTGATTTCATTTAAGCAAGGATTCAGTATCCTAGAAGGTCAGCCTAGAAGTCGTTAAGTTTAGGTAGTAACCTTTGGGAGTGATATACCCTTATGCTATAGTGGTAGTTATTTTGTGTAACCATGTGATGGTTATAGATAAGAATAGTGTTAACTACCAGAGGAAGACATTACCTCAGGAAGAACGTTAGCTGCCCCCTGGAGCGTGATGAGGCATCCAGTGATGGACAGTAGGTTGGTAAGTAACTTCTTCTTTTGAGGGTATTTTATGTTTGTACTTGTGTCGATTTTGAGGACGAAATCTTTTTTTTAGGAGGGGAGAATGTAATAGCCCGCTACAAATTCATTGGTGGAATTTCTATTGACTTTAAGAACCTCGTGAAATCCCATAAGTTTTTACGAATCGACAAATCGCACAAGTTTCAGTCTGTCAACATAGTGAGTGTTGTCACTCACTATGGTGCTAGAAATATGAGTTTAATTATTTGAGGTAGTTAGAAGTGTCAGAATGTGTTTTGGTCTATGCCATTAGACTCAATTGATTATTTAGGATTTTATGGCGCAATAGCCTATTTTCAGAATTTTGGACGAAAAACCTGTTCGAAATTGTGAAATTATTTTTAGGGGCACTTTGGGGTTGAATTTTGGTAAAAGATTTTCACTATAGGTGAATATGAATATTTAGAATTTTTTAGTACAAAGTTTATTATGCATTTTTTTGGAGTGAATAGTAACCTCGATAAGCGCACCTAGTGCAGTGTTTTCAAAATCACTATATATAATGACCAAATTAGGTTAGAGAAGGTTTATTTGGACACTTGACAAGATCTTAGCTACACATAAATAATAGTATTAGACATTTGGTACAAAGAGGAACCATTAGATAGATTTGTATAGGAAGTCAAGGTGTGTGATCATGCCACCTAAGCAAAGTTTTGTTTCATCTGATCAACCAATTTGTGCCAGACCAAATAGGCTTTCAATTCTAGCGAAACCCTAGATAGATGGGATCCAATTGAAACCCTAAAAGCTTGGTTGAAACCAAAACCCTAAATTGTTTCCCAAATCCTAAAGTTGGCCTCCAAACCCTTTTAAATCTGATTTCTAGTGTTCTGTTTAATCACTTGATTAAGTCACTTTCACATGCTATTAATTAAATCGCTTTCCTGCGTGGAGTGTTTTGACCCTTTGTAAGTATTTTTGCACGATGAATTCTTTATAAAAGTTGTTTGTATTTGAGTTTTGTTTCCGTAGATATCTTATTAGTCTCATTCCATGCTCATTTGATTGGTAAAATGTGTTTTTAACCATGGAATGGTCATTCTAGGCGTGAAACTGGAGAGTATGTTATGTTTTGAAATTTTTGACCAAGCTAATGGACATATCTTGGTCCGAAACGTTTATGGAGTGTTGTTAGTATGTGTTTATGACTATTCGTTGAGGTTTTATTGCATGACTAAAGCTTTTGATGGTAGATTCCCGTTGATCTAGAAACTTGAAAACTGAAAGTGGAAGAATAGTTTTTGTTTTGAGAAAGTTTGAATATTTTGTGGTCTAATCTTACTCCAAAGGCTTTGATATTTTTATGTGATGATCCTAAGTCTCTTATATACAAGGTAAAATGTTATTTTGAAGGTATTTACTATTATTTTTAAAGATATGATATTTCTATGCATGAGGATTTTGGTTAGGCCTTTGATTTTATGTTTTTGGGTAAGATCCATGTTTGAATGAGTTTTATCCTTGTGATTTTAAGTTGATGGTTGGATCTTCTTTAGGACACATTTTTAAACCATGTGATGTTTTAGTTTGAAGATCACATGTCTTTAGGCCATGGATCGAGAGATTGATCAAAGTTAATTGATAGAAAAGTTTTTGTTTCGGACTAAGTACCAAAAACTCTAAGTGTTGTTTTGTAATTTTTGGTGACTTTTATTTGATGTTTTAAAGCATGGTTGATCTTAGGATGATGTTATGAATATGTTAGAAGTAAAATTTTATTCCTTTTGCAATTCTTGGAGATGTTTTTATGAAGGTCAAAACTTGTGATTTAAGGGTTAACGTTTTTGTTAAAAAGTTTGGGTCTTTTACAAAAAGTTTGGTGTTGATGATTAGCTTCTCTTAATGGATATTTTAAGTGTGTTTTTAAACTTAAGATAGGAAGATGGTTGTTAATAAATTTTGGTTTAATCCTGGGTTTTGAAGATGGAAGAAATTGCAACCAAAATCAAGAGAAATGACCTGTGAGTGTTTCGGCCATAGTGGGTTTTAAATCTTTCTGAGTTGATATTTGAGTCTAAGACAACATTTACATGAGGAATTTAAATTTTGGTAAGTTAGGATTTGACTGGGTTTTATATTTGAGTCTAACTTTTAGAATACCCTCTTACAGTTCTATTTGTTTCACGCTTTCTTCTCATAGAACGCGACGATCGAGGTAAGTTAGCTCTTAACTTACTATCAGTTTACTGTGTTGTCACATCCCGTCCTTGTGGTGGGACTTTTTATAAAATATTTTTAGAAAGGATGACTGGAGTTACTGTTCCCTTTAAAACTTTTCACTTGCATACCCAGGGTGCAAGACTCTACGTTTATAAGATAAAATGTGCTTTGATAATAAAAGAGATTTATAGCGGAAAACATTGATTTTACAATAATAAGGCCTCTCTTACATTTAAAACTCATGCCTAGACTTCTGTGCTTTTCCCCATGGGCTGTGTCTGTCCTGACCGTTCAATTCCTGTGGGGGGTGGGGCATACATAAAAACTAAAATGAGTCGAAGAGTCGTAAGCATTACGTCATACAGTTAAAATATAGCAACATAGATTTTCATTCATGCATTCATCATTCGTACATACTTATACGTGCATGCATACGTGTCATGCGTGCGTTCGTTTGGAAACGTCACTAGTCGGGGTACTCTTTCTTTTCGTGAAATGTGTCTCCCGTCAGTGCCTTCATTTCTTAAAGATTCTGTGCTCTTGTGCTCTTGTGCATACATGCATTCGTGCATACATACATTCATGCATACGTGCATTCTTTCTTATTACTTTCATAGGCCGGTACACACTGTTACTCCCCATGTGTTGGGATTACCGGTCTTTTGGACCAATGTATTCGCCCGTGGCCGTGGGTTGGAATCCCATTTCCATTAGGGTGCAGCATTGGGTGCACTACCAGCACTACTGCCCGGCATTGCAATCTGCCCATTCATTCATTGGGTACCCCTTTTCATTCATTCATGTGGCCGTTACGTATTTTTATACATTTCATGCTTTCATTTTAGTCCTTTCATTCATTCATGGCAGCTCGAAAGAGCTGGAGCTTTCATTCTTTTCTTATCTTTCATTTAACATGTCCTTTTATGAGAAAACATCTTTTCATGAGCATGTGCATAAACTTAATCTTTTCATGACATTCATAAAACATCCATTCATGGCATCGTAAAACATCCGAAACGTCGGCCTTCATGGTATCCACAAGCATCACCTTTAAACGTCATCTCTCGTGGTGTCCACGAGCATTACCTCGTGGCGTCCATGAGAGCGTCGGTTCGTAAGATCCATGAAAGCGTCTGTTTCCTTGTCTTTCTTTGCCTTTCGTGATAAAACATTCTTTTTAGTGAGAAAACGTTGTTTCATGAGAAAACATTCATTTCATGATCGTAACATATCAATTCGTTGATTTTCTTAGAAAATACATACAATAGATACGGCGTATAGTCATCCATTCACATGCGTACAATTAATACTTTGGGTGCATAAAAAGGAGCCGTACATACTTATATGTTTGAACACTTATTGTCTTCTTTCTTAAAACTTCTTTCGTTTCTCTTCGTAAGCATCTTAAAGGAAAAGCCTTTCACTTTCAATTTTGTATCTTTTAGAAAGCTCTAGAAGAGTATGAATGTAATGCTTACCTGGACTCCATGCTACTTCCATATCATGCAGTCCATTCATGTGCTTGTCAGATGGCAACCTACATGCATACACATACCTTAACGTCATTCTCTATCTAGTACATAAGTAACTTAAACTTAGAAAGCATAAGCTATACTTCACTTGGGACACTCTCCTTCTATCCCGGTTTCTTACGTGTTCCTTACTAAATTAAAACCTTCGGGAACCCATTACGGTCACCCCATCTTCCAATTCAAGGTCTTGCCTCCAGTGCTTATTCACTAAAGTGAACCCATGATTCACCTTAGGATTAAGACACTAAGACCTCTGTCTCATTCTTCTCATTAACCACGTTCCAACGCATGACTCAGACCAACTAAGTCACGCATCCCTTCCTTAGACAGTCCACTCGTCACTATCTCCATGCACCTTAGCCCACACTACTCCTCATTCCCATTCATACAAACCACATGGCTCTAAGCCAACTCTGAGGCTTAGGCACCGTGCAACTATACTCAGAACCGGTTACCCATTACATATGGTGAATCCATCCAGCACATGTGTCTCACCATTACACATGTACTCTACCCCTTATTACCTAAGATCAACATACATAATACGTTGATCACCAGCTTCGAGGGACAAGGGTCATACTCCGATACCAACCTTCTCTTAACCCGGCTAGCATTGCTCTTCATGCTATCCGTCCCCTTTTACAGTTCATCCCAACACTTAACACGACAGACTCTATTCATAACTACGTCTCATGTCACGTCATATAGCTCGAGACTATTCCCAAGCTACACCGTGACCTTGTCGCGTTATCTGACATCCTGTTACGTCACTTCCTTACGCCAACTCCTAACTCATCACAACTATGGTTCCTTACGTACTCTCATCACATCATGACATTTTGTCACGTTCCCCTTACGCCCTTCATACATTATCGCTTCACCACATGGCAAGCACGACTGTCAGTAACCACGTCACGAGGCGACGTTGCCCAGCCATGCTTCCGCTGCGTACTCTTACACTTATTCCGCTACTTCATCCTTATTCCCAGCCGTAAGTCCAACACGGTGACACTTGTCACCTTAGACTACAGGCCACATCACAACTACTTCGGGACACTGTTCCACAGTTCCCAACAATACTCATCATGCTTTACGCCCATCAACTGCACAACCATCCTTATTTCTACGACCTGCCATCACTTCATGGAGTACACTCCGCGCATACTCCCTTCATATACGCTACAACTCATCACCATTACGGCATACGCGCCACATGGTGCATTGCTCCTCTACATGGAGTACACTCTACATATAATCCATTCATACACGCTACACCACATCATCACTATGGCATATCTGCCATATGATGCGTCACTCCACTACATGGAATACACTCCGCGTATATTCCATGCCCATTACGGCACATCACCACTATGGCATACCCGCCGTATGGTGCGTCACTCCGTCACATGGAATACACTTTGCGTATACTCCATTCACGTTACGGCACATCACCACTACGGTATACCCGCTGTATGGTGTGTCACTTCGTCACATGGAGTATGCTCCACGTGTACTCCCTTCATATACATCACGCCACATCACCATTATGGTGTACCCGCCATATGGTGCATCACTATACCACATGGAGTACACTCCATGTGTACTCCATTCACCTGCATTACGCCACATCACCATTATGGCGAACCCGCCATATAGTGCATCAGTCCACTACATGGAGTACATTCCTAAGGTACTCCCTATATGCATATTACGCCACACAGAGTACACTCAGAGTGTACCCTTCCCGTTCCACAATATACCAGGAGGGTATATTTTACATATACTCTCCTTGTTTCACACTACGTCACCCACAGAGTACACACAGCATGTACTCTTCCCATTCCACTTACATCACGCCACCATTACAACACAGTCCACAACACTACACAGCACACAACACACATCCCAATACGTCCAACACTTCACAATACACTTCACGGCACAATACACCTCCATACAACACAGATATGCCCAACACTTCACTACGCAGAATGCCCAACACTTCATCACACAGCACCACATCACAATACCACAACTCCTTAAATACCAACAGCACAGTCCACAACCTAGTCAACTAATCAATATCTAACATAAATAATGAGAGATAGAGGGTTTATACCATCGACGTGATAACCCCTGCGTTGCTCGTTGATTGTCACAGCCGAAGATGTCGGAAGGGTCGTACGTGGCGGCTAACCCATGTACGTTGACTATTTAGACGTTTGGATAGCTAGGTGTGGTCTTGGAAGGGCTCGTGGTGGCCTTGTGATGATGGCAAGGAGCGTAACACGGCGGCTCTAGCTGTGTGCAGTGGCGGTCAATCACGCGCAGAGACTGTCCATCACGTGCAGTGGTTTGGACCTAGGGTTGGGCTAATGGGTTGCTGGTGGAGCTCATGGTGGCACTGGGGTGGCGCCACAGTGGCTCACGGTGGAGGAAGGAGGAAATTGCCGTGTAATGGGGAGGGAAACCCGTGAGAGAGTGAGGGAGAGTGTGCGTGCATGGGTGGCAAATCGAGGCCGTAGGTGGTTGGGTTGGCTCTATGGTGGCCTAAGGAGGCTGGAGATGGTGGTCATCTGCCATGGGTGCGGTGCACGGCGGTGGAAGGTGTAAATCTCGTGCGTGAGAGGAGGAACAAGCCGTGAGGTGGAGGGAGGCTATGGGCATCGGGTCACGTGGAGGAGGAAGGGGAAGGAGAAGAGGTCTATGGTGTCGCTTGGTGGTCGTGGGTGTCGCGCACGGCAGTGCTAGAGGCCGCGCATTGTGAATCCGTGCATGGTTCTCCTTGTGCATCCTATGGGGAAGGTGGCTGCATGGGAGGAGTTGAGTTCGCTGGGGAGTGGTGGCCGGTGGTAGAGGAAGCTATCGTGGGAGTGGTGGAGCCGGAGGATGGTGCACGGCGGCGCTACGTGCACCAAGCCCATTCGGGCTTTGCACTTCCAGCGGGGAGAAAGGGAGAGCATGAGAGAGAGAGAGGCTGGGCTGGTTGAGCTCGCCGGCGTGAGGTGGAGCTTGTGGTGCCGGCGGGGTGGGCTACTGACGCACGGCGGCGCCAGGCTGAGGCATGGAAGACTCGACGTGGGAGAGGCCGCGTACTGCATACGCTGGGGTGAAGCAGGAGAGAGAGAGAGGGCTACGGGAAATGAGGCGAAAAGGAGAGGGGGTCTGGGTATTTAACCCAGCCTCTTCGTTTGGGGATCCACGAAACGATCTAACGGTGGATCTCAAAAACTGATTTGAAAATGCGTAAATATTAACTTAATTAAAAGCGCTTAGAGTAATTAAGGTAGAATATTATTTTAAAGTAACTTTAGTTTATAAAATAATATTCCTTTTATCATTAATAAAATGATAAAGTCTCACTTAACATATTAAAGAGAATAAAACAATTTAATTAATAAAAGCTTTCAACATAATTTAAATCTCATAATATCTTTAAATAGTTGAAATCATTTTAATAATGACATTAAAATGGTTTATGGCAATTATAATATTTTTGGAGCTCTTCAAGAATAGTGTAATTGTCGTATTTAAAATCAAGCTTAGTTCAACAACACTGAAAATACTCTTTATAAATATTTTCAGCACATTTAAAACACTGGACGTGCCTTAGAAGTCGTACAATATCTTGAAGACACGCCATCGAGGTTCGACACGCTTGACGAGTCTCGCCTTCGCTAGAGAGGAGAGGCGGACAGTTTACATAATTTCCATCCTCAACACTTGTTTACGTAAGAAGGAAGGAATCTTACGTCAGAAGGAGTGAAGCGTACGTAAGAAGGAAGAACCATACGTAAGAAGAAGGAGCGGGTTGTGACATGTGTATGTGTGATGGGTAAGAGAACTAGAATTTATGTTTGTATGTTGTTGTATATGCCATGCTATGCCATGCCATGTCATCACATGTTTATCTTTTACTCGAATTCTTCTGTCACAAAAATATCTGTTACACAATATATCATGTCTCATGTTAGTATCTGTTGCAAGTAAGTTGTAACGCCCCGTACCCGAGGGTCCGGAGAGTTAACTCATGTCACTTAAAAATAATTTTTCTTCCACATAGTACATATTCTAATCTTTCCCAATCGCACAAAATACTCATATATTTACATCAATTACTCCAGAATAATTATTCTAAGACGATACAAAATTTAATATAAACATCAATCTCCCAACAAAATCACATCATCAGAGCACAACAAACTTACTGAATGAAAATCCACAATACCCATATAAACCTTCTATGCTTAAACCATCATTCTTAACTCTTCTCACCCATGCTCCATATCCTTGATCCTCAACTGAAACATTCAAATCATCTGAAAAATATTGTGGAGATAAGGGGTGAGTTATCAACAACTCAGTAAGCAGAGAACATATACTAGCATGTAAACATGAGCCTTTTCAGAAAGTTCAATATGCAGAAACAAAACATTTTATTTTTATATGCAGATCTCAGAAAACGTGTTATCAGAAAATCAGAGCGACTTTTCAAACATTTCATACTCAAGTCAACAATTCATATTTGAGGATCCATTTCATATTCAAAAACACATTGGCATAAGATAACTGAACATCTCCATCTTATCATGTCATATCATATACCATGTTTAACTCCCGTGGTAGGGTTGTGCTATCCCCGGTGGCCAAACCAGGCAGTATCATGTGGTGAACTTCCCCTTTTTCAATCTCGGAGCCCCGAGTGTGCACACAGGAAATAACACGTAAAAAGACCACTTTGTTTCCAAAGTGGGTGCACTCATATCATATCATGGTGGTACCAACCAATCACGTGAACAGTATCATCATATCATAACCATATTCAGAACAGATAAGTATGCCAAAGTTTTATCATATCCATATCATATCAAAACACATGCGAAACATATTCATATAATTTCTATTTGATCAAAAACAGATCCATATCATTTCATATCACATGCATAAAAATTTCAATGATATAATATTCGTTCTTTTGCATATTTCAGAAACATGTCAAATATTGCTCATGTCTACACATTTCATGTCAAAAACATTTCTTTTCTCTTTCATATGTATCTCATGAGGGAATGCAAAAACATATACTGAGGTTGTTTTTCACTTTTTCTTTTTAAAACAACATGCACATTTTTTTACAAACCAACCTCAGTTCATTTCTTTTTATGCAAATCCAGCATAGGAACTCCGCTTACCTGGACGACTTAACTTTTCCAAAAATTTCCTCAAAAATGTCGAGTCGACTATAAATCGTCACCTATAAATATAATCACGTAATTTCTGTAAGTTTCTAATAGATCACATATGTCGATATTTAAGCCTAAGCTTCTTAAATAACCTATTTTAAATTTCTCAAAACTTAAAACCTTCATAATCCCAAAATATATCATTACTTCATAAAATCACCAATATCCACCACAACCCACGTCCTACCAAAAACACTAATATTTAAACCCGAACAGCCAACAAATCTCATAGTCTAAACCAATCATACTAACAACTCCATCACCCAATCCAATCAACCCCGTTACTCCTCGGACTCAGTTCGGCAAAACAAACCAATTCACAGATAATATGTGTTAGTGCAAAAATATATTTAAATCACGAAAGTTCTTTAGGAAAATACTTACATTGCTATATAATAATTTCCGAAGGATCACGAAGCTGCAAGAAGTGGCGGCTCGGCAACGTAACAGTGTAAAAATACACTGTGGCAATGGGTCTCAAAAACCCAATTTTCAACGGAGACAAACCAGAACCCAAAATTGATAGGGTAGGGCCTAGAGAGGTCGGTGAAGCCAATGGTGGTGGTGGTTTGCCGTGGGTGGCGGCGCAAGGGTTGTTTTAGGCCAAAAATGCCCAAATCGGAAATTGACTTGATGGGGCTTCACCGGTGACGGCTCGGAGCTGGGGTTGGGTCCATTGGGTAGCTGGGAGGTTGGGGATGAAGTGGTGAAGAGATGGTGGCCGGTGGTGGCGCGACGGCGGAGCTGGAGCGAAAATCGCGCCGCGGCTTTGAAGGGATGCTGGTGGTTAACGGTGGCGCAAGGGAGGCTGAGATCGGAGAGGTGGCTTCGTCGGCAGATGGGGAAGACGGTTGGCCGGGCAGTGTCGACCACCGCCGGCTCACGGTGGCGTTGGGAGCACCAAAAGCCGTGCGGCTTGAAGCCACGCGTGGGGGAGTTTCGTGGCGCGGAAGGGGCTGAAAACACATGGCTGGGATCGCCGGCCGGAGGGGAAGAGGTTGGGAGGGGCGGTGTCGCCGGACGGAGGCGCACAACGGCGGGCTAGAGGACGATGCACGTACGCGGGGGAGAGAAGGAGAAGTTGTTGCGCGCGAGAGAGAAGCAGAGAAAGAAAGAGAAAAGAAAGAAAAGAAAGGAAGAAAAGAAAAAGGAAGGAAAAAGAAAAGAGGAAAGAGAAATTGTAGGGAAAGAAATGAGGTCCAATCCTCACCTCTTGGGTCACAAAAATGCTCCATTGGAAACGACTTTAAAACAACAAGTGAAATAAAATATTTCAAACGCAATGATTAAAATTAAAATAAATAATTAAACCCGATAATATGTTAATTTAATTCGAGAAAAAAGTTTAAACACATAACAATAATTAATTTAAAGAAAACACTTCAAAAATAATTTTCGTAAACTAAAAAAAATCATAAAAATAACCCAATTAAAAATCCAATAATTTTAAAACAAGAGAATAAATTTTGAATCAATAAAAATAATTCATTCATTAAAATACACTAAAATACGGGGTGTTACATCCTTCCCCCCTTAAAAAAATTTCGTGCTCGAAATTTGTAAGGTCAAACATTAACGTAAAGGCAAGATACAAGATATAACTCAAAACACGCTCGAAAAGACCATACCATCAACAACTCCCAACAAGCACGAGTAATGCACTCCCACGTCTACTCCTATAGGCGATTCCATTATGCTTGCATTAGTCTCCCGATGACACATCACGTCTATTACTCCTAGGGTGGCCAAGTAATCCAAAATCTCTATTTCCACAAAAACATTAATACAACACTCAGCAAAACCCAATGATTATTACCTTCCCACAATAAACTGCTAACCTCAATCAACTCCTATGCTATAACTTCCAAACCTTCCTTGAATTCTACAAGTTGGTAATCTATTAGTCACTACTAAAGTTAAACATCAATAAGTATTTCCATCATCCAGACCTATTCCCTCAAAATCAACAAGAATTATATCTTAAATCCGCACCACCAAAATTTTAATCTCTAATTATAAGTATCATCTCAAATTTTCAAATCACTAATAATCCCTTTAAGATCAACACAAGATTTGAATCCCTAATTATATCACAACATAACACCATTGAGTACGAGGTAGCTCAACACCTACTAACCAGAAAACTCTCACCACATTTGGTAGAAAATTCTTGATCTCCAAAACCATGAACTATTACACACTTTCCTCAAACTCACCAAGAATTCATTCCTGAATCTGCACCAACTATTATCCTTAAATCTGATATGGATCAAATCCCAAAACCTGCCACTAAAACCTCGAACTAATAACAATTATTTTCCCCAATTCAAACCAAATTTTCAATCCTCGTGGAAAAACACGAACTAAATCAATACCTTCAATACCCACAGAAATATTCTCCTTGAAAATTCTTATATCAATAACTCAACTCTGATCAACCCTATTTAGTGATCACAGACTAATCAATATCCAAAAATCAAGCTAGGACACTAAGCCTGCAGAATTAAAAACTTAAATCTTATTACCAATTAGTCCTTCAAATCTGTAATTCTAAAACCTTAAACTATATTAGAATCATTTTCCGAAATCTGTAAGATCGATGAACTTATATCCAATAATAAGACAATCGACTCCCGAAGCTTTCAAGATCTAAAATATTAAAAGATAACAAATCATTTCTTAAAGTTTGCAAACTTTAATCCTTTAGTGAAATTCTCGTAAATCTATCCTTAAAGTTTGTTGAACTTACAACCTCCTATTCTAAAGCCTTGTGTCATATCTCCACAAAATCTAAAACCACAATTATCCTACGCCCCAAAGAGATCACCCAGACATGCCGTTCCTTTCATGCCTCAAGATTTCAAAAGCAAACCAAGTCGATAAAAGTTCAAGCCTACTACACTAAATATTCAAGCCTAACAATGACATTCTCAGTCATACCATCTTCCTGCCAATACTTAACCTTTAACCCATTTTTCAACTTTGAACAAAATAAAATGAAACAAAATAATATAAAATAAATAACATAATTTCAAATCAAATCAAATAAAATGAAATAAATTCAATTTAAATAAAAATAATAATTTCAAATTAAACCCTTAAACTTTTATGGTACTGTACCTACTGGACATATAGTCTTATCCATTCTTAGCCATATCTTTAACCAACTCATACAATCCTTCCTACCATCAAATATTGTAAACCCAACATTGTTCTAAACTCTCGTACATCTTTAGAATCTAAACCACAAAAATCTAAACCTTAAATCTCATAAAGATTATCCCTTATAGTCTACAAGGTAAGCTTGTCGGATCTAAAATCCCTATATCTCAAAACTCAATCATAAAGTCTGCCAAATTTAAAACCATAAATATCTACAGAATCCATTATTATTCTTTACAAATTTACACCTCAAATCTGAAGTTTCTTCCTAAACCCACGGATATCCAAAACTTAAATGTTTTCAGTCTGCAGAACCTCAAACCTGAAATATTCTCATAATCATGTCTTAGTTCTCAAATTTCTATATATGTATCAAATATGAAATTACTTCCTAAACCGAATCGTTATCCAAAATCTTATATGTTATAGTCAGTAGAACCTCAAAGTTATCATACAATTGAACTTATGTGCACCTTCAAAACTATAAACATTACATCTTATAAAAGATCCTTACCAATAGTCAACAAAGTATGCCTACCTGATCTAAAACTCCAAGTGTAAAGAAAGTCATTTATTAAAATCTAAAGCCTTAGTCCTCTTCAAAATCTTCTTTTTAAAACCCACACCATCTAAGACCTCAAACATCCTAGAATATATTCCAAAATGTTGCCGGATTCTAAAACTTTAAAAACAATTAAAATCATCTCTTATAATCTTCAAATTTCCATACCTCCAATCTGAGTTAACTTCCTAGCCCATAGATATTCAAAACCTCATATTTCGTACGCCATCCAACATGAGTATGCAAAAGCTCAAACCGAATATCTTTAAAATCATGTCCTAGTGCCTTCAAAATTTTAAAACCTTAAATATCATCAAACATCTTATTATAGTATGCCAAACCTCATATGTCATCTTTCGAAAGTACATGCCCTAGAAATGCGATTGAATCAAGCCAAAATTCATACTTCTTCAATTTAGCAAACAACTTTTTATGTCTGAGTGTCCAAAGTATCAGCTTCAAATGTTCCTTATGCTCAGTCTTGCTTTTGGAATATGCTAGTATATCAATAAAACCACTACAATCTTATCCAAAAATTCATGGAACACCCTGTTCATCAAATCCATGAATATTGTTGGGGTGTTAGTCAGGCCAAAAGGCATGACCAAAAACTCATAATGGCAATATCGGGTCCTAAAAGCTGTCTTAGCTACGTCTTTTGCCCTGATCTTCAATTGATGGTAACCCGATCGAAGATCAATCTTTAAAAATACTTGAGCACCCTAGAGCTGATCAAACAAATCCTCTATACGGGGTAGCTAGCGGATACTTATTCTTTATGGTCACCCGATTACGTTCTCTGTAATTAATACACATTCTCATCGATCCGTCATTCCTCTTCACAAACAACTCAAATCTAAAAAAAATGATTTCTTAGAATCTATCTATACTCCAAAATTTCACACACTATAGTTTGCAGAACCTCAAACCTGACTTTCGGTCAAACTTATGTAAACTTTAAAATCTAAACCTCCAAGTCATGTCCTACAACCTTTAAAATAAGCCCATCAAATCTGCATCCTTAAATTCCCAAAACCCCAATCCATAAAGTCTACAGAATCTCAAACCTGGAATTTCCCATAATCATCTAGCTTGCAGTCCTCAAATTTCTATACCCAAAGTATGAAATTACTCCTTAAACTATCAGATATCCAAAACCTCATGTTATAGTCTGCAGAATCTCAAACCTGGCTCTGATACCAATTGTAACGCCCCGTACCCGAGGGTCCGGAGAGTTAACTCATGTCACTTAATCAGAGCACAACAAGCTTACTGAATGAAAATCCTCAATACCCATATAAACCTTCTATGCTTAAACCATCATTCTTAACTCTTCTCACCCATGCTCCATATCCTTGATCCTCAACTGAAACATTCAAATCATCTGAAAAATATTGTGGAGATAAGGGCAAGAACCTTATAAAGAGCAAGAACTTCTCCTTCCCAAGCAATGTGGGATCCCATATACCACCTACCCTTATCCATATCATATGGGGTATCACATAAGTCACATTACGTATGCCATCTGTTACATGTATGCCTGTCACGTAATATTCACCATCACATGTTATGTCATGTTATGAAATATTGTCTGTTACATCTATGCCATGTTATGAAATGTTGTATATCTCATTTATGTCTTAAAGTATGTCATGTCTGTCGTCTTATGTTCATGTCACGTTACGCTACGTCAAGACTTCTGTCTTTTTGTATTAATTTCATCCCGTCTCAAATACAGTTTGTGTACCTCGAGAATAGTCTTGTTAAGTTATTCATGTCAATCACGACCCTAAGCGCTAGAATGGGGTAATATCTTAGTGGAACTCCTTGTTCATGCTGGAGTGTCTAAATAGGTGTGAAATTCCCTTGGTTGATGAAATACAGTCAACAGGTTGCGAATGAGGCCTAGCTAGCTAGTCACCGGAGTGCGCTAGGCACTAACGCCGATAGAGCCACACTTTATTTTATGTGTATCCACCGCAAGTGTGGCACAAACAATTCATGGGGTCACAACAACTGTGGAGCATACACTATGTGAGATACAACGATTGTGACATGTAGAATACGTCGGTCCACATCAACTGTGGAGTACGTATTAACACACTCACAGTTGGTATAGACACTTGTGTTGTGATGCGGTAATTGGTAGGGACACGGCTCAAGGGGATCCGTGTAGGACCCGTATGGTCACTTTTATTAATTAAGTCTATTGAATAAGATTATAAGTTCATATATTTCACGTTCAAGTCATGTTTCACGTTATGATATGTTCAAGTTCACGTTCATGTTATGTATGCTCACATTCATGCTATGTTTAAAGTCCATATCATGTTTCAAGTTGACATTTATGTCACGTTATGTTCACGTTCGTGTTATGTCATGTTCACGTTATGTTTCAAGTTCACGTTTATGTTATGTTATGTTTAGGTTCATGTTATGTTCACGTTCATGTTCAAATTATGTATGTTCATGCTATGTTTTAAGTCCATGTTATGTTTCAAGCTCACGTTCATGCTATGTTGTTAGTCTATGTTATGTTTTAGTTCACATACATGTCATGTCACGTCAAACTAAGTTTCAGTTTCAGTTCAAGTTATGTGCTTACTTATGACTTTGATTATGCATTCATACTTTTACTACCATACATGCATCATTAACTTGTGTGAAAGTTTCCTATTATCTTGCTGAGATTTGTAATCGAATCTCACCGTGGTAGTCCAAACTTCCCCCCGAATGGTAGGCGATGTGTCAGGATCAGAGCAGGGAACAGACACTGGCAGACCGAAGAGGTTTACTAGACGCCGTAGATGCAACGCGGAGCTTGCAGCCTCCATTGTTTAGACTTTGAATAGTATTCCGGCATCGTTAGTCAAGTTACGCAAGTTACTCAACGAACTAGCCCAATAATGTATTTTGGCAATGTAATTATGTAGCCAGATCTCCATTGTTTTGCGATTACAGTCTTCTGAGACTCGTGTTGTAACCGTGGATGGTTATTTTGTTAAGTATGCATGGATTACGTTTTAACTATTTGGGATATTATAAGTTTGGTGCATAGTATTGCTCGAGAAAAAATTATCTGCTGCGAATATTGCATAATGTTAGATGCATGTTAGGATCATTACATCTTATATGTCATGAACGGGCAGGTAACCTTGTGTTGCATCTCCCGACGCTTCAGATGTTTGTCCGATCCCAAGCAGAATTTGGGGGCGTCACATGGCACATCAAAGGTCACCTAGGGAGGGAGCACTAGGAAGATGAATCATCAACTTGGAAAAAGGAAGGAGTAGACGGCTAGGGCCATGGCACACGCTCAATGGCACTTGTCATCCATGCTAAAGGTTACTTGTTGGGAAAAGGAAGAGGCATGAGATGCTTTGCGAAGATACCCTTGGAGAGATATTTACTTGCTTAAGGAAAGGAAGGGCATACAGGGGAAAGAAGGGAATTTCATCCAAGGAAGGAGAAACCCTACACGCCACCCCCAAGATGTCCCTTCCCAATGAAATCCAAGTGGGGAATTCTAAGAGTCATTCTCGGCAAAAGAGAAAGGGGAAGAAGAAACCTATGCCACTTGTCATTCATGCAAGGATTTTGGAAGCAACCAAGTAGGGAAGTGAAGAGTCTACTATATAAAGGAGGGGGTACACGCCTATGGGTTTTTCCCTTGCCATTTTTCAAAATTTGCATGAACTCTCACTCTCTCCACACCATCAAGGATAGACAAGCTTGCTAGTATTTCTTTACGTGGATTTTTGTACGTATACACTCAACTTACTCTTAGTTAATACTTGTATATATTTGTGTAAATCTTTTCATTGTTGTGTTTGCTTTGTATACTATCTCTTAATTGTTTGTTTGAATATGCTAATATGATCTTGAGTAAATCTATGGAAGGAATTATATGCTTTGGATTTGTGATGAAAATGCCATGAAATACTCTTATAAGTTTCGGTGTTTATTTGATGAAGATGGTTTATGCAACATGATATTTCGGTTTGAAAATGTCTTGGAAGTTTCGAACCTTAGTCACAACCTATGATTTCATGTTTTGTTTCCCTATACCTTGATTTCTATATTATATGCTTGAAGTTTGGAACATGTTTAAGTGATGATTCTTCATGTTTTTATGCCTATGTGTTTCAGCCTAAACAAGTTCTCATGATTCCATGTATGTGTTTTGATATCTCATATGCTTTTGTTTTCATGCTATGAAATGAACATATTATGCTTGGTTATTTCGTGCATGGCATTTCATATGTCATATGTCAAGTGTAAGTACGCATATTATAAGTCTCATGTCACATGCATTTGGAGAAAAGTGTTTTCAAAGAAAAGGGTTTAAAAGTTTTGTGACGCCCCCTAGATTCCGCTTGGGATCAGACGGACATCCGAAGCGTCTGGATATGCAACACAAATTTACATGCCCCCGTTCATGACATATAAGATGCAATGTTCCTAACATACATCTGACATTATGCAATATTCGTAGCGGATAATTTTTTTTTAGCAATACTATGCACCAAACTTTTAATATCCCAAATAGTTAAAACATAAATGATGCATACTTAAAACATCCACGATTATAGCATGGGTCTTAGAAGACTGTAATCTCAAAACAACGAAGACCTGGCTCCATAATTACATTGCCAAAATACACTATTCGGCTAATTTGTTGAGTAACTCACGTAACTCGACTAACGATGCCGCAATACTATCCAAAAACCTAACTATGGAGGCTGCAAGCTCTGTGTTGCATCTAGGGCATCTAGTCAACCTTCTCCAGTCTGCCTGTGTCTGCTCCCTACTTTGATCCTGACACATAGCCTACCATTCGAGGGGAATGTTAGTTGGGACTACCACGGTGAGATTTGATTACAAATCTTAGCAAGTTAACAGGAAACTTCCACATAGGTTAATGATGCATGCATGGTAGTAAAAGCATGAATGCATAATCAAAGTCATAAGTAAGCATAGCATAACTTGGCATATAGCATGTCATAAATGACATAACTTGAGCTAAAATTGAAACTTAGCTTGACGTGACATGTCATGTACGCGAACTTGAAACATAACATGGACTAGCAACGTAGCAGGAACGTGAACTTGAAACATAACATTTACTTGAAACATAGCATGAACGTGAACATACATAACATGGACTTGAAAACATATTCTTGTCTCATGGGGTCACCATGATTGAGTAATCTTGTCTCATGGGGTCACCATGATTGAGTAATCTTATCTCATAGGATTACCATGAATGTGTATTCTTATCTCATGGGGTTACGATGATTCACATGAACTTGAAACTTGACATGAAGGTAAACTTGAACATAACATAAAGTGAAACCTGACTTGAACATGAAATACATGAACTTGGAATCTTATTCAATAGACTTAATTAATGACAGTGACCATGCAGGTGCTACGCAGGTCCCCTTGAGCCGTGTGTCTCTGCCGATTACCGCAACACAACAGAGGTGTCCATACCAGCTGGGAGTGCGTTAATACGTACAACACAATTGTTGTGCCCCCACGTAATCTACGTGTCACAATTGTTGTGGCTCACGTAGTGTATTCTCCACAGTTATTGCGGCCCCATGAATTGTTTGTGCCACACTTGCTGTAGACACACGTAACATAAAGTGTGGCTCCATTGGCCTTAGTGCTTGGCATACTCCGGTGACCAGCTAGTTAGGCCTCATTCGCAACCTGTTGACTATACTTCGTGAACCTAGGAAATTTCACACCTATTTAGACACTCCAGTGTGAAAAAATGAGTTCCACTAGGATATTATCCTACCCTAGCACTTAGGGTCGTGATTGACATGAATAACTTAACTGGCAAACATGACATTTCGTAACGTGACGTAACATGAATGTAAGATGATAGACATAACATACTTTGAGACATAAATGTAACAAATAATATTTCATAACATGGCATACATGTAACAGAAAATATTTCATAACATGACATAATATGTGACAGTGAATATTACGTGACATGACATACATGTAACATATAGCATATATAATGTGACATACTTGCAATAGATAGTATCATGAAACAAAATATATTATGTAACAGATAAGTATAGCATGACAGAATAATTCGTGTAATAGATAAAAATGTGATGAAATAGCATATATAACAACATATGAACATAAACTATAGTTCCCTTACCCATCACACATGCACAGTAAACTGATAGTATGTTAAGAGCTAACTTATCTCGATCCTCGCATTCTATGAGGATAAAGCGCGAAACACGAGGAACTATAAAAGGGTATTCTAAAAGTTAGAAATTTAATTACTAACAATTAGAAAAGTGAAAAAGGATAACTTAGAGTAAAATTATCATTTGACCCTCTACATGTGGAAAATGACCATTTTAACCCTAACTTAAGGATTTCACATCCTAACTCCAAAAATTACCCTCATGTAAATTTTGTCCTAGACTCAAATATCAACTAAGAAAAATTTAAAACCATTCACAACTATGTAAAACTCACAATAGCCGAAACATTCATAGGCTATTTCTCTTAATTTTGGTTGCAATTTCTTCCATCTTCAAAACCCATGATTAAACCAAAATTTTGTAACAAGGATCTCCCTATCCTAAGTTTAAAAATACAATTAAAATATCCATTAAGAAAAGCTAATCATCAACACCAAACATTTTATAAAAAGACCCAAACTTTTTAACAAAAGGTAAACCATTAAATCACAAGTTTTGACCTTAATAAAAATTCTCCAAGAATTCCAAAAAAACCAAATATTACTTCTAACATATTCATAACATCATCCTAAGATCAACCATGATTTAAATCATGATACAAAAGTCACCAAAATCATAGAATAACACTAGGAGTTTTTGGTTTTACACTTAGTCCAAAAACAGAAACTTTTCTCTCAACTAACTTTCATCAATCTCTTGGTCCATGGCTTAAAGTCTTGTGATCTTCAAACTAAAACATCTCATGGTTTAAAAATGTGTCCTAAAGAAGATCCAACCATCAAACTTAAAATCACATGGCTAAAACTCAATAAAACATGGATCTAACCCAAAAACATCAAATCTTAGGCCCAACCGAAATCTTCTTGCATAGAAAAATCATATATTTAAAACTAATACTAAATATCTTAAAAATAATATCCTAACATGTATATAAGAGGCTTAGGATCATAATATAAAAATATCAAAGCCTTTGAAATAAAATCAAACCATGCAATATTCAAACTTTCCCAAAACAAAAACTGTGTTTCCACTTCCAATTTTAAAGTTTATAAATCTAAGGAAATCTATCATCAAAAGCTTTATCCATGCAACAAAACCTCGATGAACATTCATAAACACATGCTAACAACACTCCATAAAATTTTTGGACCAAGATATGTCCATTAGCGTGGTCAAAAATTCTAAAACATAACATAATCTCCAGTTTCACGCCTAGAATGACCTTTCCCTGGTTAAAAATACTTTTGACCAATCCAATAAGCATGGAATGAGATAAATAAGATATCCACGGAAACTAAACTCAAAGAAAAATAACTTTTTTGATGAGTCATTGTGATAAAATACTTACAAGGGGTCTAAAATCTCCCCGCCATAGGACCCATGAATCTACCCGAGAGAGCTCTCTTGAGTTTCTCTCTAAGAACGGGGTAAAGAAGTGATAATATGGATTGAAATGTGCCTTGCACAACTTTATACTCCTGGAGGGGGAAGTTATGTTCTTGAATGACCCTTGATTAGAGTTGGCTATGTGACATAAAGTGGAGAATAGGGAGGGGCAAGGACTGCCTGCAGCAGTTGTGAGAGATGGAGGTAGATGGAGTGGATTTCTCCTTCACATCAAGGCACTATTGGGTATAGCCAATGGCAGTGGATGGTCTGCCATTTGGGGGATGAAACTTCTTCAAGAAACTTTGCCAAGGTGGCCAAATTCATGGGCCTTGGTGGGTCCCAACCAAAGGGCTTCAATTTGGGGTTTAAAGAGGGTTTGGTTAGGGTTTGAGTTGCTATCAAGCCCAAAACCAATTTTTTTGGCCCAAACAAAATTTCAAGGTTTAAAAGGTTGGATAATGATGTCATAAAGAGGATTTGATTAATTAATAGCATGTGAAAGTGATTTAATCAAGTGATTAAACACAATGCTAGAAATCGGGTTAGAAAGGGTTTGGAGGCGAACTTTAGGGTTTGGGAAACCGATTAGGGTTTCGGCTTCAACCAAGCTTTTGGGGTTTCAAGTGGATTCCAACCATTTAGGGTTTCACTAGGATTGAAACCTTCTTTGGTTTGACAGAATTTGGTTGATCAGATGAAACAAAGCTTTGCTTAGGTGGCATGATCTCATACCTTGATTTCCTCATAAATCTTTCTAATGGTTCCTCTTTGTGTCTAATACCATTCACTATGTGTGGCTAAGATCTTTCCAAGTGTCCAAATAAAATTCCTCTAATCGAATTTGGACATTCGACACTGTGATTTTGAAAACACTACTGGGTGCATCGAGGTTACTATTCACTCCCAAAAAAAGCATCATAAACTTAGTATTGAAAAATTCTAAATATACATATTAACCTATAGTAAAAATTGTTTACCAAAATTCAATCCTGAAGTGCCCCTAAAAATAATTTCACAATTTCGAATAGGCGTTTCGTCCGAAATTATGAAGATTGACTATTGTGCCATAAAATCCTAAATAATCAACTGAGTCTAATGGCATAGACAATAACACATTCTGACACTTTTAACTAACTCAAATAATTAAACTCATATTTCTAGCATCATAGTGAGTGATAACATTGACTATGTTGACAGACTAAAACCTATGCAATTGGTCAATTCGTAAAAACTTAGGGGTTTTCACAAGGTTCCTAAAGACAATAGAAATTCCACCAGTGAATTCTTAGCAGGTTGTTACACAACTCCTCCGTCCACTCTGGAGTGCTTAAGAATAAAGTGGCAACCCCTAGGTCGACAAAGTATCGTCGATGAACCTCGAATGGATTCTTTTCAAAGAATGCCGGAGCGAAGAAGCGCCTAACCCTAGTGGGTGCATAAGGCATGTAACCCGATGAAGTAAGGTCGAGTTAATATAAATCTCTGTTTATGTCCACCTTCTGAACAAGAATAAGAGCTTATGTGATAAGGATCACTCGATGCAAATCTTGTGATATGTTCTGATAAGGCAAGTTCTGATTAAGATCACGTAAGTAAGAAAGTTAAGAAGTTTTTTTTAAAAGTTAAGTTTTGTTACAAGTCAAGTTCTGGTGAAAGGCATAAGTCAAGTACATGTCCATGCACGCATTTCTTGATATACCTCTTGTATGCTTGTGTCAACTATGGTATGTTGTGTGATTACTTGTTGAGATTTCTAGAAATCTCATTGTGGTAGTTTCCACTTCCATTCCCCAACCGGAATGGTAGACGTTGTTACAGGTATCGTGGATACCCAAGAAACATGAACTCAGATGGTTTCTCGATAGAGGACGAATACACTGTTCACGCTCATCATGATTATACTGCTGGCGCATTAAAACATACGGCTAAGCTTCTCGGGGAGATCCTAAATAGTATTAGTGAGATCGAGATCGATGCTACTATCTATCAACCATCCAAGAATCTGAAGTTTTGCTGGAATATGGACCAGTTGTCTACTTATCTGGAGCGAGCCTCGAAGGCCTCGGTTGACGCAAAGGCAACGACAAAAGACTTAGGTTTGAAGCTGCCTGAGCCTCAGCAATCCCATGGGGTCTTCTTGTGTCTGTCTCCTGATGGGACAATAGTTATGAAGAGAACGGGAACTGAAGTTATTTTGTGGAAGAAAAAAAAAAAGAAACAGTACTTATGGTTTTAGACCTCAACTGTTGTGGAACTATGTTTTGAGGAGGTCCCGTGGTTTGGGAGTTTTAAGCTATACTCTATGATTTTGGGATGTTATATCTGTATGATACATGTTTATGCTTTGAGCAATGTTGGGATATGATATTAGTATGGTGTCGTGTGCTTTGCAATTGCTTATCGGGTTGCTTAGTTTATCTGACCTTTACTATTTTTCCGTTGCTACGTTATTGCATACTACTAGTGTACTTTAGATGCATAGCATATTATCTGTCATGTACGAGGGGTGTGTAGCCATTTGTTACATGTCTTGGCATCTCAGTCACCGTTATATCCCAAGCGGGGGCTGGAGGTGCCACACATAACATTAAGAAGTGTGTGGACATATGAGCAGCTGCAAACAATAAGTACCGAGAGAGATGCAGAAGTTGCCATAAACATGGAGTCTGAGATGAAGGAAGAATTTGAGGTGAAACAAGTAGAGCGGAATGTGACCGACTAGTAAACTGAGAAGCCTATGGAGAATAAAGGGGCTTCAAAACTCAAGAAATCCAAGGAATTTATATCTGAAACTTATTCTCCTTCAATTTATGATCCACCAATTCATTTTCTGCAAAAATTAAGAAAAAATATGATTGATAATCAGTTCTGTAAATTTCTGAGTATATTTAATCAACTGCATATATTAATATTCCTCTCATTGAAACTTTAGAGCAATTGCCTAAATATGCAAATTTTTTTAAGGATATATTATCAAACAAGCGAAAGTTGGAGGAGCATGAGACTGTAATTCTAACCGAGGAGAGCAGTGCAATTTTATAAAAGAAGTTGCCACCAACGTTGAGAGATCCGAGGAGTTTCACAATCCCTTGCACTATAGGAAATTCCTATTTTGATAAAGTGTTATGCGACTTAGGGGCAAGTATTAATCTAATGCCTCTCTCTGTTTTCAGGAAACTAGGTCTTGGAGAAGCAGAGCCGACTGCCATCTCTCTATAGTTGGTGGATAAGTCTATTAAATACCTGAGAGGACTCTTTGAGGATGTACTGGTGAAAGTTAATAAGTTCATTTTCCCGTCCGACTTCATTGTGCTCGATATGGTGGAGAATGAGGAGATCGCTTTGATACTAGGCTGACCTGTCCTTGCGATGAGGAGAACCTTAATCGATGTCCAGCAAGGGAAACTCATTTGAGGGTAGGCGAGGAGCAGGTCACTTTTGATGTATTTAAATCTATGGAATTCCCTTCTGAGGTACATTGTTGTTTTCAAATAAGCGACCGAGACGTGGCCATGGCCGTTGAGACTTACGGAATTGAGTTTCCAAAGCTACCATTTGGGATATGTCTTACTCACTCTACGTCTATTAAATTCGAAGATGAATAGGTTAGGGAGTGTGAGAGATATTTGGAAGCTATGCCATCCTTTCCTCCTTCATTAAAACCTAAAGTGGAAGAGCTAAACTCATCTTGGCCGACATCTCCAAGTAAGGAACCACCAAAACTTGAACTCAAACCACTTCCTTCAAATTTAAGGAACAAAGAGACTGGGGAGATCTCCAAGGGGTACACGGCTACACCTTTAAGGAAAATATTCAATTAGAAGATCAGAAAAAATTCAGGGGAGCATCTCTTACCTTCTCTCATTGTCTTCTTTAGTTTTTCTTCCTCTTTCCCATTGAGGACACTGTGATATTTATTTTATTTATTTAGGACAATATGATAACCCTGGAAAATATTTTGTTCTGCATATTGTACGTTGTAAATGCTCATGTTTGCACGCTAGCATATGTCCTCTGCTTACTGAGTTGTTGATAACTCACCCCCTTAATCTTTATAATATTTTTAGACGATGTGGAAAGTCCAACTGAGGACCTGGATTAGGATTGGTGAGCATGATTAAGCTGAGGAAATGATGTTAAAAGAAAGAATTCTGATATTTTTTAGATTTGATGTCTTTTATATTTAATTATGTTTTTTATTTAGTACGACTTATGGAATTATCAGTTTGGTATGTTATGACTATCGGGAGATTGTGTACCCCTTGGTTTATTTTTATTGCATAAATGACTTTACGGAGTTTTTAAGGTGTTAATTTAGAATATATGAGATTGATTTTTTTGATTATGAATTTTTGGAGATTTGTTGATGTATTGGGAGGCATGTTTATAAGTGAGAGGTAGTAATTCTCCAACCCACCCGGGTATGGGGCATTACATTTGGTATTAGACCCAGGTTAGAGGTTCTGCAGACTATAGTATGTGATCAGAGTATAGATAGTCTTTGAGAAATCATTTCCAGATTTGATGTTGTAATGGAGCGGACTATAAGGTTGAGTATTATGGGTATTGGAAGTCTTAGAATTTGTAGGCTTTAGGAATGATTTTGATGTGTAGGTTTTTACGGGGGTATGAGCTAAGTTCAGGTTGATTGTGGTTTTGTTTTGATTCCAAAGACTTCTAATGTGGTTAGATGGGGTTAAAGTTTTAGATTTTGGAGTTTGACTATTACTATCGTTGTGCGCACTTCTTTTCTCTCTATTATAGGTACCTTTATAACTTTGAGGTATTATATATATGTTTTGTTTTACGAGTACCACCAATTAATTATGTTTATATGAACCCTTTAATTTTTTTGAAACGGGTATTAAAGATCCAAGTTATTTTTGTCCGGATGCCACCTCGTCGTAGAGAACGAAGCATGTAGGATCTGAATGCAAACGAGAACGAAAGGGAAGCAAACCCAAGTGCTTCCGAAGTACTATGAGCAGCGGCACATCAATTAATAGATGACTTCGTACATAATCCCTCGGGTCGCCAACACAACTATAATGAAGGAGGTTGTACCATAGAGCAATTCAATCTGATGCACCCCTTTATTTGATGGGAGAGGCGATCCAACGCTGGCGGAGGATTGGATTCAGGACATTGAGGAGATATTGCGGGTCCTAACCTTTACAGATGAACAGAAGGTGGCGTACGCCACATTCAAGCTAACTGGGGAGGCGAAAAGGTGGTGGATTTCTGGAAGAACTATCAGAGAAGCAGAAGGGACAAAAATAGTTAGTTGGCTGCATTTCAAGCAGATTTTTCTTGAGCGCTTCTTCCCTAGCTCGGTCCGAGATGACAAGGTTATGGAATTCGCCACCTTGGTGCATGGAACAATGACGGTACACCAGTATGCAGCTAGATTTATTGAGTTATCCCGTTTTGCTATGTATCTGATCCCCGATTAAGAAAAGAAGGTGTGTAAATTCAAGCAAGGGCTGAATGTGAAACTTTATGAGCGAGTGCTGGGCTTTCAAATTTGAAACTTCTTAGAAATGGTGAATGAGGCCATAGTTTTTGAACAAAGCCTTCAAAGAAGCGCTGCACTGCATGAACAAAGGAAGAGGACTACTCCAACTGGGTACCATTCTGGCATAGACTAGGGACCATGGAAAAAGAGGAATGAAGGTAGTAGCTTGGGAAAGAGGCTGGTTCAAGGTAACCAGCAACCGTATCAGTTTAGGACATGCAATCAAGTGCATTCCGGAGAGTGTAGAAAAGGGGCAGAATTATGTTTTCGTTGTGGCAAATATGGACACTACATCAGGGACTACCCATTGCAAATGGGTAGCAACAAGGAGACTTTACTGCCACATTAGAGAAATGAAGTTACAGCCCGAGGTATCAACCAGCGTCCAACTGTGCCTACACAGGTTTTTGCACTAACACTTGGAGAGGTTGAGGATAAGAATGATGTGATCACTGGTATGACTCCTTTGTTTTGCTTTAAGATTTTCTTTTCTTTTATTTTATTCTATTTGTTGATTTTGGTTAAGACTATGCATATTATAGTTCATGGATAAGGCTGAATGTGATCACAGGTACTCTTTCTTTGTTTTCTAGTAACCCCATTGTGTTATTTGACTCAGGAGTGACACATTCTTTTGTTTTCACGGCTTACTCTAGATTTTGCAGTTTAGAAACTGAAAAGTTGAAGCACAAGTTAGTGGTCGCGACCCCAATAGGAAATTCGGTAGTCTGTAATGAGATTCTACCGGGGTGCCCTTTATCTTTAGAAGGAAGACTAATGCCAATAGATTTAATAGTGTTTAACATGATTGGGTTTGATGTGATTTTGGGTATGGATTGGCTAGCTTCCTACCACACTAGTATTGATTGTTTTAAAAAAGAAGTGGTTTTTAGACCCCTAAAAGAAAGTGAATGTCGGTTCATAGGGTCAAAAGTGAGGTTGTTTCCACCCATCAAATCCGCCATTCAGGTTGGAAAATTGTTATGTGATGGTTGTCAGGGATTCTTAGCCTGCGTGGTAGAATCACCAAAAGAGGAGTTGAAGTTAGAATAGATACCTGTTGCGAGTGAATATCCAGAGGTTTTCCCAGAAGATTTATCTGGACTTTCGCCCGAGCGGGAGGTAGAGTTTGCTATTGAATTAGTCCCAGGCACGCCACCCCTTTCGAAAGAACCTTACCGGATGGCACTGTCTGAATTAGTGGAACTCAAGGAGCAGTTGCAAGATTTGTTGGACAAGGGTTTCATCAGGCCCAATGTATCACCTTGGGGAGCTCCAATTCTCTTTGTAAAGAAGAAGGATGGATCGATGAGAATGTGTATTGATTACAGGGAACTTAATCGCGTGACCATAAAGAATAAGTACCCGCTACCCCGTATAAAAGATTTGTTTGATCAGCTTCAGGGTGCTCGGGTATTTTCAAAGATTGATCTTCGATCGGGTTACCATCAATTGAAGATCAGGGCAGAAGACGTGGCTAAGATGGCTTTCAAGACCCGATATGGCCATTATGAGTTTTTGGTCATGCCTTTTGGCCTGACTAATGCCCCAACAGTATTCATAGATTTGATGAACAAGGTGTTCCATGAATTTTTGGATAAGTTTCTGGTTGTTTTTATCGATGATATATTGATATACTCCAAAAGCAAGACTGAGCATGAAGAACATTTGAAGTTGGTACTTGGGACACTCAGAGATAAAAAGTTGTTTGCTGAACTGAAGAAGTGTGAATTTTGGCTTGATTCAATCACCTTTCTCAGGCATGTTGTTTCGAAAGATGGCATTTCAGTGGACCCTGGAAAAGTGGAAGCAGTAGTTAATTGGTCGGCACCGAAGAATGTTAATGAGGTTAGAAGTTTCTTGGGATTGGTGGGTTATTACCGTCGATTCATTGATGGTTTCTCTAGGCTAGCGGTTCCTCTCACTACACTCACCAGGAAGAAAAATAAGTTTGAATGGACAGCAAAGTGTGAAGAAAGCTTCTAGGAGTTGAAACAAAGATTAGTGACATCTTCTGTGTTGACAGTCCCCACTGCTAGAGGTGGATTTGTAGTTTATAGCGATGCATTAAGGCTTGGATTAGGGTGCATCCAGATGCAACATGGGAAGGTTATAGCATACGCCTCATGCCAACTGAAAGTATATGAGCATAGCTATCCCACACATGATCTAGAACTCGTGGGTGTCATTTTTGCACTTAAGATTTGGAGACACTATCTGTATGGGGAAAAGTGCAAAATTGATACGGATCACAAGAGTTTGAAATATTTCTTCACCCAAAAGGAATTAAATATGAGGCAGAGGAGATGGCTTGAGTTGATCAAGGATTATGATTGCACCATCAATTATCACCCAGGCAAAGCTAATGTTGTAGCCGACGCTTAAGTAGGAAGTCAATGGGACCTACAGTTGCTGCCCTTACTACTCAACATTGGTTGTTAATGGATTTAGAAAGAGCTGCTATTGAGGTTATCACTAGTGACACAAATACTTTCATGGCTAGTTTGATAGTTCAACCAGCATTGATAGATAGAATCAAAGCTGCTCAGAAAGTAGACTCAGGGTTGGTGAAGCTAGAGGAAGAAGTCGGGAACAGGGACAAACCTGATTTTAGCGTTTCCGAGGATGGAGTTTTGAGATTTAGAGGTAGATTATGCATACCAGCTAATGATGAACTAAAATGATCATTCTTGAAGAAGCACACCGTTCTTTGTACACAGTTCACCCATGGAGCACCAAGATGTATCGAGACTTGAGAGAATCTTTTTGGTGGAATGGTATGAAAAGAGAAATTGCTAAATTTGTGGAACAGTGCCTAACTTGCCAACAGGTGAAGGTGGAGCATTAGAGACCAGCATAATTATTATAGCCACTCCAGATTCCAGAGTGGAAGTAGGAGCCTATCTCCATGGACGTTGTGACAAGCCTACCAAGGACATTGAGCGGACAAGATGCCATATGGGTGATCATGGATCGCTTAACGACGACTGCTCGTTTTGTGCCCATTAAAGTTTCTTATAAACTGGAGAAACTAGTTGAGTTGTATGTGCGCGAGATAGTGAGGTTGCATGAAGTAGCGGTCTCCATTGTCATGGATAGAGACCCTCATTTCACTTCCAAGTTCTGGCGAAGCTTACAAGAGGCAATGGGTACTAAATTAAATTTCAGTACTAATTTTCACCCTCAGATAGATGGGCAGTCAGAGAGGACTATTTAGATCTTAGAAGACATGTTGAGGGCATGTGCGATGGAATTTAAGGGAACTTGTGTAACGCCCGTCCTTGTGGTGGAACTTTTTATAAAATATTTTAGAAAGGATGAAGGGAATTACCGTTCCCTTTAAAACCTTTTGCTTGCATACCTAGGGTGCAAGACTCTTCGTTTATAAAATAAAATGTGCTTTGACAATAAAAGTGGTTTACAACGGAAAGCATAAATTTTAATAATAAAAGGCCTCTCGTACATTTAAAACTCATGCCTAGACTTTCGTGCTCTTCTCCATGGGTCGTGTCCATCCTGGCCGTTTAGTCCCTGTGGGGGGGAGGGGCATACATAAAAACTAAAATGAGTTGAAGACTCGTAAGTATGACTTCATACAGTTAAAATATAACAACATAGGTTTTCATTCATGCATTCATCATTCGTACATACTATTACGTGCATGCATACGTGCTTACGTCCGTTCATTTGAAAAACGTTACTGGACGGGGTTTTTTTTAATAGTCTTTCTTTTCGTAAAACGTGTCTCCCGTCAGTGCCTTCATTTCTTAAAGAGTCGTGCGTTCATGCATTCATACATTCATGCATACATGCATTATTTCTTATCACTTTCATAGGCCAGTACACACTGTTACGCCCCATATGTTAGGGTTAGCAGCTCTATGGATAATGGATTCGCCCATGGCCGCAGGTTGAAATCCAATTCCGTTAGGGTGCAGCACTGGGTGCACTACTAGCACTACTGCCTGGCATTGCTGTCTGCCCATTCATTCATTGGGTACCCCTTTTCATTCATTCATATGGCCGTTACTTATTTTCATACATTTCATGCTTTCATTCATTTCGTTCATTCATTCATGGCAGCTCGAAAGAGCTGGAGCTTTCATTCTTTTCTTATATTTCATTTAACATGTCCTTTTATGAGAAAATAGTTCAGTTCATGTAAAAGCACCGTTTAAAACATGGGCTTAAACTTCCTCTCTCATGGCATCCATAAGCATCACCTTAAACGTCTTCTTTCATGGCGTCCACGAGCATCACCTCGTGGCATCCATGAAAGCGTTGGTTCGTAGGATCCATGAAAGCCTCAGTTCTCATGTCTTTCTTTACTTTCCTTTTTCGTGAGAAAACATCGTTTAGGGTGAAAGCCCGAAAATCGTCTTTCATGCATTTTCATCAGTTCATGAAATATTAGTTCGTTGATTTTCTTTGAAAATACGTACAATAGATAAACCGTATAGTTATCCATTCACATGCGTACAATTAATACTTTTGGTGCGTAAACAGGGGTTGCCAAGTTGTGGCCGTACATACTTATACATTTGAACACTTAGCATTTTCTTTCTTAAAGCATCGTAAAGAGAAAGCATTTCTTTTTCATTTTTGTACATTTTAGAAACTCTAGAAGAGTATGAATGTAACACTTACTTGGACTCCATGCTATTTGCATATCATGCAGTCCATTCATGTGCTTGTCAGATGACAACGTACTTGCGTACACATACCTTAACGTCATTCTCTATCTAGTACATAAGCAACTTAAACTTAGAAAACACAAGCTACACTTCACTTGGAACACTCTCCTTCTATCCCGTGTTCTTACGTATTCCTTACTATGTTAAAACCTTCAGGGACCCATTGCAGTTACCACATTTTCCAACTCAAGGTCTTGACTCCAGTGCTCATCCACTAAAGTGAATCCATGATTCACCTTAGGGTTAAGACGCTAAGACCTCTGTTTCATTCTTCTCATTAACCATGTTCCGACGCATGACTCAGACCGACTAAGTCACGCATCCCATCCTTAGACAGTACACCCGTCACTATCTTCATGCACCTTAGCCCATACTAATCCTCATTCTCATCCATACAATCCACACGGCTCTAAGTCAACTCTAAGGCTTAAGCACCGTGCAACTATGCTCAGGACAGATTACCCATTCCATATGGTGAATCCGTTTGTCATATGTGTCTAACCAGATTACACATGTACCTTACCCCTTTATCACCTGAGACCAACATATAACATGTTGATCACCTGCTCATAGGGACAAGGGCCATACTCCGATACCAACCTTCTCTTAACCCGGCTGGCATGACTCTTCATGCTACTCGTCCCTTTTGATAGTTCATCCCAACACTTAGCGTGACAAGACTCCTCTCACAATTACGCCTTATGTCACATCATATTGCTCGAGATTGCTCCAAAGCAACATCGTGACCTTGTCGCATTACCCAACATTCTGCTACGTCAATTCCTAACTCATCGTGAGTACAGTTCCTCACATACTACCCTCACATCGTGACATCTCGTCATGTTCCCGTTTACGCCATTCACACTCTAACACTTCACCCATCATAAGCATGACTGTCAGTAACCACGTCACTTCGTGAAGATGCCCAGTCATGCTTCCGTTGAGTACTCTTACACTTGTCTTGCTACTTCACCCGTACTTCCAGCCATAAGTCCAACACAGTGACACTTGTCACCTCAAACTACATGGTATACCATAACTACTTCGAAACGCTATTCCACAATTCCCGACAGTACTCATCACGTTCCACGCCCATCAATCATACAACCACCCTTATCTCTGCGACATGCCACACGGTGTATTGCTGCACCTCATGGAGTACACTCCACACATATTCCCTTCTCACATGCTACTCCACATCACCACTATGGCGTACACGCCTTATGGTGTATCGCTGCACCTCATGGAGTACACTCCATTCATACTCCCTTCACACATGCTACGCCATATCATCACTGTAGCGTACCCGCCATATAGTGCATCAATCCACCACATGGAGTACATTCTGCATATACTCCCTTCATACACACCATACCACATCACCATTGTGGCATACCTGCCATAAGGTGCATCACTCCACCATATGGAGTACACTCCATGTGTACTTCCTTCGTACACACTATGCCACATAGAGTACAGTCAGCGTGTACTCTTCCCATTCCACATGCCATAACACCCATACAACACATATCCACAACTACACTACATAGCATAATTCACAACACTCCACAGCACACTTCCCAACTTCGCCCAACACTTCACGGCGCGCTACACAGATAAGCCCAACACTTCACTACACAGTACCTCACATCACCACACTGCACAGATATGCCCAACACTTCACATACACATCACATCACAATACCACAACTCCACAATACCAACAGCACAATCCACAACCTAGTCAACTAATAACATAAATAACAAGGGATAGAGGGTTATACCATCGACGAGATAACCTGTGCATTGCTCGTTGACCATCACCGTCAATGACACCGGAAGGGTGGTACGTCGCGGCTAAGCCACGTACAGTGACTGTTTTGGCCATTGGGGGTGGCTAGAGTTGCAGGTCGAGGTGTATGAGGGTTGGGTCATGGTCCTGGAGTGGTGGCGTCGAGGTGGTGCCGATGTGGCACACGTCAGAGACACGACGACTCTTGGAGGAGCTAAGGCCGTGGGTCTCCAATAAGGGAAATCGGAGGGAGGCTAAGCTGGTCATGGGCTGGACATGGGAGGCTAAGGGGTTGCTGGTGGAGCTCGTGGTGGCGTTGGGGTGGCGCCACGGTGGCTAGAGGGCGGTGGATTTAAGCCAACGGGTAGAAGGAGGCATGGAAGAGTGAGAGAGAGTGTGCGTGCATGGGTGGTAGATCGGGGCCTTGGATGGTTGGGATGGGTCGGTGGTGGCTTGAGGAGGCTGAAGCTGGCGGTGCACGGCGGTGTGGGGTGTGAAACCCTTGCATTTGAGGGGGGAGGAGGTCGTGCGGTGGAGAGAGGTTATGGGCCTCGGGTCACGTGGAGGAGGAAGGGGAGGAAAGGGGAAGATCGTGGCAGTGCTTGGCGACCATGGGTGGCCATATACGGTGGCACAAGGTGGTGAACGGGTAAGGAACCCGTGTGGTAAACCCATTTCGGGAAGAGAGGGATAGAGCTGCTGTGAGGGATTGGGTTCAGTGGAGCTGTCGCCGGTGATGGCTGGAGGTGTGCTGGTGGCCAGCAGCGGGGTTGCGACGGCGGGGTTAGGCATTGTGCACGGTGAAACCGTGCGTGAGAGGCTATGTGTGGGAGTGGAGAAGGTAGCCGCGCAATGGGGGCTGGCTTTGCCGGTGAGTGGTTGCCGGCGTGAGAGGAGGCCGATAGTGGTGGCAGTGAGGCCTGCAGGCGCATGGCGGTGCCGGGCTGTGGGATGGAGCTTTCGGCATGGGGGTAAGCAGTGTACTGCGTGGGGGAGAGGGAGGAGAGAGAGAGAGCTGTGGAAAAATGAGGAAGAAAGAGAGGGGCTGGGTATTTAACTCAGTCCCTTCGTCTGGGGTTCCTCAAAACGATTAAACAATGGAGGATTAAAACACTGATTTAAAAATGCGTGAACATTAACTTAATTAAAAGTATTAAATGTAATAAGAATAGAATATTATTTAAACTAACTTTAGTTTATAAAATAATATTCCTTCATCATTAATAAAATGATGAAGTCTTATTTAATATCTTTAAAAGGATAAGACCATTTAATTAATAAAAACTTTCAACGTGATTTAAATATTATAATATCTTAAAATAGTTGAAATCATTTTATTAATGATATTAAAATGATTTCTGACAATTATAATATTTTTGGAGCTCTTCAAAAATATTATAATTGTCGTATTGAAAATCAAACTTGGTTCAATAACACTAGAAATACTCTTTATAAATATTTCCAGCACATTTAAAACACTGGGCATGCCCTAAAGGTCACATGATATCTTTTGAAACACGCCATCGTTGTTCGGCACTCATGACGAGTCTCACAGTTGCTGGATAGAAGGGGTAGACAAATCACATAATCTCTGCCCTCAGGATTTGCTTAAATCAGAAAGAAGGAACGTACGTCAGAAAGAGAGAACCATACGTAAGAAGGAAGAAGTGTACGTAAGAAGGAAGGAGCGGGGTGTTATAACTTGGATGCGACATTTACCATTGGTCGAGTTTGTTTATAATAATAGTTTCCAGGCTGGCATTGGAATGGCACCCTACGAGGTTTTGTATGGCAGAAGGTGTAGATCTCCATTGTATTGGGATGAAGTAGGTGAAAGGAAACTTTTGGGGCCAGAGATTATTCAGCAGACCACAGAGAAGATAGATACCATTTGGGCTAGAATGAAAGCAACTCAGAGCCGACAAAAGAGTTATGCAGATAAACGCCGTTGCTAGTTAGTGTTTGAGGCTGGAGATAAAGTATTTTTTAGGATAGCACCGATGAAAGGAGTTATGAGATTCGGAAAGAAGGGTAAATTGAGCCCAAGATATATTAGACCGTTTGAGATTCTTGATCAGATTGGTACAGTGGCTTACAAGGTGGCTTTACCACCGGCATTCTCGGGAGTGCATAATGTGTTTCAGGTGTCTATTCTGAGAAAGTACATCCATGACCCTACCCACGTTATAGATCATGAACCACTTTAGATTCAAGAGAATATGACCTACACCGAGGAACCAGCACAGATTTTGGAAAGGAAAGAGCAAGTGTTAGGGATTCGAACTATCCCTTTGGTTAAAGTGTTGTGGAATAATCATGCTATCAACGAAGTGTCTTGGGAATTCGAGGAAGAGATGCAAGTTAAGTACCCTCACTTGCTCGACGAGAATTTTTATAGCTTATAGCAAATTCCGGGGACGAAAATTTTGTAAGGGGAGGATGTAAGACCTAGTGTGGTGAGGTCTGGTCCCGCGAACAAGGCCCAGCCTTTCTTGGAGAACTTGATACTGTTCCATTTTGGTGAGCATTTCATTTTCATCAATCTCCTTCCCGATTGTTTCTGCCCCCTCTTTCCCTTTTCGGTTTTCTTTGTTTCCCTTCCAGCCGTCTCTCCCTCACCAAATACCCATCTTCCCCCCCCCCCCCCCGGCCCCCCGATTCTTCTCTTCCCTTCCCTTCGTTTGGTTCTGTTTTGGTGAGTCCGGGTTTCATGCACGACTATTTCTCCATCTTCTTTTTCCTCACAATCGATTTCTCTCTCAAGTTGACGCCCTCCCTGTTACTCCTCTATTTTCTGCATTTTTGCTTTGAGATTTCAGGTAGTGCAGATGCGATTTTTCCCTCACTGTTTCCCCTTTAGACGCTCACTCACTCGCGTTTCTCTGTTGTTCTCTCCCGTCTGCCATGTGGTTAACCTCAGTGTCGAGGTGTTGAGGCCGAACCCTGTCGAACGAAGGTGAGACCCTCTCTTTGTTTCACGAACGCCACACACACTCTAATTTTTTTTCTCCCTTGCCTCATCCACACTCTCACTCACCTACAATTTTTTCTAGTTAATTCTTGGTGCTGCGTTTTTGGGTGCAGAAGAATTTAGACTTGTTGTCGAGAGTCCCTCACGTAGGTAAGTTTTTCTCTTTTCTCGTTCCCTCTCTAAGAAGAATGAAATTTGATTTGTTGGATTTGTTCTTTGGAAATAAATAGTAGTGAGCCTCGTTGGGTGCCGATTAACATTTAGAACTGTTGGGTTTTCTCTTTTGTGAAGTTGTGAATGGAGAGAAACGTTTAATGTGTAATGTTGTTTTGGTTGAGTTGTTGGTAGTTGCTTGGAGTTATGGGCTGCTGAAATGGGTTTGATTTATCGTTTATTTGAGTTGACATTGGTTTTGGTGGGTGTATAGGCCAATATTGAAGTTGGTATATGGTATTTTTGGTTGAAGTGTGGGTTGTCCAGATTATTATTTGGCTGTTTGAGTTGGGTTATTTTACTGAAAGGAGGGTTTAAATCATGAGTTTTAATTATTTTGGATCAAAGTTGTGTCAATGGCCTTTTAACACTCTTTTATTTATGAAAAGTATCAGTTTTCCTTTAATTCTATTGATTTTATTTTATTTCTATATATTTTTCTTTATTTTCTTGGATTTGAAGAAATTAAAAGATTTAGTCCAAAAGGAGAACATTTTGGTACAAAAGAAGAGACTACGGATCCGAACAGATGAGAGCCAGCGAGATCTGAAGAGAGCCAAGGATATTTGAGTGAGAAGACTTTCTTTTCGGTACATGAGACCCAAACGACCGCGACCAGTCTAAACGACCAATTTAAGCAACCAACCTAAACGACATCATGGACATGAACTAGCAAAGGCAAGCAACTTTACCCGTTTGTAGGTTGGTGAGAGGAGTTTTTGATCTTGGTCAGGAAACTTACATCTTGGCCAATGGGCGAGGAGACTAGTTATATTCAGTGCACATGACAACTAGCCAGTGGGACCCTTCCGAGTTCCGCAATCAATCTGCTAACTGCCAAATTCTCCCGAACTCCGCAAATCAAGCCGTTTATTACTGAATATTCCATTTTAGATATTTCTGTTATTCTTGGGATAATTTTATATTATGTTAATATTTATCTTTAAAAACTATTTTTCTGAACTTTAGACTAGATTATAGTCGGTTTTTCTTGTTTTTGGATTTGAATTTTGACATCTGTTTAATCCCTGCTATTGGGATGAATTTGGGGGCTGAGGGTTTTAGAGTCCAATGGTGCAGAGATTATTCTTCAAGTTTCTTTCGAGGAGATGGATTTGGAGGGCAGAGGTGAGAATCATATGCTTCATCAACCGATTCAAATGAAGAAAACTAGTTTTATTGTTTTTCTTTTGAATTTCATGATGAGCTAATTTTATTTTTGAGACCTTTGATGTAGTATAGCATTAAACACACAATTTATATTCTGAGTTATTTTATTTTCAATATTTCCATGATTGAGTATTTATTCCTTGTTCTTAATGCTTGCAATTTTCTAACTAATTTTTATTCGATCTATTGAAAAGCAATGAGACTGAGAAGTGATTTTTTATTAGAGCTCTAGGATTAAGCACCATTAATTGAGCGACAGTAGATATACTTTACCGAGATTAGTGTGATTTTTAAGAAAAATCTTAAAAACATAACGAATCTCCAATTAATTAAATTCACATAGAGATATGGAGTTATTTATTGGAGATATTTTTAGTATTGTTCGAGAGAAAATATTGAATAGTTGAGGGATTTCTACCATCAACATGGATAATTGGAATTCTATAATAAGGAAGAATAAAGTGTGTGAGATTCGCTAGGTGAAATAAAACGCTCTAGATCTATTCTTATTATCTTTTAAATCTTAATTTTAATGCTCTTTTCTTCAGTTTAATTTAGATAATATATTCTTTAAATTTTAGTTTTCCAAATAGTAATAAATTTAGTTCATTTCAATACTCAAAAGCATAATTAATCTTTATGGGTTCGACATCCGTTTTCTTTAAAACACCTTACTACTTGTTACTATTCTGTGCACTTATAGATATTTTCAGCATAACAGCTCCACGCCCAGCGTGTAACATGACCAGGCATCTTCTAGTTCTTGCTAGCAGAAGGGCTCTGGAGTCGTACCAAGGGTGTTGTTGTCTTGGCCAAGCCTGTTGTCGCCTGGCGATAGCTCAGGGGATGTCACTTAGTTTTACACTCTCGAGTGACTAGAGGAGCTCCACCATGATAATACCCCATCTCGGCTTCGGGCTGTGACACGCACGTCCAAAAAAAAAAACCAGTTTCAGATTATGCCACATAACATAGAACATAGCATAGTTGAATAATTCATGGCAAATATTAATAATAATGCTTATGCAAATCCACGACAGGCAGTATATTGGATGGCAAGGCATGGCACAAACATTCAACCACACAACAATACAGAAGTCACGATTCCACAATTCCAAACGACACACGTCTCCGACCGGCCCTCGACCCATATTTTCGACAATAACTACATCATTAAAAAGCCCAACACTCCACAAGGCCCCAGTGTCACAACCAGCACCTTCTTATTACATACGGTTCTTCCTTCTTATGTACGCTTCACTCCTTCTGACGTAAGATTCCTTCCTTTTTACGTAAGCAAGTATTGAGGACGGAAATTATGTAAACCGTCCGCCCCTCCTCTCTAGCGAAGGCGAGACTCGTCATGCCTGCCGAACCTCGATGGCGTGTCTTCAAGATATTGTACGACTTCTAGGGCACGTCTAGTGTTTTAATGTGCTGGAAATATTTATAAAGAGTATTTCCAGTGTTGTTGAATTAAGCTTGATTTTAAATACGACAATTATAATATTCTTGAAGAGCTCCAAACATATTATAATTGCCAGAAATCATTTTAATGTCATTATTAAAATGATTTCAACTATTTAAAGATATTATGAGATTTAAATTATGTTCAAAACTTTTATTAATTAAATGGTTTTATTCTCTTTAATATGTTAAGTGAGACTTCATCATTTTATTAATGATGAAAGAATATTATTTTATAAACTAAAGTTAGTTTAAAATAATATTCTACCATAATTACTCTAAGCGCTTTTAATTAAGTTAATATTTATGCATTTTCAAATACGTTTTTGAGATCCACCGTTAGATCGTTATGTGGATCCCTAGACGAAGGGACTAGGTTAAATACCCAGACCCCTTCTCTTTTTCCCCCTCATTTCCCGTAGCCCACTCTCTCTCCTCCCTCTCCCCAGCGTACACAGTACGCGGCCTCTCCCACGTCGAGTCTTCCATGCCTTAGCCCGGCGCTGCCGTGCGTTAGTAGCCCTCATTGCCAGCACCACCAGCTCCACCTCACGCCGGCGAGCTCAACCAGCCCAGCCTCTCTCTCTCACGCTCTCCCTTTCTCCCCGCTGGAAGTGCAAAGCCCGAATGGGCTTGGTGCACGTAGCGCCGCCGTGCGCCGTCCTCCGGCGCCACCACTCCCACGGTAGCTTCCTCTACCACCGGCCACCACTCCCCAACGAACTCAACTCCTCCCATGCAGCCACCTTCCCTGTAGCACGCACAAGGAGAGCCACGCACGGATTCACAGTGCGCGGAACCCACGACCACCAAGCGACGCCATAGACCTCCTCTCCTCTTCCCCTTTCTCCTCCACATGACCCAAGGCCCATAGCCTCCCTCCACCTCACGGCTTGTTCCTCCTCTCATGCACGGCTTTTACACCTTCCACCGCTGTGCACCGCCACCCACGGCAATGACCACCATCTCTAGCCTCCTTAGGCCACCACCGAGCCAACCCAACCACCTACGGCCCCGATCTACCACCCATGCATGCACACTCTCCCTCACTCTCTCAAGGGTTTCCCTCCCCCTTACACGGCCATTTCCTCCTTCCTCCACCGTGAGCCACCGTGGCGCCACCCGAGTGCCACCATGAGCTCCACCAGCCACCCCTCAGCCCAACCCTAGGTCCAAACCACCACTTTATGTGGTGGGTAACCATTGCACATGATGGATAGTCACTGCGCGTGATTGACTGCCACTGCACATGGCTAGATCCGCCGTGTTACACTCCTTGCCATCATCACAAGGCCACTACGAGCCCTTCCAAGACCATACCTAGCTATCCAAACGTCTAAATAGTCAATGTACGTGGGTTAGCCGCCACGTATGACCCTTCCGACATCTTCTGCTGTGACGATCAATGAGCAACACACTGGTTATCCCGTCGATGGTATAACCCTCTATCTCTCATTATTTACGTTAGATATTGATTAGTTGACTAGGTTGTGGACTGTGCTGTTGGTATTTGTGGAGTTGTGGTATTGTGATGTGGTGCTGTGTGATGAAGTGTTGGGCATATATGTGTTGTATGGAGGTGTATTGTGCCGTGTAGTGGATTGTGATGTGTTGGACGTAATTGGGATGTGTGTTGTGTAGTGTTGTGGACTGTGTTGTAATGGTGGCGTGATGTAAGTGGAATGGGAAGAGTACATGTTGTGTGTACTCTGTGGATGACGTAGTGTGAAACAAGGAGAGTATATGTAAAATATATCCTCCTGGTATATTGTGGAACGGGAAGGATACACGCTGAGTGTACTCTATGTGGCGTAATATGCATATAGGGAGTACCTTGGGAATGTATTCCATGTAGTGGAGTGATGCACCATATGGCAGTTGTGGCATAATGGTGATGTGCCGTAATGCAAGTGAATGGAGTACGCATGGAGTGTACTCCATGTGGTATAGTGATGCACCATATGGCGGGTACGCCATAATGGTGATGTGGCATAATGTAGGTGAATGGAGTACACATGGAGTGTACTCCATGTGGTATAGTGATGCACCATATGGCGGGTACGCCATAATGGTGATGTGGTGTAATGCAGGTGAATGGAGTACACATGGAGTGTACTCCATGTGGTATAGTGATGCACCATATGGCGGGTACGCCATAGTGATGATGTGGCATAGCGTTTGTGTTGGAGTATACGCGGAATGTACTCCAATTGATGGAACGATGCACCATATGGTGTGTATGCCATAATGGTGATGTGGCGTGATGTATATGAAGGGAGTACGCGCAGAGTGTACTCCATGTGACGGAGTGACGCACCATACGGCTGGTATGCCGTAGTGGTGATGTGCCGTAACGTGCATGGAGTGTACGCAGAGTGTATTCCATGTGATGGAGTGACGCACCATACAGCGGGTATGCCGTAGTGGTGATGTGTCGTAACGTGCATGGAGTATAAGCGGAGTGTATTCCATGTGATGGAGTGACGCACCATACGGCGGGTATGCCGTAGTGGTGATGTGCCCTAACGTCCATGGAGTATACGCAGAGTGTATTCCATGTGACGGAGTGACGCACCAAACGGCGGGTATGCCGTCGTGGTGATGTGTCGTAACGTGCATGGAGTATAAGCGGAGTGTATTCCATTTGATGGAGGTACGCACCATACGGCGGGTATGCCGTAGTGGTGATGTGTCCCCCTCATTTCCCGTAGCCCTCTCTCTCTCCTCCCTCTCCCCAGCGTACGCAGTACGCGGCCTCTCCCACGTCGAGTCTTCCATGCCTTAGCCCGGCGCTGCCGTGCGTTAGTAGCCCTCACTGCTAGCACCACCAGCTCCACCTCACGCCGGCGAGCTCAACCAGCCCAGCCTCTCTCTCTCACGCTCTCCCTTTCTCCCCGCTGGAAGTGCAAAGCCCGAATGGGCTTGGTGCACGTAGCGCCGCCGTGCGCCGTCCTCCGGCGCCACCACTCCCACGGTAGCTTCCTCTACCACCGGCCACCACTCCCCAACGAACTCAACTCCTCCCATGCAGCCACCTTCCCTGTAGCACGCACAAGGAGAGCCACGCACGGATTCACAGTGCGCGGAACCCACGACCACCAAGCGACGCCATAGACCTCCTCTCCTCTTCCCCTTTCTCCTCCACATGACCCAAGGCCCATAGCCTCCCTCCACCTCACGGCTTGTTCCTCCTCTCATGCACGGCTTTTACACCTTCCACCGCTGTGCACCGCCACCCACGGCAATGACCACCATCTCTAGCCTCCTTAGGCCACCACCGAGCCAACCCAACCACCTACGGCCCCGATCTACCACCCATGCATGCACACTCTCCCTCACTCTCTCAAGGGTTTCCCTCCCACTTACACGGCCATTTCCTCCTTCCTCCACCGTGAGCCACCGTGGCGCCACCCGAGTGCCACCATGAGCTCCACTAGCCACCCCTCAGCCCAACCCTAGGTCCAAACCACCACTTTATGTGGTGGGTAACCATTGCACATGATGGATAGTCACTGCGCGTGATTGACCGCCACTGCACATGGCTAGATCCGCCGTGTTACACTCCTTGCCATCATCACAAGGCCACTACGAGCCCTTCCAAGACCATACCTAGCTATCCAAATGTCTAAATAGTCAATGTACGTGGGTTAGCCGCCACGTATGACCCTTCCGACATCTTCTGCTGTGACGATCGATGAGCAACACACTGGTTATCCCGTCGATGGTATAACCCTCTATCTCTCATTATTTACGTTAGATATTGATTAGTTGACTAGGTTGTGGACTGTGCTGTTGGTATTTGTGGAGTTGTGGTATTGTGATGTGGTGCTGTGTGATGAAGTGTTGGGCATATATGTGTTGTATGGAGGTGTATTGTGCCGTGTAGTGGATTGTGATGTGTTGGACGTAATTGGGATGTGTGTTGTGTAGTGTTGTGGACTGTGTTGTAATGGTGGCGTGATGTAAGTGGAATGGGAAGAGTACATGTTGTGTGTACTCTGTGGGTGACGTAGTGTGAAACAAGGAGAGTATATGTAAAATATATCCTCCTGGTATATTGTGGAACGGGAAGGATACACGCTGAGTGTACTCTATGTGGCGTCATATGCATATAGGGAGTACCTTGGGAATGTATTCCATGTAGTGGAGTGATGCACCATATGGCAGTTATGGCATAATGGTGATGTGGCGTAATGCAGGTGAATGGAGTACGCATGGAGTGTACTCCATGTGGTATAGTCATGCACCATATGGCGGGTACGCCATAATGGTGATGTGGCATAATGGAGGTGAATGGAGTACACATGGAGTGTACTCCATGTGGTATAGTGATGCACCATATGGCGGGTACGCCATAATGGTGATGTGGCGTAATGCAGGTGAATGGAGTACACATGGAGTGTACTCCATGTGGTATAGTGATGCACCATATGGCGGGTACGCCATAGTGATGATGTGGCATAGCGTTTGTGTTGGAGTATACGCGGAATGTACTCCAATTGATGGAACGATGCACCATATGGTGTGTATGCCATAATGGTGATGTGGCGTGATGTATATGAAGGGAGTACGCGCAGAGTGTACTCCATGTGACGGAGTGACGCACCATACGGCTGGTATGCCGTAGTGGTGATGTGCCGTAACGTGCATGGAGTGTACGCAGAGTGTATTCCATGTGACGGAGTGACGCACCATACAGCGGGTATGCCGTAGTGGTGATGTGTCGTAACGTGCATGGAGTATAAGCGGAGTGTATTCCATTTGATGGAGGGACGCACCATACGGCGGGTATGCCGTAGTGGTGATGTGCCGTAACGTCCATGGAGTATACGCAGAGTGTATTCCATGTGATGGAGTGAAGCACCATACGGCGGGTATGCCATAGTGGTGATGTGTCGTAACGTGCATGGAGTATACGCGGAGTGTATTCCATGTGATGGAGTGACACACCATACGGCGGGTATGTCGTAGTGGTGATATGTCGTAACGAGCATGGAATATATGCGGAGTGTATTCCATGTATTGGAGTGACACATCATATGGCGGATATGCCATAGTGATGATGTGGCGTACCTTCTGTGAATGGTGTATATGTGGAGTGTAGTCCATGTGATGGGGCGATGCACCATATGGCGCGTACGCCATAATGATGATGTGGCAAGCGTATGTGAAGGGAGTACACGAGGAGTGTACTCCATGTAGAGGAGCAATGCACCATGTGGCACGTATGCCGTAATGGTGATGAGTTGTAGCGTATATGAAGGGAGTATGCGTGGAGTGTACTCCATGAAGTGCAGCGACACACCGTATGGCTTGTCGCAGAAATAAGGATGGTTGTGCAGTTGATGGGCGTAAAGCGTGATGAGTATTGTCGGGAATTGTGGAACAGTGTCCCGAAGTAGTTGTGATGTGGCCTGTAGTCTTAGGTGACAAGTGTCACCGTGTTGGACTTACAGCTGGGAATAAGGATGAAGTAGCGGAATAAGTGTAAGAGTACGCAGAGGAAGCATGACTGGGTAACGCCACCTAGTGACGTGGTTACTGACAGTCGTGCTTGCCATGTGGTGAAGCGATAAGGTATGAATGGCGTAAAGGGAACGTGACAAAATGTCACGATGTGACGAGAGTACGTGAGGAACCGTACTCGTGATGAATTAGGAGTTGGCGTATGGAAGTGATGTAACTGGATGTCAGATAACGCGATAAGGTCACGGTGTAGCTTGAGAATAGTCTCGAGCTATATGACGTGACATGAGACGTAGTTATGAATGGATTCTGTCGTGTTAAGTGTTGGGATGAACTGTAAAAGGGGGCGGATAGCATGAAGAGCCATACTAGCCGGGTTAAGAGAAGGTTGGTATCGGAGTATGGCCCTTGTCCCTCGAAGCTGGTGATCAACGTATTATGTATGTTGATCTTAGGTAAAAAGGGGTAGAGTACAGAGTGTAATGGTGGGACACATGTGCTGGATGGATTCACCATATGTAATGGGTAACTAGTTCTGAGTATGGTTGGACAGTGCCTAAGCCTCAAAGTTGGCTTAGAGTGTAACGCCCCAAACCCGAATGGTCTGGAGACTTACACCTGTCTCTTAAGAACTTATTTTCAAACACAACTAAAATAAAGCTCAAATCTTTAATAGCAAAACTCAATATGAAATGTTCTAAATAACCACATTGGAAACTCCACAAAGTCATTACTGCAGCTAAAAATAAACTAAGGAGTCCGTAATCTCCCGGTAGTCATTACAAACCAACTAATAAATTCATAAATCTTACTAAACTCAAGATATAAATAAAACTCAAAGACATTAAAACTAAGAACACCAGAAGTCCTACTTCTACCAACATCTCCTCAGCTTAAACACAAACATCTATTTAATCCAGGTCCTCATTTGGACTCTCCACATCATCTGAAAAATGTTATAATGATAGGGGGTGAGTTATCAACAACTCAGTAAGCAGAAATCATATGCTAGCGTGCAAACATGAGCATTTACAAAGTAGAGCATGCAGAACAAAATATTTTCCAGAGTTAACATGCAGAACAGAACATAATTTCAAAAGTAACAGAGCGATGGTTTTAAGACAAGTAAAACCCTTAGTGCTTTGGCATAACATAAACTGAGTATCATCATCAAATCAAAACAGAGCATCAAACAGAGCAGAGACCATGTTTCACCCCCGGTAGGGTTGTGCTAACCCCGGTGGCCAAACCAGGCAGAGACAGAGGTGAAATCTTTCATTTATTCTTCTCGGAGCCCCGAGTGTGCACACAGGAAAGACCACAATAAAACCACTTTGTTTCCAAAGTGGGTGCACTCAGAGACATAGAAGTTGGTACCAACCCAAACAGAGCAGAGCATAACAGAGCAGAGCAGAGCAAAGCAGAGACAGAGTCAGATACGAAAACCAGTACACCATGCCAAAGGTTTTCAGCTGTTATATCAAAATAATACAGAGTACCAAAACAGAATCAGACCGTTTAGCCACACTGAACACAAAAGTCAGAACATCTTTCTAAATAAATGCACAACTTTTCATATTCTCAATATCGCTCCTTTTTCAGATTTCAGAAACCACATGACAGAATTTTGCTCATGTCTACACATTGCATGTCAGAACATATTTTTCCTTTTTCACACAGATTTCATGAATAATGCAGATGAGTGACCGAGGTTGATCTTTGTTTTCACAAGTTCCCAACACAACACAAAATATGCAAGTTTTCATAAAATCAACCTCAGTATTATTAACTTGTATAAAACCTAGCATAGGAACCCCACTTACCTAACTCTTGCAGTGTATTATCTAAGCTTTGAAAAAGACCTATATCAGTCTCGTCACCTATTCATAAAAATCAAAGAAATATGCACAGAGTATTAAACGACAATTGGCATAATTTCATCTAATAATTAAAAACCCACAATTAACTCACTAAGACAACCACTTAAAAAAAAAGCATTGGACAGCCCGAAAATCCAACTCAAGAATCAAGTACTAGTCTTTGGTATTATCCTAAACATTCCCCAAGATCAACGTCAACCTTATAAATAAAATATTAATCTTACTTCAATGGTCAAAAATACCAACCCACCAGTATAAAAACAGCACCTACTCAAAAGAGTATCCAAATGCTTTACCGTACCTCCAACCCAAATATTTCAAAACTCAGAACAACTAACATAACCCTGAACAAATACAGAACTCATCCTACACCCCACGTCAACCCAAAAATATACCACAGCACCTCATCAAAAATCCCGAAATTTATACTCCTTCATCAACAACCAAACCATCATATTACTAAGCCCTTGACTCTGATTATAAACAGAAGAAATCCTTCCCACGCTCAAACAATTAAAAGTCGTAAACTATACCATGAAAGAGAGTGGTTCACGGCTTCCTTACTCGTTCAACAAAGTTCAACGCCAAACCACAGCAAAGAGATTAAACACTGAGCGGACAGAAGTGAAACCAACTGAACCATAAGAGAATGAGCGTCAATGAGGGATTTCGGAGTGGGGAAGAACACAACGGCACTGCCTGGAACAATTTGAAGTCAGAAATGCATAAAACCAGAGAAATAAACTAAGAGGAAGGCGTCAACTTGAGAGCAAAGAGAGAGATTTACCTGAAGATGAAACACTGCGCAAGAGGGACGCGAGAGAGAAATTGTGTGTACTACTGCAATGGAGAGTCTCGACAACTGAGAAATGATTTTGAGGAAGAACTGAAAATGATGAGGTTAAGGGCAAGAGTTTTCGGCAATAGCAACTGAAATCGACGAGGAGAAAAACTGAAATGAAACGGAAGAGAAAAGAGTAACATGGGAGAGAGGGATGCGGGAGGAAATGAAACCGAATGGGAAAACTGAATGTGCGAGAAGGAAGGGAGGAAGAAACGGAAACAGAGGAAGAAATACTAACCTCCCAAAACGGCGTCGTGCAGAAAGTCTTCAAGATAATGAAATGGCTGAGCCATTTCACGCATGGGTTTGGGCATCACATCGCCTGGGTCTTACATCCTCCCTCCCTTACAAAAATTCCATCCTCGGAATTTGCTATATGCTATAAGAACTCTCTTCGAACAAGTGAGGATACTTGACTCGCATCTCTTCCTCGAATTCCCATGATGCTTCATTGGTAGCATGATTATTCCACAATACTTTAACCAAAGAAATAGTTCGATTCCGCAACACTTGCTCTTTCCTGTCCATAATCCGTAATGGTTCCTCGGTGTAGGTCATGTCCTCTTGAATCTGCAAGGGTTCATGATCTATCATGTGAGTTGGGTCATGGATGTACTTTCTCAACATGGACACATGGAACATGTTATGCACTCCCGAGAACGCCGGTGGTAGAGTCACCCTGTACGCCACTGGTCCAATCCGATCAAGAATCTCAAACGGTCCAATATATCTAGGGCTCAACTTACCTTTCTTTCCGAATCTCATAACTCCTTTCATTGGTGAAATCCTCAAGAATACCTTATCTCCCATCGCAAACTCTAACTGACGGCGGCGTTTATCTGCATAACTCTTCTATCGGCTTTGAGCTGCTTTCATTCTAGCCCGAATGGTATATATCTTTTCTGTGGTCTGCTGAATAATCTCTAGCCCTAGAAGTTTTCTTTCACCTACTTCATCCCAATACAATGAAGGCCGACATTTCGGATGTTTTACGATGCCATGAACGGATGTTTTATGAATGTCATGAAAAGATTAAGTTTATGCACATGCTCATGAAAAGATGTTTTCTCACAAAAACAAATGTTTTCTCATGAAAGGACATGTTAAATGAAAGATAAGAAAAGAATGAAAGCTCCAGCTCTTTTGAGCTGCCATGAATGAATGAAAGGACTGAAATGAAAGCATGAAATGTATGAAAATACGTAACGGCCATATGAATGAATGAAAAGGGGTACCTAATGAATGAATGGGCAGATTGCAATGCCGGGCAGTAGTGCTGGTAGTGCACCTAGTGCTGCACCCTAACGGAAATGGGATTCCAACCTGCGGCCATGGGCAAATCCATTGGTCCAAAAGATCGCTAACCCCAATACACGGCGCGTAACAGTGTGTATCGGCCTATGAAAGTGATAAGAAAGAATGCACGTATGCATGAATGTATGTATGCACGAATGCATGTATGCACAAGAGCAAAAGAGCATGAACTATTTAAGAAATGAAGGCACTGACGGGGGAAATGTTTTACGATAAGAAAACATTTTTAAAAGTAAAACCTCGTACAGTGGTTCTTGAAGAAATGAAGGCACTGACGGGAGACACGTTTCACAAAATGAAAGAGTACCCCGTCTAGTGACATTGCCAAACGAATGCACGCACGACACGTATGCATGCACGTATAAGTATGTACAAATGATGAATGCATGAATGAAAATCTATGTTGCTATATTTTAACTGTATGAAGTAATGCTTACGAGTCTTTGACTCATTTTAGTTTTTATGTATGCCCCTCCCCCCACAGGAACTGAACGGTCAGGACAGACACAGCCAATGGGGAAGAGCATGGAAGTCTAGGCATGAGTTTTAAATATAAGAGAGGCCTTATTATTGTAAAATCAATGTTTTCCGTTGTAAACCTCTTTTATTATCAAAGCACATTTTATCTAATAAGCGTAGAGTCTTGCACCCTGGGCATGCAAATGAAAAGTTTTAAAGGGAACAGTAACTCCCATCATCCTTTCTAAAAATATTTTATAAAAAGTCCCACCACAAGGACGGGGTGTGACACCCAGGCCACTTCTTAATCACTAATTCCATGTTAGAAAATCAAGGGTCGATCTGGAGATTTACTTACATTGCAGAAGGCAAAAATTTGAGATGATCGAGCATGATGGCTTAAGGTGTCTGGGTATAGAGCGTGTCGTTGCGTGGACGGATAGAGTTGGTTAGATTAAAATCTAAACACACTAAAAAAAGAACACGAGGCAAGGGTCCATGTAACTGGGCAGAACAGAGACTAAAATGGGGTTCTTTTAAAAAAGGGTGACATACATGAGGAAGGAAAGAGGGTGGATGAAGGAAAACTCGCGGCGGAGGGTGGTGATGGTGCCTGCTGGAGCAAATCCCAAAGGGGTATTTTTGGCCTCTGGTTGGCATGGATCTGAGGGGGGGAAAAGGCCCAGCAGAGGGGAATGGATTGGACTACCACTGTGAGGCTGCTGGAAGGGGGTGGCCTGCAATGACGCTAGGACAAAATCTCGTAAAATCTACATGGTTGCAGCTCGAAGGATGGGGAAGACGAATGGAGGAGGCTTGAGGGAGGATGAGAGGCTGTGAGGTGATTTTCAAGTGAAGGAGGCATGACCTATTTATAGGCCGTGGGTTGGGACTCAAAAGATGCAGTCACGATTCTGATTAGAGGTGCGGGGATAGTGGGAGAAGCATGAGCGTTGGACGCGTGGCACTTGGTGGGTGGTGGGTGGTGGGCAGCGGTGACAAACCCTCTCCATGGCTGAGGCTTTCATGGGTCGCACAGAGAGAGAGAGAGAGAGAGAGAGAGAGAGAGAGAGAGAGAAATAGAGGGAGAGTCACGTGGATTGGGTGGAGCGGAGTTGGTGCAAGTGATGGTGGCAATGGCCCGTGCTCGACGTACGCGTGGCAAAGGCGTAGTGGCGGCTTGGGGCAGCAAGGCTCATGGGTCTGCATGTGGGAGGAGGAAGTAGAAGGAAAAAAAGAAAAAGATGAGAAAGGGAAGGGAGAGGTCGTGCGGCGTAGGGGGGAAGAAGAAAGTAGGGTTTTTACCCTTAGGCTCTGAACAACGTCGTTCTAGGGAGAGAAAAAAAAACTCACCCACTAGCCAACCAAACAACACTATTTTGGTGGGAAGGCTGGGCTTCCCTTTGCTCATGGGTTGGGCCCGATTTTCCCTCTCTCAAGCCAAAATTTAGCCCACAGCACCTACAACAAACAATTAACCCATCAACATCCATTTGGGCTCAAATTTCCCTCCAAGAAAATAAAAGAAAATAGAGTAAATATTTTTGGGGCCTCACATCCTCACCCCCTTAAAAGAAAATTTGTTCTCAAAATTGACAAGCTTAAACCAAATAATGCCCAAACAAAATACAAGATATAGCTCAAAACATGCTTGGAACAAGGTATACAATCAATAATACCCAAACATATATGGGTAATGCTCTCTCATGTCCACTTCTCTCTCCCAAGTGAAGTCTTGGGCCATCAGGACTCCCCATGACACTTTCACCAATGGTTTTATCTTGGATCGCAGCTTTTGTTCCTTCCGAAGCAAAACCTGCGTCGATGCACCCTCATAGGTAAGATTAGCCTACAGTTGGATGCTACCCAGGTCGGCTAGCCGTGGCTCCTGTTGTCCAAAACGCATCTTCAGAGAGGATACAAGAGACGTGTAGTGCACCTCTCCAAAATATTCTGGCAATGCGATTTTAACGCCCCGTTCTAGGAGGTCCGGAGAGTTAGCTCTTAATACTTAACATCAACTCTAATACTACAACTATAACATCCAGAAAACTCTATAAAATATTAATTCATTTACCCAGCCCAAATATCTATGTTCCTTCACAAGGACAACAAAGGATTTCTCAATAAAATAAATTAAAAACTCTCGAAAGATTCGAAAATATCCTTAACTCTTTGTATAAAAATAACAATTTACTAACTATGATTCTCAAATAACTACTTGTACCCTCGGGTACTTATTCCTCTACGAACATTAAAGTTTTCTAACATTGTCTACTCTTGCTCTCCAGCAGAACCATCAAGATTATATGAAAAATGTTTGGAGATAAGGAGTGAGTTATTAACAACTCAGAAAGCAGAGAACATAAACTAGTATGCAAACATGAGCATTTGCAGAATTTAGAATGTTGAACAAAAACATTTTTATTTTCAGAATGCAGATTTAGAAAATGTTATGAAAAATATCAGAGCGAAATTTCAAAAAAATATTCTTATTCAAAATTTCTTTGGCATAGCATAACTAACACATCATATCATAATAGAATTCTTTGTTTAACCCTCGTGGTAAGATTATACAAACATCGACAGCAAACCGAGCATAAACAGAATGTGAATCTTCCCCTTATTATTCTTGAAGTCCTGAGTATGCACGCAAGAAAGACTACGCAAACAACCACTTTGCTTCCAAAGTGGGTGCACCAGAAATAGAAAAGTTGGTAACAACCCGAACAGAGGCCCCAGTTTTACACCAGAGGTAAGGTCAGAATGGAACAGAAACAGAAAAAGAATGTCATGCCAGAGGCTTTTAGAAATCACATCATATCATATCATATCAGAGTACAGAACATTTTCAGAACAGAGCAGAATCAGATCACAAAAATAAAATTTTATTCACAAAATCTCATGTTCGCTCTCTTTTGCACAGTTCAGAAACAAAATACAAAAATAACTCATGTCTGCACCAGTCATGCCAGAAAATAATTTATTCTTATACAAAGTTTCATGAGTAATGCAAAACAAATAACTGAGATTATTTCAAATTTCTTTTCATAACAAAGCATGCATGTTTGTTATAAAATAACCCCAAATCATTTTATTTTATCCAAAGTCTAGTATATGAACTCCGCTTACCTGAACTTCTTAGCTTATCAGAATTTCTCCAGAGCAGTACTGAACCAAAATTAATTGTCACCTATAAAATTGTCATGTAACTCTCATAAATTTCAATTCGATTCTTAAACTTGAAATACAAAAATAACCTATTTTTCCTAAATTTCTAAAATTATCTTAATCCTAAAAATACCATCACTTCCCAATTTCATCAATAATCACTTAATAAATATTCTATTAATTTCATCAGTCACCTAAAATACTAACTTAACAATATAAGCACACAAGCGTCTATGTCCAAAGAAAAACCTGCATCCCACATGAAACTAGTTTGTTAAAAAGGTGTTTTGGGAAATAAACAAATTACAACCACGTTTGACAAACTGAAAAAAAAAAACTTAACGCCCATTTTAAAACAAAACACATATTGATTTCTGAACCAAAGAGACGTTTGGCGTGGCTTACCCAATGAGCACAGAGGACCCGTCATAGAGAGCATGATGTGGCATAACTGGGTGGTCAGTGAAGACACCGTCCAGTTGAGCGGTGTGAGACACGATGTATGGTAGGTGTGGTGAGGGGAAACGAGGCCGTGGGCTTATCAAGAAGGTTAATGAACGACGGACCTGGGGTTCAACAGCCGGCATTTTCTGGGCAGGCAATGATGACGCAGAGAGAGTTGGCACTGTCGGTGACTGGGTTGTGGCTCGACGTGGCGGGTGTAGGTGCTCTGTTTCGGTTGCTAAAAACAAGTTGGGTTCGTGGTGGTGCTAACGGTGGCTAGGATGCACTGAGTTGGCTTTCTAATGCAGACACACCATGGACGTACCACCAATCGTCTCGGGCTAGCCTCGCTAGTAGCAGTGGAGTGGAGGTCTCAGTTGGTTGAGGCACGACTTAGTTTCTGGAGTGGGAAACTAGGGGAGAATGGATTGGGTTTCGTGAAGCAGGTGGTGGCGTACGGTGGGGCTTGGGTGGTTTCTGGCACGTTTGGCTCTCGGATGTGGTGGAGGCCGTGGTTCACAATGGAGTGTAAATGCTCTTAGGAGTTTGGATGGTTGAAGTCACGAAAAGAGGGTAGCGGCTGCTTGGGGTTTCTTCATGCATAAGGGATGGTTATGACGCGCATATATATAGGGAATTGAATATAAAAACCCTAGAGAGGGAAAGAAGGAAAGAGACATGCATTGGCAAGCCATGGAACACATACATGATTGAAGCGGGCATGCAGTGGGAACGGAAGTGAAATTGTGCCTGTCATGGAGTCTAGAAAGGGCCGACATACCTTGGGCTAAGCTTCCCTTTCTTCCCAAACCACTTGATACCCTTCATGGGTGAGACTTTGAGGTACACTCGATCGCCTTATTCGAAGAAAAGGTCTCTTCTCCTTGTATATGCATAACTATTCTGACAACTTTATGCCGCTGCCATCCTGTCTCTTATGATTATGATGTGGTCCTTCATCTCTTGAACTACTTCTGGCCCAATAAGCTTGCTTTCACCAACCTTATCCCAAAATAACAGCGACCTACACCTCCTCCCGTATAGAGCCTCATAAGGTGCCATCTGATTGGAGGCTTGGAAACTATTGTTGTAGCAAACTCTATGAGTGGTGAGTGATTCTCCCAGCTACCCTTGAATTCCAAAGCATAGGCTCTTAGCATATCTTCAAGTGTTTGAATAGGGTGGTGAGCGCTGCTAAACTTCAACTTAATGCCCATGGCTGCCTGTAACTCTTCCAAAAATGGGAGGTAAACCTTGGGTCCCAATCCGATACAATGGATTTGGGTATCCCAAGCAACCAGACTATCTCTTCCACATATAGTCTTGTCAACATTCCTAAGGTGTCGACATTTGTGACTAGTAGGAAATGAGCACACTTGGTCAACCGATCGATAATCACCCAAATAGAATTCTTCCTACTAGGAGTCCTCGAGAAACCCATTACGAAATCCATAGCAATATCATCCCATTTCCATTCTGGAATCGAGAGGGGTTGGAGGTTACCAACAGGTATCTGATGCTCAGCTTTGACTTGTCGACAGGTGGCACATCTCTCAACGAACAAGGCAATATCCCTTTTCATCCCTTCCAAGCAAAATTTCCTCTTTAGGTCTCGATACATCTTCGTACTACCAGGGTAGACTAAATAGGGAGCTGCATGTGCCTCTACTAAAATTCTCCCCTTAAACTCTTAATTTGCAAGAATCACCCTACGATTTATGAACAATGGAAACTCATCCTTACCCAAACTGAAATGTGCTGGTCCTCTTGACTTTCTGACTCTTCCGGACATCCAGTAGCTTTGGGTCCCTCCTTTGAAGAGTCTTCAATTCCTCAAAGTCGACAATTCTTACCTCATGCATAGAGGCTAACACCTCCTCTTGTTATTAACTCTCCATACGATGCCTTCTCATGCAGTGAAGGAGAGAGCCTATCCTAATGACTCAGCTTCATCCACCATGTGCTACCAAATCTTTAGAGCAAAAACTACTGTTGCAAGCTCCAAGTCATGAGTGAGATAGTTCTTTTCATGATCCTTTAGTTGGCGGGATGCATAAGCTACAACTTGCCCCTCCTGCATTAGAACACACCCCAGCCCAAATTTTGAAGCATCACTGAAAACCACAAACGACTTGCGAAACTCTGGAACTACCAAAACAGGTGCTGAGGTCAACCACTTCTTCAATTCTTCGAAACTTCTTTCACACTTATCAATTCAGACAAACTCAACATTCTTCTTAGTCAGAGCAGTGAGTGGTCTGGACAATCTAGAAAACCCCTTGACAAATCTTCGATACTACCCTGCGAATCCCAAGAAGCTTAGAATCTCATGCGCTATTGTGGGATGCGGCCAGGCCAAAACTGCTTCAACCTTACTAGGATCTATAGCCACACCTTCCTGAGAAATGACATGCCTGAGGAACTTGATTTCATCCAGCCAGAACTCACCTTTTCTAAGTTTGCATATAACAGATGCTCTCACAGCTTACCCGGTACCAACCATAGGTGATTAGCATGTTCCTGCAAATCCCGAGAATAAACAAGAATATCATCAATAAGGACTACCACAAAAGAATCTAGATAGGGCCGAAACACCCGATTCATCATGTCCATGAAAGCTGCAGGGGCATTAGCTAGTCCAAAAGCCATCACTTTGAACTCATAATGCTCGTACCCCGATCTGAAAGCAGTCTTCGATACATCCTTGTCTCTTATTGTTAGCTGATAATATCCCGACTTCAAGTCAATCTTCGAAAATGTGGTTGTGCCTTGAAGTTGATCAAATAAACCATTGACGCGGGGCAGTAGATATTTGTTCTTTATGGTCACCTTGTTAAGCTCCCAATAATCAATGCCCATTCTAAGAGTGCCATCTTTCTTCTTGACATACAGCACGGGCACTACCCAAGGTGAGGAACTAGGCTGAATAAATCGCTTGTCCACCAATTCTTGCAACTGGGTTTCTAACTCTTTTAGCTCATCTGGTGCCATTTTATAAGGAGCCTTATGCACCAGAGCCGCTCTAGGTTCTAAGTCAATTGTAAACTCTACATCGCAAACAGTAGGTAATTCGGGGAGGTCATCCACAAAGACATTGGAGAACTCTTCAGCGATTGGGATCTCTGCTACAAACTTCCTTTCTAATGGTTTAGATACCACTTGGACCAGATAAGCATCTGCCCCCCAAGCCAGATCTTTCTACGTTTGGATTGTAGATATAATCATGGGTCTCGACTTTAGCTTACTACCAACCAATTCCATAAAGTCCCCTCCATGGAGTTGAAATATGATCACACAACTCCAAGAATTGATACTCGTGCGTGAAGGGCCAAAACAACCAATCCATACCCAAAATGATGTTGAACCCATGCAGCTTGAACACTATCAGGTCGGCATGAAGTGTCCTCTCTCCAAAATTCAAAGGACAACCTAAGGTGACTTTTAAACACCATACCGTCTCTCTATTTGGTAACGCCACGACCACAGACTGTGGTAAGGGCTTCGTGACTAAGTTGCACATTCGTGCAAAAGTAGTAGACACAAAGGATTGGGATGCTCCCGAATCAAACAAAGTACTAGCATAGTATTCATACAATTGAACTCTCCCTGATGAGATCAAACACTTCCAGTGAAATTTTAAAAATTTAAACCACACAATGCAACAACTTCAAAAAAAATGGATCAAGTTCAAACCTATGATGACCCCACGTCCTGAGTCTCAAGGGCCTCTTCATTGACCTCACCAGGTGTCAGAGCGTACATCCTTGTGTACACTATTTGGCCAAATTCATCCCTCCCCCATGCTATCTTGGTCTATTTCCTTGGGCAGCATTAGGGCACTCAAGCGCAAAATGCCTCACATGACCGCATTTGACGCATTAGGTCCCACCCTGACGACAGTCACCTTCATGGGATTGGTTGCACCTTCTGCAAATTGGGGCTTGGCCCCTATGTGCACACCAATTGATGCCTGTGGCTTGGACCTCGTCCTCCATACAAATTTTTGAGGTGACCCCGAGTTGCTTCCCTCTCCTATAAAGCTCCTCCCCCTTCTGGCTCTTCGGAGAGCCTACAGGACCACCGAATTCCCGCTTTGCTATAGAGGCCACCTCAACCAAAGTCTGAAAAGTCAGAATTTGCAAACAAGCAATGTGCTTGCGGATCTGCTGATGCAATCCCTCTTGAAAGTGCTTGATCCGCATTTCTTAAGAGGCAATGAGATGGGTCGCAAACCTACCGAGCTCCATAAACTTCCGGGCATATTGCTCCACTGTCATATCTCCTTGTTCTAGAATGTTGAACTCCCTTGCCTTCTAATGCCTCACTGTGTTAAGGAAGAAGCGATTATCAAACTCCTTCTAAAGCATTACCAGGTCACTACTGTGAAAGGCCCCAATTCCTTCTCAAGGATCTCCCTCTTAGACTCCCACGAGGTGGTAGCTTCTCCTTGCAGTAGGTAGCTCGTATAAAGCACTTTCTGGGATTCAGTACAGCACCATATCTCGAATGTCCGCTCCAGATCCTTGATCCATCTCCCAGCTCTGAGCGAGTCTTCCTCACCTGTAAATCCAGGGGTCCTACGGGCCAAGAAATGCTCATAGGAGCACCCTCTCTACTCATTCGGGCTGGAAGTTTTGCCGGAGGAATTTTGTCATACGATTCAACGCCTTCACCATGGCATAATTTCCATCACCACGCATTAGTTCATCCTTGGGAGCTTGGCCAAATGGTTCATCATGTAGAAACCTTGATCGCACCATTTCTGCCTGCCAAAACGCAACCCATAACACCGTTCCTCAACTCAAACTAATCATTACAACTTTTTCAAACTGATCATTATAATTTTTCCAAACTTTCAAAACAAAACAAAAATACAATTCAACTTTTCCAAATTCCCAAACAAAAGTAATATTAAAAAATAATATTCTAACAATATTTTAACTTTATAATAATTTTAATTCAAATTTTTTCTCTTTCTACTATTCACAAACTATCTTACTACTTTTTTACTATAGGGATCTTTTGTCACCTAGGCCAATTGAATTAAGTACCATATTTTTCTCATTTTCTTTTTGTTTTCTCTTTTTCTAGCCTCCAAAATGTTCTCAACAAAAGAATATGCCAACAAACAAAACTAGAGGATTACATAGTTATATAAAAACTACAAGAAATATGGTCTTTTTCAACGATGCGTATAGAGCTATATACATTTACAGTAATGATCACAAAATTTGTGGGATTGCAAGTGGGAAGAAAAATTGTAGCTATGAGGAACTGCAGTAAAAGGATTTTCCATAGGTCATATTCCTGCATCATGTGTCTTGCAAACCAAATATAGTAGCTTTGAAATATTCTCCTCAATTGGCAATTTGTATTAGTGATGGATCTCTTAAACCCACCACCCTTTCATGTTTTGTTCTCCCTTTTCTGGTGAGTTCTAAAGAACTTATTTACCCCACTCTACTAAACCCGCCATTTTATATTTTTTTTAATAAACATGATTATTGCACCTTAAATCTAAAACACTTCTCAAATTCAAAGGCTGAACAAGACAAGTTCTTAAATCTGAGCACAAATGGATACTACTCACCAAAATGATTGTAGGAATACAGGACAGAGTTAACAAGAATCATCAATTAACAAGAGACAAACAACATCAAAATAGCCACCCACATTGTTGAAACCAAAATAAAAGTGAATTGCGAGATTGAGTAGTAAAGCGGCAGAATTGCAGGCTACTGCATGTGGAAATTACTGGTTGGAAAAGCACATTTTTGGAGTTTTGAACACAAAAAAAAAAGCAATAATAATAATAAAAATGAGAAACCCATTTTACCCATGATTACTTTGTGCTTTGATTTCTTTAATCCTTTGCTAATCCTTTGTATGGGATTTTAGGCTTATACGAAAGACCTTCGATTGGTGAGGCCCCAACTGTTTAGATGCTATTTTTAAACCCTAGGTAATAACTATAGGGTCCATCGATACCTACAGTACCAAAAGCAAAAATATCATGGTTCATTCAAATTTCTTTTGACCTGGCTTCCTTCGTATGTAACTCTTACAAGTATTATTGGGACTTATTTTTACAAGCTACCGATAATTGATGAATCATTCAAAAGACAGTATGAACACAAACTGTGGCGCTCAACCCCTACCCTTGATCTGGCAGGAGTTGTGATAATAGGGTGTTGGCTAATCGGGTCACACACCCCCAACGCAGTGTGCAAGTGTGTGCACACATGCAATATGTGTACATTTATGAATGGAGCGGAATATAATAAGGCATCCCAAAAACTAAATACCAGAAAATTTAAATACAACCCACAAGGAATTCCTCCATAAGGTTATTACAGTCATCCAACTGACTAAAATAAAATAAGAGACCAATCAAGTAGAATGGGGATAAACCCCAGGTTATCACTCCTTAGGTGGAGTTGGTCCTCCATGCTCATATCCGTCCACTGCATCAAAGTCTACAGTTCCAGGAAACAGAACCGCAGGTGGGAACACCACAATGAGATTTCGCAATCTCAGCAAGTAAAAATATCCACAGATCAACAACCAAGAACTTCAAACATGGAAGCATACAAACAAACACGCACAACAATCATAAGAGATTATCCAAAAAAAAAAAATTCCATTTTGTATCTTTTACCAAAAAATGCTTCAATTATAGCCACTCACGCCAAAAACTAAATTTATACACAGATAACATTCATTTATTACGGTGTGCACAATGGTCTCCCCTAGGGACCATCCGCATACTCAGCTCACTTCGTTACACCACGAGTGACTCTACGCTTGGCACATATGTAACCAGACATCCTCTAATATCCGCCAAAAGAGGGGCCACAGAGTCGTACCAAGAGCGTTACCATCTAGGCTGAGCCTACTGTAGCTGATGACAACCCAGGGGACGTCACTCAGTTTTGCATGCTCTGACTAGAGAAGCTCCACCGAGATAATACCCCATCTCGGCTTCGGGTCGAGATACGCACGGACCCACAAAACCTCCCATTTTAGTTATAAGACTAAAAATCACAGTTTTACAGTTTAACAGCATAAACAATGAATATATCACAATTAATAATGGTAAAAGATAATAAATATGCAGTTATGCAGCAAGCAATTATTGGATGGTATGGCATAGTACAAATTAAACAACTCATAGTTCATCATACAAAGATCACAGTTGTCACAGTTCCAACAATTTCACGATTTTCCAAACTACACACGATTCCTAATGCTCTACCCGCCTTAGGCCGACAGTCATCACCAACTACAATATTATAAGTCAACAATACACAAGGCCCCCAATCACTTTTCATTCACAACCAGACTGCAACCAAAATCAGATAATAACCTATTCGATGTTAGTATTTCAAGAGTCAATCTGGGATTGACTTACCTCACGTAGGCAAAATTCTGGATGATCGAATGTGTCCCGTACTCAGCAGCTAGACGTAAGCTTCACCCTTAACAGTGATGAGGTGGTCCTTCGAGGTGTCGTGTTGTAACACACAGCTCATTCCTTCTTACGTACGCTTCTTCCTTCTTACATACGGTTTTTCTTTCTGACATACATTCCTCCCTTCTGACGTAAGCAAATTCCAAGGGCAGAAATTATTTGAATTGTCTGTCTTTCTATCTAGCGACTGCGAGACTAACCATGCTAGCCTAGTTAAGAGAAGGTTGGTATCAGAGTATGGTGCATGTTTATACGAGCAGGTGATCAACATGTTATATGTTGATCGTTGGAGATAAGGGGTAAGGTACATGTGTAAGATGGTGAGACACATGTGTCGGACAGATTCACCATATGTAATGGGTAATTTGTCTTGCGCAAAGTTGCAAGGTGCTTAAGCCTCAGCGTTGGCTTAGAGCCATGTGGCTTGTATGGATGGGAATGAGGATTAGTATGGGCTAAGGTGCAAGAAGATAGTGACGGTTGTACTATCTAAGGATTGGATGCGTGACTTAGTTGGTCTGAGTCATGCGTCGGAACGTGGTTCATGAAAAGAATGAGACAGAAATCTTAGTGTCTCAATCCTAAGGTGAATCATGGGTTCGCCTTAGTGAGCACTCGAAGTAGAAAGTCGAGTTTGGAAGAGGTAGTGACCGTAAGTAGACCCCAAAGGTCTTAGCATGGTAAAGGGTACGTAAGAACACGGGATAGAAGGAGAGTGTTTCAATCCTTAGAGTAGCTTATGTATTCTATGTTTAAGTTGCTTATGTACTAGATGGATAATGACGTTAAGTCTGACACGTGCATGAATGGACTGCTTGATATGCAAGTAGCATGGAGTCCAGGTAAGTGTTACGTTCATGCCCTTCTAGAGTTTTCTAAGATAAAAGAAAATGAAAACGAAAGCTTTTCCTTTTTAAGACGCTTTACGAAAAGATATGAAAGATGTTTTGCGAAAGAAAATGCTAAGTGTTCAAAGGTATAAGTATGTAACGGCCCCTCCTTGGCAGCCCCTGTTTACGCACCGAAAGTATTAATTGTATGCATGTGAATGGATGAGTATACGCTATATCTATTGTATGTATTTCCCACAAAAACGCATGGCATGAAAGGCGACTTTCGGGCTTGCGCTCTAAACAATGCTTTTCTCATGAAATGATGTTTTCTCATGAAAATGAATGTTTTCCCAAGAAATGACATGTTAAACGAAAGAAAAGAAAAGAATGAAAGCTCCAGCTGTTTAGAGCTTACATGAACGAATGAATGAAATGATAGCATGAAATGTATGAAAATACGTAACGGCCTCATGAATAAATGAAAAGGGGTACCCAATGAATGAATGGGTAGATTGCAATGCCGGGCAGTAGTACTGGTAGTGCACCTAGTGCTGCATCCTGACGGAATGCGATTCCAACCCACGACAATGGGCGAATCCATTGGCCATAGGGCCGCTAACCCTAGCACGCGGGGCATAACAGTGTGCACTAACCTATGAAAGTGATAAGAATTATTGTATGAATGCATGAAGTCTTGAAGAAATGAAGGCATTGACGGGAGAAACGTTTTATGAAAAGAAGGCCCCTTTCTAAAAACAAAACCCCGTCTAGTGACGTTTTCAAATGAACGCACGTATGCACGTATACATGCACGTATAGTATATATGAATGATGAATGCATGAATGAAAACCTATGTTGTTATATTTTAACTGTATGAAGTAATGCTTACGAGTCATCGACTCATTTTAGTTTTTATGTATGCCCCTTCCCCCCACCCCCCACATGAACTGAACTGTCAGGGCGAACATTGTCCATGGGGAAGAGCACGAAAGTCTAGGCATGAGTATTAAATGTACGAGAGACATTTTTATTGTAAAAATTGATGTTTTCCACTGTAAACCTCTTTTATTGCCAAAGCACTTTTTATTTCATAAACGTAGAGTCTTGCACCCTATGTATGCAAGTAAAAAGTTTTAAACAGAGCGGTAATTATCTTTGTCCTTTCTAAAAACTTTTATAAAAAGTCCCACCACAAGGATGGGCGTTACATCGTGGTATCAGAGCAAAGTCCAGGTTATGCTAGACAATATAGTATTCTTTTCAAAATAAAAGAGAGAAAACCCTTTTTCTAAAGAGAGAAAAAAATTTTCCAGTGAAAGAAAAGTTTTTTTTCAAAGATAGAATACTTTTTAGAAGAGAACTGCTAGTGAAAGAAGAACCTAGACTGACGTCTTCACAAGGCATGTCTCGTCCTGCAGTAAGTACAAGAAAGTATTTCTATTCCAATGATTTGATGTTTTCAAAGTATGACCTAATGAATGCATGCATGTCAGACTGGCAACTAGGAAGAGTAGTCATGCTAAGTGCATAGAATGTAAGAGGTATCAGAGACTGAACGTAGTTAGAGGATAAGTAATGGACGATGGAACATTAGGACATGCAGCAATAGCTGCATGTTAATTAATGGACGTACTAGAAATGTTAGGCAGATTGTAATAGTTAAGAAACGTATGAATAGCTACGAACTAAGTTAGGATCGAAACGTAAAACGAGATGGCGACTTCAAGCCTCGCCGCCAAGAATGGAAGGTACGAGCGCTACATGACGGATGGGCTCAAGTACTTCGGAATGACTTTAAGCATGACGATGAAGAAATGACAATGAAGGCAAGTATTGTACAAGATGTGACCGAGCTGCTGAACGTGTATGAATAGGTCCCTAATAAGGATGGGTAAATTCTTAAAATACTGTGCAAATTACGAGGACGAAATTTATTTAAGGTGGGAAGAGTGTAACACCCCGCTCCTTGCTTCTTACGTATGCTTCTTCCTTCTTACGTATGCTTCTTCTTTCTGACGTACGTTCCTCCCTTCTAACGTAAGCAAATTTTGAGAGCAGAAATTATGTGAATTGTCTGCCCATCTATCTAGCGACTACGAGACTCATTTTAAATATGCCCACTATCTTAGAAGGCGTGTTTCAAAAGATAGTACGTGACTTCTAAGGCATGCCCACTATTTTAAATATGCTGAAAATATTTATAAGGAGTATTTCCAGTATTATTGAATTAAGCTTAATTTTAAATACGACAATTATAATATTCTTAAAGAGCTCTAAAAATATTATAATTGCCGAAAATTATTTTAATATCATTATTAAAATGATTTCAACTATTTAAGATATTATAAGATTTAAATTATGTTGAAAGCTTTAATTAATTTAATGGTTTTATTCTCTTAAATATGTTATATAAGACTTCAGCATTTTATCAATTATGAATGAATATTTATAAACTAAAGTTAGTTTAAATAATATTCTATTTTTATTACTTTTAATTAAGTTAATGTTTACGCATTTTCAAATCAGTGTTTTAATCCTCCACCATTAGATCATTGCATAGATCGTAAGACGAAGGGACTGGGTTAAATACCTAGACCCCTATCCTTCTTCCTCACTTTTCCCCCAGCTCTCCCTCTCTCGGCTTGCTCTGCACGACTCCCCCTCACGCCCGATTCCTCCATTGCACAGCCCAGCGCCGCCATGCGCCGCTTGGCCTGACTGCCACCACCACTAGCTCCACCTTCCTCCGGTGAGCCCCCCCATCCCGATCTCTCTCTCCCACACTCTCTCTTCCTCTCTCTTGGTCATGCACCGCCGTGCTCCGCTCAACAGCGCCACCACCTCCACGGCAGTTTCCCCTCCCACAACCATCATCCTCCATCAAGCTCAGCCTCCCTCTCCCCCTCCGTCGCATGCACGCACGCACAATACCCATGAAAATGGGTTTCACACGGCTTCAAGGCCACCGATGACCCTAGCACCGTCGTGCGCCAGTTGCAACCCCACTGAGCACCACCACGGCTATCCCTTGACCACCCTCTTCCTCCTCCCCTCGACCCAGTCGCCATAGCTCCTCCCTAGGCCATGCATGAAACCCACCGGTTCTCCTCCCTCCACTAACGTACGCCGCCACCCATGGCATGTGTCCACCCTCTCCGGCATCCTCAAGTCACCACCGACCCATCCCAACCGCCCATAGCCCCGATCTACCACCCATGCATGCACAAGCTCTCACTCTCTCACGGGCTTCTTCCCCCCCCCCCCCCACACACGGCCATTCCTCCCTCCACCACCGTGGACTGCCGTACCACCACCACCACCGAGCCTCCATGGCTCCACCAGTAGCCTCACTTAGTCCAACCCTAAGCCCGAACCACCACTTTACCTGGTGGGCAGCCACTACGCACGGTGGATAGCCATTGTACGTGGGTTAGCCACCACATACGACCCTTCCGGTGTCATCAATAGTACAGTCAGCGAGCAATGCACGGGTTATCCCGTCGATGGTATAACCCTCTATCCCTCGTTATTTATGTTATTAGTTGATTAGGTTGTGGACTGTGCTGTTACTATTATGGAGTTCGTTGTGTATTATGGAGATATGATGTGCGGTGTAGTGAAGTGTTGGGCATATCTGTGTAGTACGCTATGAAGTGTTGGGGCGTACTTGGTAAGTGCGCTGTGTAGTGTTGTGGACTGTGTTGTAATGGTGACATGGCATTGTGTGAAATGGGAAGAGTACATGTGACACCCCCAAATTCCGCTTGGGATCGGACAGACATTTGAAGCGTCGAGACATGCAACACAAGGTTACCTGCCCCCGTTCATGACATATAAGATGCAATGTTCCTAACATGCATCTAGCATTATGCAATATTCACAGCGGATAATTTTTTTCTTTAGCAATACTATGCACCAAACTAAAATATCACAAATACTTAAAACATACTTCATACTTAACGACATACTAAACAACTAGGATCACAACAATAGTCTATATGGTTGTGATCAAAAGAGTGCTAGAGATTGAACTCCACAAATACAAGTAGTAATCTGAGGTAACTACTGTACTACCATCTACATCGCACTGTTGCTTAGTCGACCGTTTCCAGTTGGTCGATTCCCGTTTCTCCTTCAGATCTTGTAACAAAATCTACCATTCGGGGGAATGGTAGTTGGGACTACCACAGTGAGATTTGATTATAAATCTCAGCAAGTTAACAGAAAACTTCCACACAGGTTAATGATGCATACATGGCAGTAAAAGCATGAATGCATAATCAAATCAATAGAAAACATAACATATCTTGGCATAACATGGCATGAAATAATAAGCATAACGTAACTTGACATAACATGGCATGAGCTGACATAACTTGAACTGGAACTTAAACTTAACTTGATGTGACATGGCATGTACATGAACTTAAAACATAACATGGACTTGAAACATAACATGAACGTGAACATGCATAATTTGAATACGAACTTGAACATAACATGAACCTGAGCATAACATAACATAAATGTGAACTTGGAACATAACTTGAACATGAACATAACATAACATGAACTTGAAATATATTCTTGTCTCATGGGATTACCATGATTGCATGAACGTAAACTTGAACATAACATGAAACATGACTTGAACGTGAAATACATGAACTTGGAATCTTATTCAATAGACTTAATCATTAAAGTGACCATATGGGTGATACACAGGTCCCCTTGAGCATTGTGTCCCTGTCGATTACCACATCACAACACAGGTGTCTATACCAGCTGTGAGTGCGTTAATACATACTCTACAGTTGTTGTGGCCCCACGTATTCTACGTATCACAATTGTTGTGTCTCACTTAGTGTTTGCTCCACAGTTGTTGTGGCCCCATGACTTATTTTTTTGTGTCACTCTTGCTGTGGACACATGTAACATAATGTGTGGCACCATCGGCGTTAGTATCTGGCGCGTTTCGGTGACCAGATAATTAGGCCCCATTTGCAACCTGTTGACTGTACTTCGTCAACTCAGGGAATTTCACACCTATTTAGACACTCCAGCGTGAACAAAGGAGTTCCACTAGAATATTATCCCATCCTAGCACTTAGGGTCGTGATTGACATGAATAACTTAACTAGCATACATGTCATTTCGTAACGTGACGTAACATGAATGTAACATAAAAGACAGAAGTCCTGACGTAGCATAATGTGACATGAACGTAAGACGACAAACATGACATACTTTGAGACATAAATGTAACAAACAACATTTCATAACATGGCATACATGTAACAGGCAACATTTCGTAATATAGCATACCATGTAACAGACAACATTTCTTAACATGGCGCAACATGTAACAGTGAATATTACGTGACATGAAATACATGTAACATATGGCATAATTAACTTAACATGACATACTTGCAATGTATAGCAATACATGACAGAATATCTTGTGTAACAGATGAATAATTCATGACAGAATAAATTTTGTGTAACAGATAAATATGTAATGACTTGGCATGGTACATATGATAACATGCTTACATAGACTTTAGTTCCCTTACTTATCACTCGTACGCATTAAACTGATAATAAGTTAAAAGTTAACTTACCTCGGTCTTCGCGCTTCGAGACAAAGCTCAAGTGCGATCGCGAGAAACTGAAAGTAGTGATTTCTAAAAGTTAGAACTTAATCACTAACAATTAGGAATATGAAAAAATATCAACTTAGAGTAAAATTACCATTTTACCCTCTACATGTGGGAAAATCATCATTTTACCCCTAAGTTAAGGATTTTGCATCCTAACTCCAAAAATCACCAAACTTTACATACTTTATGTAAATTTTGTCCTAAACTCAAATATCAATTCAAAAAAATTTAAAACTAAACACAACCAATAAAACTCTATAGGGCCGAAACTTACAAAGGCTATTTCTTTTTATTTTTGTTGTAATTCCTTCAAATATCAAAAATCAAAGTTTTTCTTCTACTATACTCATAACATATTCCTAAGAATAATCATGTTTTGAATCATGAACAAAAGTCATCAAAATCACTAAAACCATGCTTGAACTTTTTGGTTTTTCTTCCAAGTTCAAAACAGATTTTTGTTTATAACTTGTTTTGATCAACCTCTTGATCCATAACTTATACAGATGTGATCTTCAAACCAAAACATCACATGGTTTAAAAAGGTGTCCTAAAACAGATCCAAGCATCAAACTCAAGATCACATGGCTAAACATCAACCAAAACATAAACTTAGCCAAGAACATCATCACTTTGGCCTAATAGAATATCTCGTTGCATAAAATTTCCTATCTTAAAAACTAACATTTTAACATGTAAATAAGAGGCTTAGGATCTTCAAATAAAGATATCAAAGCCATTGGAATAAGATTAAACCATAAAAGATTTAAACTTTCCCAAAACAGAAACTATTTTTCTTCTTCCAGTTTCTAAGTTTCTAGACCTAAGCAAATTTTTCACCAAAGCTTTTAATCATGCAACAAATCCTCAACCAATAATCATATACACATGTTGAAAGTACTCCATAAAAAGTTCGGACCAAGATCTAATCATTAGCTTGGTCAAAACTCCAAAAAAGAACACACTCTCCAGTTTATCGCCCAGAATGACCTTTCTGGGTTATAAACAACCGTTTACCAATCAAATTATCTCCAAATGGAACAAATAAGATATCCACGTAAACTAGACTCCAAAATAAACAACCTTTATGAAGGGAACTTGGCGAGAAACTACTTAAAAAAGCTTCGAGACAGGCGTTCAAAAGAGGTAAGAAAAACTGCCCGAGAGTGTCTTTTGTGTTCTATGAAGGAAAAGTGTAAAGGAGAGTTGCTTTTCGTGGGAAGTGGACTAGAGAGCCTCTTACACAAGTTATGGAAAGTGATAGGACTGAAGGAAAGGTTGAGTGTTGGCCTTTTCTTCCCATAAAAATCAGTCCAAGATCTTTTCTCAAAGTGGAGTGTAAGAGTGAAAGAGTGAGGTGGCCCTTTAGCTTTGTACTTCAAGAACCTTCTAGGCCCTTCTTCTAAAGATCTGGCCAGCCAAGTGGGGGTACAAAACTTATCCATGAAGCAATCCTATGGTGACCAAATTCGTGGGCCTTAATGGGCCTAAACCGAATGGGCCTAAATTTTGGGGTTTAAAGAGGGTTTGGGTTGCTATCAAGCCCAAATCCAATATCACTTGGCCCAATCAATTTTTCAAGGTTAACAAGGTTAGATAATGATGTTCTAACACAAATTTGAAGGATTAATAGTATGTGGAAGTGATTTAATCAAGTGATTAAACACAATGCTAGAAATCGGATTAGAAAAGTTTAGAGGCCAACTTTAGGGTTTTGGGGAAACCGTTTAGGGTTCCGATTTCAACCATGTTTTTGGGCTTTCAATTGGATTCCCACCATTTAGGGTTTCATTAGGATTGAGACCCTCTTTGGTCTGGCACAATTTGGTTGAGTAGATGAAACAAAGTTTTGCTTAAGTGGCATGATTTCATACCTTGATTCCTTCAAATCCATCAAACGCTCCTCATGGTGCCAAGTGTCTAATATTATTCACTAAGTGTGGCTAAGATCTTGCCAAGTGTCCAAAAAAAACTTCTCTAATCTAATTTGGACATTCCACACTATGATTTTAAAACATTGCAATTGGTGCGCTTACCGAGATTACTATTCACTCCGAAAAAGTGAATCATAAACTTAGCACTAAAAATTCTTAAATATTCATATTAACCTACAATAAAAATCTTTTACCGAAATTCAACCTCGAAGTGCCACTAAAAATAATTTCATAGTTTCAAACAGGCATATCGTCTGAAAATATAAAAATAAACTTATTGTGCCATAAAATCTTAAATAATCAACTGAGTCTAATGACGTAGACCATAACGCATTCTGACACTTCTAACTATCTCAAATAAATAAAACTCATATTTCTAGCACCATAGTGAGTGATAACACTGACTATGTTGACAGACTAAAACCTATGCGATTGGTCTATTCGTAAAAACTTATGGAGTTTTCATGAGATTCCTAAAGTCAATAGAAATTCCACCAATGAATTTCTAGCAGGTTGTTACAGTACACGCTAAGTGTACTCTGTGTGGCGTAGTGTGTGTAGGGAGTACACGTGGAGTGTACTCCATGTGGTGGAGTAATGCACCATATGGTGTGTATGCCATAATGGTGATGTGGCATGATGTGTATGAGGAGAGTACATGCAGATTGTGCTCCATGTGATGGAGTGATGCACCATATGGCGTGTACGTCATAGTGGTGATGTGGCATGGTGTATGTGAAGGGAGTATGCGTGGAGCGTACTCCATGAGGTGAAGTGATACATCGTGTGCCTTGTCGCAGGGATAAGGATGGTTGAATGGTTGATGGGCGTAGAGCATGGTGAGTAGTGTCGGGACCTATGGAACAGTGGCCTGAAGTAGTTATGATGTGGCCTATAGTCTGAGGTGACAAGTGTCACCTTAAAGTTGACTCATGGCTAGGAATATGGGTGAAGTAAAAGAACAAGTGCAAGAGTGCACAGCGGAAGTGTGACTAGGAGTGTCACGAAGTGTCATGGTTACCAGTAGTCATGCTTGTGATGGGTGAAGAGTTAGTGTAGGAATGGCACAGCGAGATCGTGACGAGGTGTCACGATTTGATAGGAGTACGTGAAGAACCGTACTCATGATTAATTAGGATTCGGTGTAAGAATGGCATAGTAGAATGTCAGGTGACGCGACAAGGTCACGGTGTAGCTTGGGAGTAGTCTCGAGCTACATGACGTGACATAAGGCGTAATTGTGAATGGAGTCTTGTCGCGTTAAGTGTTGGGATGAACTGTCAAAAGTGAATGGTAGCATGAAGAGTCATGCTAGCCGGGTTAAGAGAAGGTTGGTATCAAAGTATGGTGCTTGTTTAGACGAGCAGGTGATCAACATGTTATATGTTGATATTAGGTGATAAGGGGTAAGGTACATGTGTAACATGGTGAGACACGTGTCGGACAAATTCACCATATGGTGAGACACATGTGTCGGAACATGGTTAATGAGAAGAATGAGACAGAAGTCTTAGTGTCTTAATCCTAAAGTGAATCATGGGTTCGCCTTAGTGAATGAGTACTTGAAGTAGAACGTCGAGTTAGGAAGAGGTAGTGACCGTAAGTAGAACCCAAAGGTCTTAGCATAGTAAAGGGTACGTAAGAACACGGGATAGAAGGAGAGTGTTTCAAGTGAAGCATAACTTACGTCGTATAAGTTTAAGTTGCTTATGTACTAGATGAAGAATGACGTTAAGATTATATGTATGCATGTAGGTTGCCATCTAACACGCTCATGAATGGACTGCATGATATGCAAGTAGCATGGAGTCCAGGTAAGTGTTACGTTCATGCCCTTCTAGAGTTTTCTAAGATAAAAGATAACGAAAATGAAAGCTTTTCCTTTTTTTAAGACACTTTACGAAAAGATACGAAAGACGTTTTACAAAAGAAAATGCTAAGTGTTCAAAGGTATAAGTATGTAATGGCCCCTCCTTGGCAGCCCCTGTTTACTTACCGAAAGTATTAATTGTACGCATGTGAATGGATGAGCATACATTGTATCTATTGTATGTATTTTCCACAAAAACGCATGGCATGGAAGACAATTTTCAGGCTTGCGCCCCAAACGATGTTTTTCTCATGAAAATGAATGTTTTCTCACGAAAGGACATGTTAAACGAAAGAAAAGAAAAGAATGAAAGTTCCAACTCTTTAGAGCTGACATAAACGAATGAATGAAATGAAAGCATGAAATGTATGAAAATACGTAATGGCCTCATGAATGAATGAAAAGGGGTACCCATTGAATGAATGGGCAGATTGCAATGCCGGGCAGTAGTTCTAGTAGTGCACCCAGTACTCCACCCTGACGGAATGAGATTCCAACCCGTGGCCACGGGCGAATCCATTGGCCATAGGGCTGCTAACCCTAGCACACAGGGCGTAACAGTGTGCACTGGCCTATGAAAGTGATAAGAATGAATGTATGAATGCATGAATGCACAAAATCTTGAAGAAATGAAGGCACTGATGAGAGAAACGTTTTACGAAAAGAATGCCCCTTTTAAAAACAAAACCCCGTCCAGTGACGTTTTCAAATGAATGCACGTATAGTATGTATGAATGATGAATGCATGAATGAAAAATTATGTTGTTATATTTTAACTGTATGAAGTATTTTAATTGAACGGCCAGGATGGACACGGCCCATGGGGAAGCGCATGGAAGTCTAGGCATGAGTATTAAATGTACGAGAGACCTTTTTATTGTAAAAATTGATGTTTTCTGCTCTAAACCTCTTTTATTGAAAAATCACTTTTTATTTTATAAACGTAGAGTCTTGAACCCTGGGTACGCAAGTAGAAAGTTTTAAACGGAATGGTAATTACCGTCGTCCATTTTAAAAACTTTTCTAAAAAGCCTCACCACAAGGACGGGCGTTACACGTGTGGGTGGCGGCCAAGATATGAGGGAATAGAGGGAGGGAAAAGATGTTGGGGTGTCTCAGCTAGGTCTTACAGCGAACAGGGGAATCTTTGGTTGAGCTACGGTTCCCTTGTCGTGCACGGTGGAGAGAGAGAGATAGAGATCTATAGAGGGAGATTCTATGTAACACCAGGCCCATACTCAAACCCGGCCTAGGAGGAGAGCCCAACCACCAAAAACGACTTCATTTAGATGTTAGTGAAACACTTTTCCTTTTTCCCTTCTCTTTCTTCCCCCCGGCGGTCGCTCACTCCTCCAATTTTCACTCCTCCCCATTCCTATTTTCCCCACGTCTCTATAGTTTATTTCCTCACACACCAAATCTCTCACTCAACAGATCCACTTTCAATCTCTCCCACCCCAACTCCCTCACAAACTCTCTCACTTCCTCCCCCCCCTCTCTCTCTCTCTATATATATATATTTCTCCATAAGTTTTCACTGCCCCGCAATCCATGTGAAGTCCCACAAATGGCAAGTTTTCTCAAGACCTCGCACCCCCCAGTCCACGCATCGTCAGGCCATGGAGGACTCTATCATGGTCATGCTAGACACCACCTCATGCTACCGAGGCCTCCGAGCTCTGTCATGCAACACCTCCAGCTGCAACCCTCTGTTCTAAGCCAAGCCAACCACCGTCACACCCATCACCACCATCGTCGAACCCAACAACCCACATCTTCCCGCACGGTCATAGCTTACGCAGAAGCACAAACCATCTAACCGACACCCAACAATGCTCAGCCACATTGAAGCCAACTCTCACCCTCATCCTTTGACTGCTACCGCCAACCACTATTGCCTAAAGAACTTCTCTTTCTCCACCATAAAGCAAATCCAAAAACCTCTATTTTTGATACTCAAAATAGAACAAGAAAAACTCATGCCCAAGCTGGTTTCAGCCACCGTAAACTAGCCATGTAGAAAACCCACGCTGACAACACCACCCCAACTTCACAATATGTCTCTTTAAGACATAACTAGACCACGCCAACAGTCACTTTGAACAACTAGTCTGCCTCAGCATTAAGAGGAAACGAGCCCTGCCCCATTGGATGTCCAAGCTAGGTCACTGAGAGGAAAACCATGTCACACGAAGTTGCACCGTGGTCCACCACGCACAGCTTGGACTTTCTCTCCCCTTTGTGCGATAAAGCTTTCTTCCTCACGTCGTGGCCTCTCTCTCTCTCTCTCTCTCTCTCTCTCTCTCTCTCTCTCTCTCTCTCTCTCCATCGACCTTAGCCCATTTCATTGCCCAGTCACACCTGCACTCCTCTCTCAGTAAGCCTCTACGACCTCTCTACTCACAGTGAACGGCTGCCTGGTTCTCAAATAAAATGAATTCGTAAAGCTTCTTACGTAGATAGTAGAGAATATTTGTTTTGTGATATCACAATTTTCCCCTCTAAGTTATAAGCCAAATCATAAGGTGTTTTGTACTGTATTGCTGTTGGGTTTGGTTTTAAAAATATTGTGGGCTTCGTCTCACTTTAAATTAGCCCAAAAGGTTGTTTAACATAAATTATTTAAGGTTTTAAAGTATATTAGTTGGTATAAAATTTTTATAGTTATATTTCCAGAGTAAATAATTTAGAGTTTATTGTCATAGTTGGAGAATTTAAGTGGATATCGATGAATTTGGGAAGTGGTGGTATTTTAGGGTTATGAGGATTTTAGGTTCTGAGTCATTAAAATAGGTTATTTAATTATTTCGAGTTCAATTATGAAGTGCGTGTTCAAATGAAAATTTACTCAAGTTACATGACTATTCTTTTGGTGACGATTAATATTCCCCTGACATTATTGTTAGGAAATTCTGATAAGTTAAAAAGTCCAGGTAAGCGAGGTTCATATACTAGATTTGGCATTAAAGAAATGAACTGAGGTTGAGTTATGAAAAATAGGCATGTTTTGTTATGAAAAGAAATTTGAAACAACCTGAGTTATTTATTTTGCATTACTCACGAAATCAGTATGAAAGAGAAAAGTAATTTTTTTATGACTGGTGTAGACATGAGTAGATTTTTTGGCATTCTGTTTCTAAACTATGCAAAAGGAGCAAATATGAAATTTATGAAAATTTGTGCCTGTGATGCGAAGATGTTCTGAATCTATTTCAATACTCTATTTTGATATAATGTGGCATTTAAAAACCTTAACATGAAATTCTGATTCTGTATCTGATTATAATTTGGGTCTAATATTGCTTTTGTTATGCTTTCGTTAAGGCCCTACCTCGGGTATAATAGTAGTATACGGCCCCGCCACGGGTATCATGGTGGTTTATAACCCTACCACGGGGGTTAGATATGGTATCTCTCGCGATGTGATGCTCTGATATGATACAAAGTTGATGTTTCAGATTTTGCCAAAGGATTTTTGAATAAGATTCTTTTTGAAAGTTTCACTTTGATATTTTGATAACATATTTTGATTCTGCATTCTGAAAGTAAATATTTTGTTCTGCATTCTGAAATCTGTAAATGCTCATGTTTACATACTAGAATATGTTCTCTGCTTACTGAGTTGTTGATAACTCACCCCTTATCTGCACAAGATTCTTCAGCTAATTTGAATATTTCATCTGAGGATCAAGATTATAGAACATAGGTGAGATGATTTAAGTATAGAAAGTTTCTATGAGTATTGACGATTTTTGTTAAAGTAATTTTGTTGTATTATGATGACTTGGTATTTTGGGAGGTTGATTATATTGAGATAGTTAGTTTGAAACAATAATTTCTATATAGCATTGAGAATTTGGAGTCATAAATATATTATTGAAATCTGGGTTTAAGTGATAGGATGTAACTCTCCAACCCTTGCAAGATCGGGGCATTACATTCTGTGGATGTCGGCATGGTGAGAAACTGTGAGCACACGGCGAGACAATGGCGGAACCCTAGGAAAGAGAACTAGAGCAAAAGGAGGAGAGAGGAAAGAGAGATCAGAGGGATGGGGGTTGAGATCTAGGAGCCCACCACGGCTAACGTTGGACTGTGGGGCTAGCGGTGGCAGAGGAGCTTAGAGAGAGAGAAGCAAAATTGAAGGAGGGACTAAGGAACAAAGATATTCATGGAAGATGACTACCATCAGCAGTGAGCTCATAGGGGAAATACTCACCATGGCTGAAGTCGAATGGGCGTGACACGACAGGGTGGCGGCATGCAGCTAGGGTTTTCATACCCATGTGGGTTTTTGTGTTTAGAGAGTGATTGAGACATACGAATGAGAAGTGAGGGAGTGGGGGTCGATAGATGCTTACCGACGAGGTGTGGGGTCAAGGCGTGGTGGACGGTAACCACAACTAGCTGGATCAACGTCGAACAGAGTGAAGGGAGTGTGCGAGAGAGAGAGAGAGAAATCAAAGGGGGACGGGGGACGGGGCACGGTGTGACTCGATGTCTAGTGAGGTGTGTGACGACGGCATGAGGGACAAAGAAGAGAGGGGGGGGTGGCGACTTGGTCTTCCAAAGAGAGGGACAAAAGAAGAAAAGGGGAAAATGGAAGAAGGCCTAACTATAGGGCTTGATGGGCTGGGCTTATGGGCCTAGGCTTTGGGCTGGGTTTCACATCCTTCCCCCCTTAAAAGAATTTTATCCTCGGAATTGCGAAGTTGCAAATAATAAGAACCCAAATATTCTACCCTACAAAACAACTCAACACTTGCTCAATATATATATATATATAAAAAACACACAATCACTAATACCCCCAAACAGATATAGTTAGCGCTCTCTCATATCTACTTCTACATGTGCTTACATCATGACCCATACTAGTTCTCCCAAAGGCACATGAATCACGTCCAAAATTCTCAGGCAGCCATACAATTTGAAATATCCATTTCCACAAAAACATCCTATAACAACAATGGATTCCTGATGACTATATGCTTCACACGATAGACTGCGCCATCCACTAACGATGCCTAAGCTTCAACTTCCAAACCTTCATTGAATTCACACTTAAGTTATCTAATAGTTTCGTCTAGGTTATGCCTTAATGACCATAACTTGTACTGCAACACATTTAACCCACCATGAACTACATAGTCTAAACTTTTAAATTCCTATGTGAACTCAAATCACAACTACTTCCTCATGATCATCAAAAAAAATTTCTCACAACCTTCATATTACTAATAATCATGTTTTTGCTACACACCCCTGATTGTCAGGTTATTTTGTTAAAATATCTATTTGAGGTAAGGCAGTTGAGGTTTGTTGGTCATACAAATATGATTAAAATGTTACACTTTTATAAAATGGACCTTGCCTAATGGGCTGTGAAGTTTAAGAGTTATTTTTCTCTTACACATACTTATTCTTTGTCATGGGCTAATGATGGTTTAACTCTGCAAGTATTGAAGGCCCAAGATCCTGAGCCCCATTCAACCCTTGAGCTCGAGCCACACTCAACCCTTGAGCTTGAGTCCATTGAAGCATTAAGCCTTTCAGCCACTCAAACCCTTTTATATTTCTTCCGCTAAGATGTTGAGTTCTTCCAGAGGGTAGAATGGAGATAAAGGGAGCCGACGGTTAGAGGAGAGAGAGGGAGAAATGATGATGGGAAGTGAGGATAAAAGGGGACGAGGAACAAGGATGCGACATCGATCTTTTTTTGCTGTTCTTGTAGTATTTTCTATTTTACTTTTGCTTTCTATTAGAAGTGTTGCTCTATTAGGGTTTCTGTAAAGCTCTGAAATCATCCTTTACAGGATGATTCTGGGCTAATCTCTACAACTAGGGTTACAAGGAATGGGTTCTTCTTCCTCTTTTTGAGTACTGCTTGGTTGCTGTGATATTTAGCAAGACTCTATCACTGTATCTTCATTCCTGATTCACTGTGGGTTTCTAAAAGATCTCTTATTCTTGACATGTTGTAGACGCATGGCGCATCAGGACCTTGAAATAATCAAGTATCCCTCAGCCCTAGGGTCTTAGAATGAAAATGATGATTAATATAGTGAGGGATTTATTTTTAATGGTGTTATAATCTATGATTGCATGTTTACTTGAGTTTATGTGTTAATATCATGACTAGTTTGACACAAGCAAATGCACCCCGTGACCAACATCTCGATAGTTGAGGAAACCCTAACCCTGTGACCCCAGTATTTACTCTCCTTCTATTACCCTTTTTTTGATTCCCCTAATGTTCTAAACTATTTTCTCTAAATCGATTGTTCTATTCATCAACTCACTTCTTTTCAAAGAAATTACAGGATGCATATTTCATTTTAACTTGAATTCATGTTTATTTCCTGTAGAGTAATTACAGTCCCTCATTCTTAATGACTGAGTACAAATTCATCCTACATATTGTAAAAATTTCAAGTACATAGTTCGTCACATTCTCACAGTAAATAACCTTAAATCAATCCAACTACGAAGGTCCACATGCTTCCATCATTTACTGTTCTTTTTCATTTGAACATTTTTTGCTTCACTGATTGTGCTGACATTGTTGTCCCTGTGGGGATGACCTTGGAAGCTCCCTGTGCTTTTTAAACCTACTTTTATACTTGGAAGCAATATTTGGTGAGTATCAAGTTTTTGGTGCCTTTGTTGGGGATAACTAGTGAAGCATAATCTTTTCTTGCAAAATAAAATAGAATAATAGAAATAGGTGGAAATAATTGATTATGTTAACCTCTTCACTGATGACGTAACAAATCCCTCCTTTTGTTGATTAATTGTAGGAGTGCATGTAATTGTTTTCTTCTTACTGGTATGTTTGTTCTTTAAGCATGCATGTCTGTTTGGGCTAGAGATCAAGCATCAAGGTTAGTCAGGACTGAATCAATTACATCTATTGAAACTGCTTCTATTTCTTTTTAGTCATCTTTTGAAAATTTGAGTAACATGGAGGACAATGAGCATCAGGAATTTTTGGAGCAAAATAGGACACTGAGAGAGTACCTACAACCTGTTAGGACTAGTCCTGCCTCTTGCATCATTCAACCTTTAAATGCAAATAACTTTACTTTTAAACCTGTGATGATTCCCTTGATTCCCCATTTCCATGGAATGGAGTCTGAAAACCCCTATTTGCATATTAAGGAGTTTGAAGAAGTGTGTTCAACATGTATTGAGGTGGTCATAAGATTACAAATGTTTCCCTTTTCTCTTAAGGATAAAGCTAAAACTTGGTAAACTCTTTAAGGCCTCAATCCATAGAAACTTGGTAGGAAATGCAGACTGACTTCCATAAAAAAAAAAAATTTCCCATGCATAGAACAAATTCCCCAAAAAGGTAGGTCATGAATTTTGGGCAAAGAGATAGTGAAACCTTTTATCAATGTTGGGAAAGGTTTAAAGACTTATTAAATGCTTGTCCTCATCATGGTTATGAACATTGGAGAGTTATCAGTTTTTTCTATGAAGGGTTGCAGCCCAAAATGAGATAATTTGTTGAGATCATGTGTAATGGCGAGTTATTCAACAAACAACCAGTAAAAGCTTTTGAATACTTTGACTACCTAGCTGAGAATGCCCAGTCATGGGATGTCTTTGATTCTAGGGATAGGACTGAAACTGTGAGGAGCATAATTGGGGGTGGGAAATACAACCTTAAGGAAGTTGACGATTTGCATGCTAGGATAGCTTTAATTTCAAAAATATTAGAGGCTATTGAACAAAAAAAGGTTAATGAAAGACAAATTGTACCCCATACTTCTGATAAGTGTGGAATCTATGATGAACAAGGGCATAATACCAATGCATGCCCCACCATACCTGCTTGTAAAGAGGTATTATTACTAGATCAATCTAGTGTTGTGAACATGATTTCTAAAAATTTTCTGGGCCTTATTCTAATACATACAATGCAGGTTGGAAAAACCATCCCAACTTCAGTTGGAGGAATGACCAACAAACCTCCTCATCCACAAGCCCTTACATTCCTTACACAGCACCACCCCACGGATCTGCCCAATATCCTAACCAACCCCATTTCATTCAGAAAATGAACTTGGAGGAATCTATACAACAACTCACTCTTAACCTCCAGCAGTTCATGTAGGGGCAAGCCACCATTAACAACCAAAATTCTCAAGCCATAAATGACATAAGAGGGACACTCACCAAAATAACCACTTCTTTGAGTGCCCAGGAAAATGGGAAATTTCCAGCCCTACCTCAACCTAACCCTCAAGAACAGCAGCCCCAAGGCATGGTAGAAGGAGCTAATGTGAAGGCTGCTAAAGCTATCACAACCCCGAGGAGTGGTAAGATGTAACAACCCAATCCTAAGTTTAGGCTATAAAATAGATTTTATGTAAAAAAATTTCATATAGCTAAATATATTATTAATATTATTATTATTAGATTTTACTAGAGTTTTAGTTTGAATTTAAATCTTATTTCTTCCAATCCCAACTCGTAAGCAACAACCTTATACTCATCCTTATCCCCTAAATTGATAAATTCGAATCCTATTAGGAGACCAACTCATATCAGAAAACCCTACCATATATGCTCCTTTTTCCCTCTATAAAAGTTCACGAAGCCTCTTATTAAATACAACACAAAACATGGACAAACCTTCCCCCATGCATGCATGTTTCAGCCCTGTTTCACACTCCTCAACAAAGCACTGACGGCAGCAACCAAAGGTTGACGACAGAACCAGAACCACCGCGACAACACCACAGTGTAGACCATGCATGACCAGGAAGACCTACCTCCAAGCGCGGTCACGAACACCATGTTGTGGCCTCTTGCAGTACCCATAGACGAGCACCTCGACTGTCACAACCCCGCCCCAATTCTAGGAAGGGATTACGACGCGTGACCTATTCTTTCCTTATTAATAATAGTATGTATATTTTATTTATTTCTACGAGGGTAAAAGGGATAGGCGTGAACATGTCATGCATGTACACTGCGTTTCTAGTTTAAAAATGAGCTCCTGATAGACAATTTGTTCAACATATTAACCAAAGGACTCTCAGAGTCCACCATTCATTCATTTAAAACATCGCTAGTTCCAATAAAAAGGGGACTCCGTCCCTAGAACACACCCAAAAGACATTTAACCTTCTTATGTGGGGTTACCATCACCCCACTATAGAAGTTACACTATTACCATTAACCCACTATAATACCTACATCAAGCCCAATGACATATTGTCTTAAAGTCAAACCAACAAAACGTCCATGGGACCCATCATAAAACATAAAACATAACCATTATCATCAAACCGAACAGACAGGGAATTCTAAGCATTAGCCCTTCCCTCCTCAGCAGTGCCGAGCACCACAGCCTCATCATTCATACCTGGACGTTTAAAACATAAACACAAAGTGAGTCTAATACTCAGTAAGCAGTACACCATGCCGTTAACTTATTAATCACATAATCTTTCTTTTGAAAACATGCATACATAAACAATTACTAATTCTTGATAATGCTTTCATGCGTAACAATTTAAGAATAACTGTATTTTTCATGCATAACTGTACTTTCCATGCATAACTGTACTTTTCATGCATTACTGTACTTTTCATGCTTAACTGTACTTTCATGCATAACTGTACTTTTCATGCATAACTGTACTTTCATGCATAACTGTACTTTCATGCATAAACATTACTTGCTTTCATGCATAACATTACTTAGAAATGACTTTGCTTTACGTTTCACTTTCTTGGGCCAGTACACACTATTACGCCCCATGTGTTGGGGTTAGCGGTCTTTTGGACCTGGATTCCGCCTGCGACCGCAGGTTGGGAACCCCTTTCATGAGGGGGCAGCACTGGGTGCACGACCAGTACTACTTACCCGGCATTGCAATCTGCCCATTCCTTTGATACCATTTTCATACATGTGGCCGTTACGTACATTCATACATTCATGCTTTCATTCCTTTTCCTTTCCTTTCTTTTTGAAAAATAACGTTTTCATTATCTTCATTTAGTGCCAATGCGTATGAGTTTCTTTGAAATGAATGTTTCATGTCATGCTACATATAGGTAAGGCATAATTATTTGAGAGAGAGCATGCATAAAATCTCATGATGCATTACCTTACATACACACAATGGTAATTAATAAGGTACTTAACAGGGGTTCCCAAGAAAGGCTTATACCTACTATACATGCATCTATTCTTTCATAAGAGAAACATTTGGAAGGAGAGAGAAAGAGATTTTTTCATAAGAGAGCTTTGTGTGTAAAGAGCATGGTCATAGCTACTTACCTCATGGCTTTACAAGTAAGTTCCTTGAATCTTGAAAATAAACTCCTATTCAATGAAATGAAATAAACATATTATTATTCATTCCACTTAAGACTTTACTATCCAATACCCATACGTTACGTGCTCACTTAAATTCCAAGTGGAATTAAGGCGTCTTCCTTAACCCATTTAGCTACATATATGGCACTAAGTCAACTCTTAGTATCCTCATTACAATATTTAAGAAAACCTCTTATATTTTCTGAAACTTAGCACAAATAGAAAGATACAACTCTTGGCAACTTAAAATTTCTAAGTAAGCTTACTAGCTTAGGTTTAAAACTCTTAGTGGCTTACTTAGGCCATAAACTTGAGGAAAGCATGTTTAAAAATCATAAACCTTAACTCCATTAATTTAACAAATAAAAGCATAACTAAAACATGGCTTAACTGAAGGTAACACAAGAAAGGAACCACAAAATCAGCCTTGGGACACACGGCTGGAACACTCCAAACAGGGCATGACCCACGGCCAAAACAGAGCCTAAACACACACACACACGGCTTCTTGATCCACATACATATATATCTATATACCAACAAACCAATTAATCAACACTTGAGGCTTATCAAGTTAAACAAGAAATATACCATTTCAAATAATAGGAAACACACGGCAAAACATCCTCAAGGTACTCGGTTTGCCCAAAAAACAAGGCTTTCGGTTACCACCCACTAGAGCAGTTAACAAAGGAAACAAATGAGAATTAAATCCAGAAATTACTACACAACAACTGGTTCACACAATAAATCATAAACCCCCAAATCACATGGAAGGTATAATACCTGTTTGGGTCCCCTTAGAAGCCACGAAAATACACGGCAACGAGAAGAGGAAGAGCAAAACTGAAAGATTTGGGGCTGGAAAACATCAGAAAATTCCAAAGAAAGAAACCCTAGGTTAAACCCATAATCCCAGATTCCAAACTAGAATTTAAAGCCATAGAATTCACTTACGGGGTTGGTTTCCTTGAGGATTTTCGATGGAGAAACTTGGGTTTACGAATTGAAAGAGATCGGCTTGAAGGAATGAGAGAGATCGCATGGGTTAGTGGAAACCGAGAGCCTCTCGTGTGAAGGAAGAAGACTTATGGAAATATTTTCTTTGTTTGCTTTGGGGACCGACGTGCAATAGAAGGAATAAAAGTCAAATGACTTGCTGAAAAAGCCGACGGTTTCACTTAGAGAAGGTGAGTTGATTAGTCAAGGCTTGTCTTACAAGCTAAGGGATGGACGGTGGGGATTCAAGCATAGGAAGATATTTTCTCACCTACCCATCCTATGGTTGAGAAGGTTTGGGTCACTTCTTAATTGGATAAAAAGTAGAGAGCTTAAAGAAAATATTATAAGGTCATAAAAATCATACCCATGAATTATTTAATGACCCATTTAAAAATAAAAGCACACCCATCTTAAAATAATATAATAAAATAATGATAGTGTTTGTTTCAAAAATATATTTAACTTAAAATATTTTAATAGATGACACAGGACCTACGTAGTAGGGTTGGGGTGTTACAACTCTCCCCTCCTTAAAACTAATTTCGTCCTCGAGATTGACATACCTTAAGGAAAAAGGGTGGGATATTTATCCCTCGTGTCGCCCTCGTGCTCCTACGTCACCTCCTGTTTTGTACGGTGGTTTCATAGTACTTTGACCATCGGGATTGTTTTGTTGCGAAGTACTCGAACCTCCCGATCCAAAATTCGAACCGGCATTTCCTCATAAGAGAAGTCCTTGTGCACCTGGAGAGGAGCATAATCCCGCACATGGGTGGGATTGTGCACATATTTCCGGAGCATTAAGACATGGAAAACATCATGCATGGCTGAAAACTGTGGAGGTAGTGCAAGTCGATATGCTACTGCTCCAATCTTTTCAAGAATCTCGAACGGGCTAGTATATCTTGAAGTTAACTTGCCCTTCTTGCCGAATCTCATAACTCCTTTCATTGGAGCCACCCGTAGGAATACCTTATCTCCTACTTCAAAGCGTAGCTCCTTTCTCCTACGATCGGCATTTTTCTTCTGCCTCTCTTGGGCTAGAGCAAGCCTTTTTCTAATGATAGCCACCTTTTCTCGCATATTTTGAACTAAATTAGGGCCCAACATTCTTTTCACACCAACCTCGTCCCAATAAAGGGGCGATCTACATTTGCGTCCATACAAAACTTCGTATGGACCCGCGTTGATGCTCTCCTGGTGGCTGTTATTATAGGCGAACTCAACCAGTGGCAAGTATTTCATCCAACTCTCCTTAGAATCCAAGATACATGCCCGTAACATATCCTTAAGAATCTTAATTGTCCTTTCAAACTGGCCATCTGTCTGAGGGTGGAAAGCAGTGCTGTAAGGTAATTCTATTCCCAGGTTCCTTTGCACGTTCCTCCAAAAAGCTAAAGTAAACCGCGAGTCCCTATCCGATATTGTCTTGGATGGAACTCCATGCAGCCTGACTAATTTCCGAACCTACGGTTCTGCTAATTTGCTCGTCGACTAGGTCATCTAAATAGGACGGAGTGAGTTGTCTTGGACAACCTATCGATGATCATCCATGCCGAGTCTTATCCGTCCGGGATTTAGGAAATCCTGTCATGAAGTCCATGCTAATCTCATCCCATGGCCAAATTGGTATTGGTAATGGTTGTAGTGTTCATGAAGGCCTTTAATGCTCGGCCATAACCATTGGGCACGTCAGACATTGAGCCACAAAACTAGATACATCCTTCTTCATTCTGCTCCACCAGTAGTGTTGTCTTAGGTCTCGATACATCCTGGTGCTACCCGGATGCACTGTGTATAAAAACCTGTACGCCTCCCTTAGTAGTAGGTCCCGTAATTCGTTCTCTGCTGGTACACAAAGTCTCCCCTTAAATCGTAGGAACCCATCTTCAAAAAAATAAGGTCAAGTTGCTTCGCTTATGAAACCTCTGTCTTGATCTTCTAGAGGCTGACATTAGCAGCTTTAATCTGGTCCGATACTGTCGGACTAAGAACCAGGGTACTTAAACTTGCCTGTACATCCATCACCATCTCCACTCCTAGCTTTTCCATGTCCAGGAGAATAATTTCTGAGGGGTGTACATGCTCGCAAGGGTACTAGAAGAACATTTCCAACTAAGGGCATATGTTACAACATCAGCCTTGCCGGAATGGTAGTTGATGGTATAGTCATAATCCCTTATCAGCTCCAACCACCTGCGCTGTCTCACATTTAATTCTTTATGGGCAAAGGAATATTTAAGACTTGTGGTCCGTGTAGATCTCACAGCGCTCTCCGTACAAGTAATGTCGCCAAACCTTTAAGGCGAAAATAACTGCTGCTAGTGCTAGGTCATGGGTCAAGTAGTTGCGCTCAAAATCCTTGAGTTGGCATGAGGCATACGCTACCACTCTCCCATGGTGCATCAGGACACATCCCAACCCTTGGTGTGACACATCGCTATATATCACGAACCACCTGTACCCGAAGGTATAGTTAGAACAGGCGCCTTCACAAGCTTCTCCTTCAACTCCTGGAAGCTTTTCTCACTCCTCAGTCCATATAAATTTCTCCCCTTGCCTGGTGAGCTTTGTCATGGGACTGCAATGCGGGGAAAACCCTTCAAAAAATCTCTGGTAAAACCCCGCAAGACCCAAAAAGCTCCTGATCTCTTGGACCGTCTTAGGTCTAGGCTATTTTACAATTGCCTCGACCTTCGAAGGATCCATAGAGATCCCATCATACGACATTATGTGGCCAAGGAAAGAATCTTTTGTAGCCAAAACTCACACTTAGTTAGTTTGGCATACAGTTTCTCCTATGTTAGAATTTGTAGGATCACTTCCAGGTGCTTTGCATGTTCCTCCAGGCTCTTAGAATAAACTAGGATATCGTCAATAAATATGATAACGAATGGGTCAATGTACTCCTGGAATATACGGTTCATTAAATCCATAAAAGCCGCTGGAGCATTAGTCAACCCAAAAGGCATTACTAGAAATTCATAACGTCCGTACCATGTCCTGAAGGCAGTCTTAGGAGCATCTTCCATCTTAATCTTCAACTAGTAATATCCCGAATGGAGATTGATCTTCGAGAATACCTGTGCTCCTTGAACCTGATCAAATAGATCATCGATTTGAGGTAACAGATACCGATTCTTAACGGCCACCTCTCTCAGCTCTCTATAATCGATGCAAAGGTGCAACGATCTGTCTTTCTTCTTCACAAAGAGGACTGGTGCTCCCCATGGTGACAAGCTAGGGCAAATAAGGCCCTTCTCCAATAATTCCTGCAGCCAATCATTAAGCTCCTCGAGCTCCACAGGTGCCATCCGGTAGGGTGTCTTGGAGACCGACGTCGATCCTGGCAGAAGATCCATTGAGAGCTTGATCTCTCTATTCGAAGGTAAGCCAGGTAGCTCATCCGAAAAGACATTGGGGAACTCTCTCACTACCTCGATATCCAGATGCTGAGACTCATTTGGTTAAGACATAACCGACTTAGCAAAGAATCCCATGCAACCCTTCTTCAGCATCTCGGTTGCCTTTAGCGCGAAAACCATCTTGGCTTAGGGCGCTTACCCACTGCACAGAAGCGGTGTGACGCCCCCAAATTCCGCTTGGGATTGGACAGACATTTGAAGTGTCGAGACATGCAACACAAGGTTACCTGCCCCCGTTCATGACATATAAGATGTAATATTCCTAACATGCATCTAGTATTATGCAATATTAGCAGCGGATAATTTTTTTCTTTAGCAAAACTATGCACCAAACTAAAATATCCCAAATACTTAAAACATACTCCATACTAAATAACTAAGACCACAATAATAGTCCATAAGGTTGTGATCAAAAGAGTGCTGGAGATTGAACTCCACCAATACAAGTAGTAATCTAAAGTAACTATTGTACTACCATCTACGTCGCTTAGTCGGCCGTTTCCAGTTGGTCGATTCCCGGTTCTCCTTCAGATCCTATAACAAAATCTACCATTCGGGGAGAATGGTAGTTGGGACTACCATAGTGAGATTTGATTACAAATCTCGGCAAGTTAACGGAAAACTTCCACACAGGTTAATGATGCATGCATGACAGTAAAAGCATGAATGCATAATCAAATCATAAGTAATCATAGCATAACTTGACATACAACATAACATAACTGGCATAACTTAAACTGAAACTGAAGCTTAGCATGAACGTGACTTAAAACATAGCATGAACGTGAACTTGAAATATAACATGGACTTGAAAATAACATGAACGTGAACATGCATAATTTGAACATGAACTTGAGCATGACATAACATAAATGTAAACTTGGAACATAACGTAAACATGAACACAACATAACATGAACTTGAAACATATTCTTGTCTCAGGGGATTACCATGATTGCGTGAACGTAAACTTGAACGTAACATAACGTGAACTTGAAACATGACTTGAACGTGATATACATGAACTTGAAATCTTATTCAATAGACTTAATCATTAAAGTGACCATATGGGTGCTACACAGGTCCCCTTGAGCCATGTGTCCTTGCCGATTACCGCATCACATCACAGGTTTCTATACCAGCTGTGAGTGCGTTAATACGTACTCCACAGTTGTTGTGGCCCCACGTATTCTACGTGTCACAATTGTTGTGTCTCACGTAGTGTATGCTCCACAGTTGTTGTGGCCCCATACTTCATGCTCCACAGTTGTTGTCGCCCCATGACTTATTTGTTTGTGCCACACTTGCTGTGGACACACGTAACATAATGTGTGGCACCATCGGCGTTAGTGCCTGGTGCGCTCCGATGACCAGCTAATTAGGCCTCATTCGCAACCTGTTGACTGTACTTCGTCAACCCAGGGAATTTCACATCTATTTAGACACTCCAGCGCGAACAAAGGAGTTCCACTAGGATATTACCCCATCCTAGCGCTTAGGGTCGTGATTGACATGAATAACTTAACTGGCATACATGACATTTCGTAACGTGACGTAACATGAATGTGACATAAAAGATAAAAGTCCTGACGTAGCATAACGTGACATGAACGTAAGATGACAAACACGACATACTTCAAGACATAAATGTAACAGAGTACATTTCATAACATGGCATACATGTAACATGCAACATTTCGTAACATGGCATACCATATAACAGACAACATTTCTTAACATGTTGTAACATGTGACAGTGAATATTACGTGACATGAAGTACGTGTAACAGATGGCATACTTAACTTAACATGACATACTTGCAATGTATAGGAATACGTGATAGAATATCTTGTGTAACAGATGAATAATTCATGACAGAATAAATCTTGTGTAACAGATAAATATGTAATGACCTGGCATGGCACATATGATAACATGCATACATATAATTTAGTTCCCTTACTTATCACTCATACACATTAAACTGATAGTAAGTTAAAAGCTAACTTACCTCGATCGTCGCGTTCTACTAAAATAAAGCGCGACACATGAGGAACTGTAAAAGGGTATTATAAAAGTTAGAAATTAATTACTAACAATTAGGAATGTGAACAGAGATAACTTAGAGTAAAATTACCATTTTACCCTCTACATGTGGGCAAATGACCATTTTACCCCTAACTTAAGGATTTGATATCCTAATTCCAAAAAATTAACAAAATTTACATTCCTCATGTAAATTTTGTCCCAAACTCAAATATTAACTCAGAAATATTTAAGAGCAATCACAACTATCAAAAACTCACTATGGCCGAAACCTACATAGGTCATTTGTCTTGATTTTGGTTGCAATTCTTTCAAGTTTCAAAACTCATGAATAAACCAAAATCTTGTAACAAAGATCTTCCTATCCTAAGTTTAAAAGCACCCTTAAAAAATATCCATTAAGAAAAAGCAAATTATCAACACCAAACGTTTTGTAAAAAGACCCAAACTTTTTAACAAAAAGTAAATCTTAAATCACAAGTTTTGACCTTAATAAAAACATCTCCAATGTAACAGCCCGCTATAAATTCATTGGTGGAATTTCTATTGGCTTTAGGAATCTCGTGAAAACCCCATAAGTTTTTACGAATCGATCAATCGCATAGGTTTTAGTCTGTTAACATAGTCAGTGTTATCACTCACTATGGTGTTAGAAATATAAGTTTTATTTATTTGAGGTGGTTAGAAGTGTCAGAATGCATTATGGTCCACGCCATTAGACTCAGTGGATTATTTAGAATTTTATGGCGCAATATCCTATTTTCATAATTTCGGACGAAACGTCTGTTGGAAATTATGAAATTATTTTTAGGGGCACTTCGAGGTTGAATTTCGGTATAATATTTTCACTGTAGGTTAATATGAATATTTATGAATTTTTAGTGTTAAGTTTATGATTCACTTTTTCGGAGTGAATAGTAACCTCGATAAGCGCACCAATTGCAGTATGTCAAAATCATAGTGTGGAATGTCCAAATTAGATTAGAGAAGTTTTATTTGGACATTTGGCAAGATCTTAGCCACACTTAGTGAATAATATTAGACACTTGGCACCATGAGGAATGTTTGTTGGATTTGAAGGAATCAAGGTGTGAGATCATGTCACTTAAGCAAAACCTTGTTTCATCTGCTCAACCAAATTGTGCCAGACCAAAGAGGTTTTCAATCCTAGTGAAACCCTAAATGGTGGGAATCCAATTGAAAGCCAAAAAGCTTTGTTGAAATCGAAACCCTAAACGGTTTCCCCAAAACCCTAAACTTGGCCTCTAAACATTTTCTATTCCGATTTATAGCATTGTGTTTAATCACTTGATTAAATCACTTCCACATGCTATTAATCCTTCAAATTTGTGTTAGAACATCATTATCCAACCTTTTTAGCCTTGAGAAATTGATTGGACAAAGTGATATTGGATTTGGGCTTGATAGCAACCCAAACCCTCTTTAAACCCCAAAATTTAGGCCCATTCGGTTTAGGCCCATTAAGGCCCACGAATTTGGTCACTATAGGATTGCTTCATGACTAAGTTTTGTGCCCTCACTTGGCTGGTTAGATCTTTACAAGAAGGGCCTAGAAGGTTCTAGAAAGACAAAGCTAAAGAGCCACCTCACTCTTTCACTCTCACACTCCACCTTGAGAAAAGATCTTGGTCTGATTTTTATGAGAAGAAAAGGCCAACACTCAACCGTTCCTTCAGTCCTATCACTTTACATAGCTTGTGTAAGAAGCTCTCCAGTCCACTTCCCACGAAAAGCAACTCTCCTTTACAGTTTTCCTTCATAAAACACAAAAGACACTCTCGGACAGTTTTTCTTACCTCTTTTGAACGCCCATTTCGAAGCTTTTTTATGTGTTTTCTCGCAACCATTCCTTCATGAAAGTTGTTTATTTTGGAGTCTAGTTTACGTGTATATCTTATTAGTTCCATTTGGATATCATTTGATTGGTATAAAGTTGTTTAGACACCGGAAAGGGCATTCTGGGCGATAAACTGGAGAGAGTGTTATATTTTGGAGTTTTTGACCAAGCTAATGAATAGATCTTGGTCCGAAATTTTTATGGAGTACTGTTAACATGTGGATATGATTATTGGTTGAGGATTTGTTTCATGATTAAAAGTTTAGGTGAAATATTTTCTTAGGTCTAGAAACTTAGAAACTGGAAGAGGCAAAACAGTTTCTATTTTGAGAAAGTTTAAATCTTTTATGGTCTAATCTTATTCCAATGGCTTTGATATTTTTCTTGGAAGATCCTAAGCCTCTTATATACATGTTAAAATGTTATTTTGAAGATATTTGATGTTAGTTTCGAAGATATGGAATTTTATGCAATGAGGTATTCAGTTAGGCCAAAGTGATGATGTTCTTAGCTAAATTTATGTTTTGGTTGATGTTTAACCATGTGATCTTGAGTTTGATGCTTGGATCTGTTTTAGAACATCTTTTTAATCCATGTGATGTTTTGGTTTGAAGATCACATCTTTATAAGTCATGGATCAAGAGGTTGATCAAAACAAGTTAGAAACAAAATTCTGTTTTGAACTTAGAAGAAAAACCAAAAAGTTCAAGTATGGTTTTAGTGATTTTGATGACATTTGTTCATGATTCAAAACATGATTATTCTTAAGAATATGTTATGAGTGTAGTAGAAGAAAAATTTTGGTTTAATCATGAGTTTTGAAATTTGAAAGAATTACAACAAAATCAAGGGAAATAGCCTTGTAAGTTTCGGACCTATAGAGTTTTAATGGTTGTGTTTAGTTTTAAATTTTTTTGAATTGATATTTGAGCTTAGGCCAAAATTTACATAAATCTTTGGAGTTAGGATGCAAAATCCTTAAGTTAGGGGTAAAATGGTCATTTTCCCACATGTAGAGGGTAAAATGGTAATTTTACTCAAAGTTGATATTTCTCCATATTCCTAATTGTTAGTGATTAAGTTCTAATTTTTAGAAATCACTACTTTCAGTTTCTCGTGATCGCACTTGAGTTTTGTCTCGAAGCGCGAAGATCGAGGTAAGTTAGCTTTTAACTTACTATCAATTTAATGTGTATGTGTGATAAGTAAGGGAAGTAAAGTCCATGTAAGCATGTTATCATATGTACCATGCCAAGTCATTACATATTTATCTGTTACACAGAATTTATTCTGTCATGAATTATTCATTTGTTACACAAGATATTCTGTCACGTATTGCTATACATTGCAAGTATGTCATGTTAAGTATGCCATATATTACATGTATTTCATGTCACGTAATATTCACTGTCACATGTTACGCCATGTTAAGAAATGTTGTCTGTTACATAGTATGCTATGTTACGAAATGTTGCCTGTTACATGTATGCCATGTTATGGTATGTTGTCTGTTACATTTATGTGTCAAAGTACGTCATGTCTGTCGTCTTACGTTCATGTCACGTTATGCTATGTCAGGACTTCTGTCTTTTATGTTACGTTCATGTCACGTCACGTTATGAAAGGTCATGTGTGACAGTTAAGTTATTCATGTCAATCACGACCCTAAGCGCTAGGATGGGGTAATGTCCTAGTGAAACTCCTTTGTTCACGCTGGAGTGTCTAAATAGGTGTGAAATTCCCTGGGTTGACAAAGTACAGTCAACAGGTTGCGAATGGGGCCTAATTAGCTGGTCATCGGAGCGCGCCAGGCACTAACGCTGATGGTGCCGCACATTATGTTACGTATGTCCACAACAAGTGTGGCACAAACAGATAAGTCATGGGGCCACAACAACTGTGGAGCATACACTACGTGAGACACAGCAATTGTGACACGTAGAATACGTGGGGCCACAACAACTGTGGAGTACGTATTAACGCACTCACAGCTGGTATAGAAACCTATGATGTGATGCGGTAATCGGCAGGGACACACGGCTCAAGGGGACCTGTGTAGCACCCATATGGTTACGTTAATGATTAAGTCTATTGAATAAGATTCCAAGTTCAAGTCATGTTTCACGTTATGTTATGTTCAAGTTTACGTTCACGCAATCATGGTAATCCCATGAGACAAGAATATGTTTCAAATTCATGTTATGTTTCAAGTCCATGTTATGTTTCAAGTTCATGTTATGCTATGTTTCAAGTCCATGTTATGTTTCAAGTTCATGTTATGCTATGTTTGAAGTCCATGTTATGTTTCAAGTCACGTTCATGCTAAGCTTCAGTTTCAATTTAAGTTATGCCAGTTATATTATGTTGTATGTCAAGTTATGCTATGATTACTTATGATTTGATTATGCATTCATGCTTTTACTACTATGCATGCATCATTAACCTGTGTGGAAGTTTTCCGTTAACTTGCCGAGATTTGTAATCAAATCTCACTGTGGTAGTCCCAGCTACCATTCCCCCCGAATGGTAGATCTTGTTACAGGATCAGAAGGAGAACCGGGAGTTGACCAACTAGAAACGGTCGACTAAGCAACGAGGCGACGTAGAACTAGTTACCTCAAGTTACTACTTGTATTTGTGGAGTTCAATCTCCAGCACTCTTTTGATCACAACCATATGAACTATTATTGCGATCTCAGTTGTTTAGTACGTCATTATGAATGAAGTATGTTTTAAGTATTTGGGATATTTCAGTTTGGTGCATAGTATTGCTAAAGAAAAAAATTATCCGCTGCGAATATTGCATAATGCTAGATGCATGTTAGGAATATTGCATCTTATATGTCATGAACGGGGGACGGTAACCTTGTGTTGCATGTCTCGACGCTTCAAATGTCCGTCCAATCCCAAGCGGAATTTGGGGGCGTCACATCCAAGAATTCCAAAAGAATCAAATCTTACTTCTAACATATTCATAACATCATCCTAAGATCAAACATGCTTTAAATCATCAAACAAAACTCACCAAAAATCACAAAACAACACTCGGAGTTTTTGGTTTTAAACTTAGTCCAAAACAGAAATTGATTTTACCAACTAACTATGATCAATCTCTTGATCCATGGCTTAAAGACATGTAATCCTCCAAATAACACATCACATGGTTTAAAAATGTGTCCTAAAGAAGATCCAACCATCAAACTTAAAATCACATGGCTAAAATTTAATAAAACATGGATCAAACTCAAAAACATCAAAGTTTAGGCCTAACCGAAATCCTCTTGCATAGAAAATCATATGTTTAAAACTAATTCTAAATATCTTCGAAAAAACATCCTAACATGTATATAAGAGGCTTAGGATCATCATATAAAAATATCAAAGCCTTTGGAATAATATTAAACCACGAAATATTCAAACTTTCACCAAACAGAAACTGTTTTTCCACTTCCAGTTTTCAAGTTTCTAACTCTAAGAAAATCTATCATCAAAAGCTTTATCCAAGAAACAAAACATCAATGAACATTCATAAACACATGTTAACAACACTCCATAAAAGTTCCGGACCAAGATATGTCCATTAGCTTGGTCAAAACTTCCAAAACATGACATACTCTCCAGTTTCACGCCTAGAATGACCTTTCCAGGGTTAAAAATAATTTTTACCGATCAAATGAGCATGGAATGAGACGAATAAGATATCCAAGGAAACTACACTCAATGACGAACAACATATGTGAAGGAGTCATCGTGAGATAATACTTACAAAGGATCATAAATAGCCACGAAAAAGACCCAGAAATCTGCCTGAGAGAGCTCTTTTGGGTTTCTCTCTAAGAACGGGGGAAAGAAGTGATAAAATAGAGAGAAGTGTGTCTTGCACGACTTTAGACTTCTGGAGGGGGAAGTTATGAGCTTGAATGACCATTTATTGGAGGTGGCTATGTGACTTAAAGTGGAGAATAGAGAGGGGCAGAGACTGCCTGCAGCAGCTGTGAAAGATGGAGGTTGATGGAGTGGATTTCTCCTTCACATCAAGGCACTATTGGGTGCAGCCAAAGGCAGTGGATGGTCTGCCATGTGGGGGAGGAATCTTCTCCAAGAAGCTTTGCCAAGGTGGCCAATTTCGTGGGCCTTGGTGGGCCCCACCAAGTGGGCTTCAATTTGGGGTTTAAAGGGGGTTTGGTTAGGGTTTGAGATGCTATCAAGCCCAAAATCAATTTTTCTTGGCCCAATCAAATTCCCAAGGTTTAAAAGGTTAAATAATGATGTCATAACAAGGATTTGATTAAATAATAGCATGTGGAAGTGATTTAATCAAGTGATTAAATACAATGCTAGAAATCGGGTTAAAAAGGGTTGGGAGACCAACTTTAGGGTTTGGGAAAACCATTTAGGGTTTTGGTTTCAAACAAGCTTTTGGGGTTTCAATTGGATTCCAACCATTTAGGGTTTTACTAGGGTTGAAACCCTCTTTGGTCTGGCACAATTTGGTTGAACAGATGAAACACAGTTTTGCTTAGGTGACATGATCTCACACCTTGATTCCTTCACAAATCTATCTAATGGTTTTTCTTTGTGCCAAGTGTCTAATACCATTTACTATGTGTGGCTAAGATCTTGCCAAGTGTCCAAATAAAACTTCTCTAACTTAATTTGGACATTCCACACTTTGATTTTGAAACACTACAATTGGTGTGCTTACCGAGGTTACTATTCACTTCGAAAAAGTGAACCATAAACTTAACACTAAAAATCTCTAAATATTCATATTAACCTATAGTGAAAATATTTTACTGAAATTCAACCTCGAAGTGCCCCTAAAAATAATTTCACAATTTCCAACAGACGTTTCGTCCGGAATTATGAAAATAGGCTATTGCGCCATAAAATCCTAAATAATCAACTGAGTCTAATGGCGTAGACCATAATGCATTTTGACACTTCTAACCACCTTAAATAAATAAAACTCATATTTCTAGCACCATCGTGAGTGATAACACTGACTATGTTGATAGACTAAAACCTATGCGATTGGTCGATTCGTAAAAACTTATGGAGTTTTTACGAAATTCCTAAAGTCAATAGAAATTCTACCAATGAATTTCTAGCGGGCTGTTACATCCTCCCCTCCTAAAAAAAGATTTCGTCCTCGAAATCGACGTAAGTACAAACATAAGATATGCTCAAAAGAAAAAGTTGTTTACCAACCTACTGCCCATCACTGGATGCCTCAACACGCCCATGGGGCAGGTCTCGTTCTTCTTGAGGTAACACCTTCTTCTCGTAGTCAACACTATTCTTATCTATAAACATCACATGGTTATACAAAATAGCTACTACTATAACATTAGGGTATAACAATCCCAAAGGTTACTGTCTAAACTTAATGACTTCTAGGCTGACCTTCTAGGATACTGAATCATTGCTTAAAAGAAATCACTATTCTCTTAACTATTCAAAGTATTATCCACAACGTGTATATGTATCTTCCATTCTTAACTCTCTTTCTCTCGAATCATATCAATTTGTTCTGGAGTTCTTCCACAAGGTAGGTCAAGTCGTACCAGCATACTCTCTAAATCTAAAACTTCAAGTATTCACGCAATTCAGTTTGGAAGAATTTAATCCATACACAATAGAATTCACATTCTATTTCCTCAAGGAATTATATCTACCTAAGACTAGCTTACTCCTTCATAATCACCACGAATCGTTCCTCCTCCTAGGTGGTACCTCGATAAACGATTAGCTATTAACCTCAACTCAAGATTTTCTCTCTTATGATTGACATAGCTCTTCTATCCATCATGAGCTGCCTCTAATTCTGACCCAAAGAATTTGTTCCTACTATTCACGTAGATCCTCAAGACAAGATTTTACTCCCCATATAAATGTCTCCAATATAAGGGCAATCCTGGTTTCCACAAACACGATGCTTTGCCAGAAATTATTTATTCGCGATTGGATAAAACTATTATCTTAAGTGAATCCTACTAAGGCCAAATTTTCTTCCACACACTTTACTCTTCCGAACACAAATTTCATTGTAACCTCATAATCAAAACAAACTCCAAATACGTGGGATACTAATTCATCAACCTTGAATATCCTTCCTCGTACTACTAAAAGGTATTACATATCTACCCTGGTATGAATAAAAATACTCCCAATGAGAAATGTTACTCTTACCACCTAGTAACAATTCAAAGTACGAACTGAACTCTCGTGCAATACCACAATCACTAAAAGTAGGGCCTCGCTTGAATCAAACTGCGTACAAGTTATAAACCTCAATGATTTAACTTACCCAAAGTATCAATAATGCAATAGTACCATCAATTGCAATCTAATCAACCTTAAATAAGGTTAACAATATAGAGCCCTTAGAAAAATACCAGTGACAATGCCAACTCCTTTAGTTCCTAGGGCGTCAGCATCTGCGTCTCTAGAAGTACCTGCATACACTTAAGCTAGTACTGGAGGTCGTGGCTTTGGTTTGGAATCTCCAATGGGAACAGTTCCATTTCTCCGGCCTCTTTTGGGACAATTTCTGATCAAGTGGTCAGGTTGGCCACATCTGAAACAGAGTCCTAAGGTAAGTTTGCACTTGCCTCCATGGTTCTTTCCTGACATCCCACATATTGGGTACGTGGTTAGTATTGAGCTTCCAATCTCGATGCTTTTTCCCTTATCTGGTCCAGTAGACATCTTCTTCATTTCTAGATTTTCTTCAGTAGCATACAATGAAGTTTTCTTTCATTCGGTATTTATCTGGATCGCTAGACCTCTCTGCTCAGCCTCTGCTATCACGGCCACGTTTACTAACTCTTGATAATTCTTTATTCTTAGGCAAGCTACTTGGCTACGGATCCATGGCTGAAGTCCAACTTGAAACTTTCGTGCCTGCATCCTTTGAGTAGAAATCAAGTGTGGTGCAAACCTTCCAAACACCATAAACTTAGCGGTGTACTGCTCTACGGTCAAACTGCCTTGAGTTAAAGTTGCAAACTCCTACGCCTTTAGCTGTTTGACAGAATCTGGGAAGAATTTGTTGTCAACTTTTCCTTAAATCTCTCCCAAGACAATGCATCCAAACTTCCTAGTTCCCTAACTAGAAGTTGCCTTTGTGTACCCCACCATAGTCCAGCTTCTCCTTAGAATAGGTATACAACATATAGAACCTTATGGTCCTCAGTACATCCACAGATCTCGTATGTCATTTTGAGATCCAAAATCCATTTCTCGGCTTTTAGTGGGTCTTCATTACCAGAAATGTTTAGATAACGATGGATCAAGAACTTCTCACACAGACAATCCCTGACTTCGGGTCTAGGTACATGTGCTTGCTGATGTTGCTGTTGTCTAAGCATGTCAGTCAGCAAACGTACAGCTTTAGCTAATCCTCCATCCATCAGGGGATTCTGATTATCCTAATTTGTGACTCCCTTAGGGTTTTGACGTATCCTACCTCGAGCCATGTCACTTCCTAAATCACACGATACACGTGTTACAACCATATACTATCTCTTATACAAAAAGAAATTCAAGCCTAATGAAGACTACAATTTCAAGCCTAATATTTGGTGCATTTCCTAAGGACATGTGGATTTAATCCCAGAGATGTATTGCTCTGATACCACCCTGTGACGCCCCTAAATTCCACTTGGGATCGGACGGACATTTGAAGTTCGAGACATGCAACACAAGGTTACCTGCCCCCGTTCATGACATATAAGATGCAATATTCCTAACATGCATCTAGTATTATGCAATATAAGCAGCGGATAATTTTTTTCTTTAGCAAAACTATGCACCAAACTAAAATATCCCAAATACTTAAAACATATTCCATACTTAACGACATACTAAACAACTAAGACCACAATAATAGCCCATAAGGTTGTGATCAAAAGAGTGCTGGAGATTGAACTCCACCAATACAAGTAGTAATCTGAAGTAACTATTGTAATACCATTTCCAGTTGGTCGATTCCCGATTCTCCTTCAGATCCTATAACAAAATCTACCATTCGGGGGGAATGGTAGTTGGGACTACCATAGTAGGATTTGATTACAAATCTCAGCAAGTTAACGGAAAACTTCCACACAGGTTAATGATGCATGCATGGCAATAAAAGCATGAATGCATAATCAAATCATATGTAATCATAGCATAACTTGACATACAGCATAACATAACTGGCATAACTTAAACTAAAATTGAAGCTTAGCATGAACGTGACTTAAAACATAGCATGAACGTGAACTTGAAATATAACATGGACTTGAAACATAACATGAACGTGAACATGCATAATTTGAACATGAACTTAAGTATGACATAACATAAATGTGAACTTGGAACATAACGTAAACGTGAACATAGCATAACATGAACTTGAAACATATTCTTGTCTCATGGGATTACCATGATTGCGTGAACTTAAACTTGAACGTAACATAACATGAACTTGAAACATTACTTGAAATACATGAACTTGAAATCTTATTAAATAGACTTAATCATTAAAGTGACCATATGGGTGCTACACAGGTCCCCTTGAGCCGTGTGTTCCTGCCGATTACCGCATCACATCACAAGTTTCTATACCAGCTGTGAGTGCGTTAATACGTACTCCACAGTTGTTGTGGCCCCATGTATTTTACGTGTCACAATTGTTGTGTCTCACGTAGTGTATGCTCCTCAGTTGTTGTGGCCCCATACTGCATGCTCCATAGTTGTTGTGGCCCCATGACTTATTTGTTTGTGCCACAATTGATGTGGACACACGTAACATAATATGTGGCACCATCGGCGTTAGTGCCTGGTGCGCAACGGTGACCAGCTAATTAGGCCCCATTTGCAACCTGTTGACTGTACTTCGTCAACCCAGGGAATTTCACACCTATTTAGACACTACAGCGTGAACAAAGGAGTTCTACTAGGATATTACCCCATCCTAGCGCTTAGGGTCGTGATTGACATGAATAACTTAACTGGCATACATGACATTTCGTAATGTGACATAAAAGATAAAAGTCCTGACGTAGCATAACGTGACATGAACATAAGATGACAGACATGACATACTTCAAGACATAAATGTAACAGAGTACATTTCATAGCATGGCATACATGTAACATGCAACATTTCGTAACATGGCATACCATATAACAGACAACATTTCTTAACATGGTGTAATATGTAATAGTGAATATTACGTGACATGAAGTACATGTAACAGATGGCATACTTAACTTAACATGACATACTTGCAATGTATAGGAATACGTGACAGAATATCTTGTGTAACAGATGAATAATTCATGACATAATAAATCATGTGTAACAGATAAATATGTAATGACTTGGCATGGGACATATGATAACATGCATACATATAATATAGTTCCCTTACTTATCACTCATACACATTAAACTGATAGTAAGTTAAAAGCTAACTTACCTCGATCATCGTGTTCTATTAGAATAAAGTGCGAAACACAAGGAACTGTAAAAGGGTATTCTAAAAGTTAGAAATTAATTACTAACAATTAGGAATGTGAACAGAGACAACTTAGAGTAAAATTACCATTTTACCCTCTACATGTGGGCAAATGACCATTTTACCCCTAACTTAAGGATTTGATATCGTAATTCCAAAAAATTTCCAAAATGTACATTCCTCATGTAAATTTTGTCCCAAACTCAAATATTAACTCAGAAAAATTTAAGACCAATCACAAAAATGAAAAACTCACTATGGCCGAAACCTACATAGGCCATTTGTCTTGATTTTGGTTGCAATTCTTTCAAGTTTCAAAACTCATGAATAAACCAAAATCTTGTAACAAAGATCTTCCTATCCTAAGTTTAAAAACACCCTTAAAAAATATCCATTAAGAAAAAGAAAATTATCAACACCAAACTTTTTGTAAAAAGACCCAAACTTTTTAACAAAAAGTAAACCTTAAATCACAAGTTTTGACCTTAATAAAAACATCTCCAAGAATTCCAAAAAAATCAAATCTTACTTCTAACATATTCATAACATCATCCTAAGATCAAACATGCTTTAAATCATCAAACAAAACTCACCAAAAATCACAAAACAACACTTGGAGTTTTTGGTTTTAAACTTAGTCCAAAACAGAAACTGATTTTCCCAACTAACTATGATCAATCTCTTGATCCATGGCTTAAAGACATGTGATCTTCAAAATAACAAATCACATGGTTTAAAAATATGTCCTAAAGAAGATCCAACCATCAAACTTAAAATCACATGGCTAAAAGTTAATAAAACATGGATCTAACTCAAAAACATCAAAGTTTAGGCCTAACAGATATCCTCTTGCATAGAAAATCATATGTTTAAAAATAATACTAAATATCTTTGAAATAACATCCTAACATGTATATAAGAGGCTTAGGATCATCATATAAAAATATCAAAGCCTTTGGAATAAGATTAAACCACGAAATATTCAAACTTTCACCAAACAGAAACTGTTTTTCCACTTCCAGTTTTCAAGTTTTTAAACTCTAAGAAAATCTATCATCAAAGGCTTTATCCAAGCAACAAAACCTCAATGAAAATTCATAAACACATGTTAACAACACTCCATAAAATTTTCGGACCAAGATATGTCCATTAGCTTGGTCAAAACTTTCAAAACATGACATACTCTCCAGTTTCACGCCCATAATGACCTTTCCATGGTTGCAAATACTTTTGACCGACCAAATGAGCATGGAATGAGACTAAGAAGATATCCACGGAAAATAAACTCAAAGGTGAACAACTTATGTGAAGGAGTCATCGTGAGATAATACTTACAAAGGATCATAAATAGCCACGCAAAAAGACCCAGAAATCTGCCCGAGAGAGCTCTTTTGTGTTTCTCTCTAAGAACAGGGGAAAGAAGTGATAAAATGGAGAGAATTGTGTCAAGCCCAAAATCAATTTTTCTTGGCCCAATCAAATTCCCAAGGTTTAAAGGTTGAATAATGATGTCATAACAAGGATTTGATTAATTAATAGCATGTGGAAGTGATTTAATCAAGTGATTAAACACAATGCTAGAAATCGGGTTAAAAAGGGTTTGGAGACCAACTTTAGGGTTTGGGAAAACCATTTAGGGTTTTGGTTTCAACCAAGCTTTTGGGGTTTCAATTGGATTCCAACTATTTAGTGTTTTGCTAGGGTTGAAACCCTCTTTGGTCTGGCACAATTTGGTTGAACAGATGAAACACAGTTTTGCTTAGGTGGCATGATCTCACTCCTTGATTCCTTCATAAATCTATCTAATGGTTTTTCTTTGTGCCAAGTGTCTAATACCATTTACTATGTGTGGTTAAGATCTTGTCAAGTGTCCAAATAAAACTTCTCTTACCTAATTTGGACATTCCACACTTTGATTTTGAAACACTACAATTGGTGCTGTAACACCCCGTATTTTTTTAGTGTATTTTATTTTTTTGAATGATTATTTGTTATTAATTTAAAATTTGATTATCTTGTTTTAAATTTTCAGATTTTATTGGGTTTATTTTTCTATGATTTTTAATTTGTGAAAATTAAATTTGACATGTTTCCTTAATATTAATAATTGTTATGCATTTAAATTCTCTTAATTTAAATTAGTATGTAGGTTTTAAAAGTTATTGTATTGTTGGATTTAATTATTTTGTTTACTTAGTCACTGTATTTAAATTTATTTTATTTAAAACTGTGGTGTTGAAATAATTTTTTTTGTTGGAATTTTGTGACCCAAGTTGTGAATTTTGGACCTCATTTCTCTTCCCTCTATTTTTCTTTTCCTTTTCTTTTTCTTTTCTTCTTTTCTTTTTTTTTCTTTCTTTTCTTTTTCTCCCCTGGTTTCCTTCCCGCGCGGACGTCTCTCTCTCTCTCTCTCTCTCTCTCTCTCTCTCTCTCTCTCTCGCCGTGCAACAGTTCCTCACCCAGCCTGCTGCCGTCGCGCCGCCGTGCGCTACACCACCCACCCCATCGTGCTCCCCACCGGCCGGCGACCTCACCCCTCCAATTTCAGCCCTCCTCGCGCCGCCGTTAGCCCCCACGCACCACACCAAGCCACGACACTCCTTGCGCCGCAGTCGCACCACCTCCGGCCACCATTTTCTCACCACATCATCCTCGACCTCTTGGCAACCCATTGGACCCAACCCCACCTCCGATCCGTCACCGATGAAGCACATTCATCAACATTTTCGATTTGGGTATTTTGGTCTTCTACCGCCTATTGCGCCGCCACCCACGGCCAACCACCACCACCATTAGTTTCACCGACATCCCTAAGCCCTACCCTATCAATCTCGGGTCTTCGTTTGCACCCGTTCAAAAGTGGGTTTTTGAGACCCACGGCCATAGTGTATTTGGCACTATTTTGTTGTTGCGTTGCCGCTTCTAGCACCTCCGTGATCTTTCAAAAATTATATTATAGCATTGTAAGTATTTTTCTCGAAGAACTTTTGAGATTTAAATGTATTTTTGCGCTAATTTATATTTACTGTAAATTTTGTTCGTTGTGCCGGACTGAGTCCGAGGAGTAAGGGGGTCGGTTGGATTGGATGATGGAATTGTTTTTGTGAGATTGGCTTATGCTTTGAAATTTGTTGGCTATTTCGGGTTTAAATATTAGTGTTTTGAGTTTGATGTTGGTCATGGTGGATATTGGTGATTTTTAAGAAGTGATGGTATATTTTGAGATTATGAGGGTTTTAAGTTTTGAGATATTAAAATAGGTTATTTTAGAAGTTTAGGCTTAAATATCGAAATCCGTGATTGATTGAAAACTTACGGAAATTGTGTGATTATTTTTATAGGTGACGATTTATAGTCGACTCGACTTTTTTGAGGAAAATTCTGAAAAAGCTAAGAAGTCCAGATAAGCGGGGTGCATATACTAGTTTTGCATAAAAGAAATAAAATGAGGTTTACTTTGAAAATAAACGTATTTGTTTTTGAAAAGAAATGATCTGAAAACAACCTCAGATGTTTATTCTGCATATGCATAAATTCAATATAAGAGAAAGTGTTTTCTGTCATGACTGGTGTAGACATGAGCTAGTTTTGTGTACTTTGTTTCTGAACTATGTAAAAGAGCAAAAATGGAATTCTAAAAGTTTTGTTATGAACAAATGAGAATATTTTGTTCATGTTTATCTCGAACATGTGAAATGATCTGAAGTTTTTCAGTGTTTTGTTTAGATATGATGTGTCATCTAAAAATCTTGGCATGAAGTTCTGATTCCGTATATGTTTGTAACCGGATTTTTGATGAAATCCGTTCTGTTTCTGTTAAGGCCCAGCCACGGGTATAATGGTGGTTTATAACCCTACCACGGGGGTGAAACATGGAATATGGCCCAGCCACAGGTATAATGGTGGTTTATAACCCTACCACTGGGGTTAAACATGGTATTGTCCCGATGTGATGCTAAGAGATGATTTAATTATAATGTTTCAGTTTGGAAACGCCAACGGATCTTCTTTTTGGAATAAGTTTATTTTTCTGGAAACTTCGCTCTAATGCTTTTGTACAAAGTTTTGTTTCTGCATTCTGAAAGTAAATGTTTTGTTCCGCTTATCAAATGTTATAAATGCTCATGTTTACATACTAGTATATGTTCTCTGCTTGCTGAGTTGTTGATAATTCACCTCGTAAATTTTCGTAATATTTCAGATGACATCGATGGTTCAGCTGAGGATCAGTATTAGAGTCTATGGAGAAGATTAGCAATGATTTGTGGTTGGGTACCTCATGTTATTAGTGTTGGTGTTGGAGGTTAATTATTTTTCTTAAGTTTGCTCCAATGGATTTAGACGGTTTATGGAGACTTATGTTAATGTTATATTATTTCTAGTTGTTATTTGAGACATAAAGAAGAGTTGATTTTATTTGGGTTGTTGGATTGAATATTGGATAAATGAGTTTATTTGGTCTATTTAATTGAAATATTTACGTTCGATTTGAGGTTTGGGAAAATTGATATAGTCTTGAATTTGGAAGTACTCTAGCCTTGTTAGAGTTAATTATCAGGTTTTATGAGTTAACTCTCCGGACCCTCGGGGACGGGGCATTACAGGTGCGCTTACCGATGTTACTATTCACTTCGAAAAAGTGAATCATAAACTTAACACTAAAAATTCCTAAATATTCATATTAACCTATAGTGAAAATATTTTACCGAAATTCAATCTCGAAGTGCCCCTAAAAATAATTTCACAATTTCCAACAAACGTTTCGTCCGGAATTATGGAAATAGGCTATTGCACTATAAAAACCTAAATAATCAACTGAGTCTAATGGCATAGAGCATAATGCATTCTGACACTTCTAACCACCTCAAATAAATAAAACTCATATTTCTAGCACTATCGTGAGTGATAACACTGACTATATTGATAGACTAAAACCTATGTGATTGGTCGATTCGTAAAAACTTATGGAGTTTTTACGAGATTCCTAAAGTCAATAGAAATTCTACCAATGAATTTCTAGCGGGCTGTTACAAGCGGAACTCTGTCTCACCAAGTGGTCTAAGAACCACTCTCTTCTCGATGCACTCCATGCAGGCATGGTGCTTAGATAACCAGTCCATGCCCAAAATGGCATCGAACTCCTCCATGTCGAATAGAATTAAATTGGCAAGGAGGTGCCGACCTTGTATCTCTATCGCGTATCCCTTCAATACGAAACTACAATTTACGGAGTCTCCTAAGTGGGGTAGAAACGGACATCACACACTCCAAGGACTCGGGGGTCCTTTCACTTAAACAAGCAAGCTTACGTGATATGAAGGAATGTGTGGCACCAGAATTGCCTAATACTAATGCACGATGGAAATATAGGGAAAGAACCGGTCATTGAAAGCTTATTTGAATATCGCCTACGAAATTGGGGCTGGCTCGCTTAATTCTTACGAAGTAAGCCCATGTAAGCAGCGAATTCCATCTTCTCTTGTTTCAGAAATGAGACTACGCCGAAGATCTTCTCTAGGCGCTGGATCCAGTTGTCGGCATCTGTTTCACTACACTTGCCATCAAGCAACAGAGGGTGTTGTCTACCGAATAGTTCGAAGATTGTTGAATGTTGGATTTGCTTGCGTCTCGGTTTGTCTGCCAATAACTATCTCTATTAAGCATACGATTGCATGGGTGAGGTCCCTCGTATCTTTGGGAAACTCCTGCTGATTCTCTACACTATGGGAATGGGGTCACCCCCAACATCTATCTTTCTTACTATTGCCTATTGATGTCATACTAAAACACGTATAACAGTAACAATATCAATGAACTCATATGAAACAAATATGCATAACTTGCAATCATTCTAACATGATTCATAATACTCAATAAGAAAATACCTTTTAAATGTGCTGCTGAGCTTGGTATGCTTTAGAGAGAGGACTTCAGCATAGTTCATCCCTAAAGTCTACAGAACCTTATAACCTTTGCTCTGATACCAAGATTTGTCACAACCCCACCCCAATTCTAGGACAGGATCGCGACGCGTGACCTGTTCTTTCCTTAATAATAATAGTATGTATATTAAATTTATTTATTTATTTATTTCTACGAGGGTAAAAGGGATAGGCGTGAACATGTCATGCATGTACACTGTGTTTCTAGTTTAAAAGTGAGCTCCTGATACACAATCTGTTCAACATATTACCCAAAGGACTCACAGAGTCCACCATTCATTCATTTAAAACACCGCTAGTTCCAATAAAATGGGGACTCCGTCCCTAGAACACACCCAAAAGACATTTAACCTTCTTATGTGGGATTACCATCACCCCACTATAGAACTTACACTATTACCATTAACCCACTACAATACCTACATCAAGCCCAAGGACATATTGTCTTAAAGTCAAACCAACAAAACATCCCAACATGGGACCCATCATAAAACATAAAACACAACCATTATCATCAAACCGAACTGACAGGGAATTCTAAGCATCAGCCCTTCCCTCCTCAGCAGTGCCTAGCTCCACAACCTCATCATTCATACCTGGACGTTTAAAATATAAACACAAAGTGAGTCTAACACTCAGTAAGCAGTACACCATGCCATTAACTTATTAATCACATAATCTTTCTTTTGAAAACATGCATACATAAACAATTGCTAATTCTTGACAATGCTTTCATCCGTAACAATTTAAGAATAATTGTATTTTTCATGCATAACTGTACTTTCCATGCATAACTGTACTTTTCATGCTTAACTGTACTTCTCATGCTTAACTATACTTTCATGCATAACCGTACTTTTCATGCTTAACTGTACTTTTCATGCTTAACTATACTTTCATGCATAACTGTACTTTTCATGCTTAACAGTACTTTCATGCTTAACTGTACTTTTCATGCATAAACATTACTTGCTTTCATGCATAACATTACTTAGAAATGACTTTGCTATACGTTTCACTTTCTTGGGCTAGTACACACTATTACGCCCCGTGTGTTGGCGTTAGCGGTCTTTTGGACCTGGATTCCGCCCGCGGCCACAGGTTGGGAACCCCTTTCATGGGGGGGCGGCACTGGGTGCATGACCAGTACTACTTACCAGGGATTGCAATCTGCCCATTCATTTGGTACCATTTTCATACATGTGGCCATTACGTACATTCATACATTCATGTTTTCAATCCTTTTCCTTTCCTTTCTTTTAGAAAAATAACGTTTTCATTATCTTCATTTAGTGCCAATGCGTATGCTTTTCTTTGAAAGGAATGTTTCATGTCATGCTACATATAGGTATGGCATAATTATTTGAGAGAGAGCATACATAAAATCTCATGATGCATTACCTTACATACACACAATGGTAATTAATAAGGTACTTAACAGGGGTTACCAAGAAAGGCTTATACCTACTATACATGCATCTATTCTTTCATAAGAGAAATATTTGGAAGGAGAGAGAAAGAGACTTTTTCATAAGAGAGCTTTGTGTATAAAGAGCATGGTCATAGCTACTTACCTCATGGCTTTACAAGTAAGTTCCTTGAATCTTGAAAAAAAACTCCTATTCAATGAAATGAAATAAACATCTTAATATTCATTCCACTTAAGACTTTACTATCCAATATCCATACGTGCTCACTTAAATTCCAAGTGGAATTAAGGCATCTTCCTTAACCCATTTAGCTACATACATGGCACTAAGTCAACTCTTAGTATCCTTATTACAATATTTAAGAAAACCTCATATATTTTCTGAAACATAGCACAAATAGAAATATACAACTCTTGGCAACTTAAAATTTCTAAGTAAGCTTTCCTATGTCAATTTAGTAAGATTTTTAATAAAATTATTATATTAAGAATATTTTAACAATATTTGAAATTATTAGGTTTCTTATAAGATTTAATAATTATGTGAAGAAATGAAACTTAGTTTAAGAATTTAAGTTTTATGAATTATTTTAAAATAGCTCGAGTATTTCTACTAAATTATAAATTACTATTTAAGTAATTTAAATATAAGGATTTATTGATTATAGCGTTAAACAAAAGATTTGTTTGACTATCTTTTAGATTCTGAATTTAGTTAAGTAAGATATTAGTATTTATTTGTTTCCAAACAAATTTAGTGATAGTTATTATTGTATATAGGTCTCAAGTTATTATTGTAAGTAATTTGATCATAAATTAGGATCATCACAGTTTAGCTTATAAATAAGTATAATTCAAGCCAGTTATTGACAACCATTATTTATGAACCACTCATGTCATATGCAAACATGTGATTCAGCATAGCATACGATCATGTCATTCCGCATCATGTTCAGATTTAGAAATTATAATTATGTATGTTTTATGTCATGCATCTCATGTGTATAAGACACGTAAGCTATCTAAAGTTCAAAGTGCAAGATAAGATCAGATCAGCTAATAAGATGGTCATTTAGATGCATGGTACCAATGTAGTTCAGTTCAAAGTGGATGTGCAAGCCACGAACTCAGTCGTGGTCCACCATAGTATGCCAGAATACTATCAGTGGCTCTCCTTGCGGCCGCGGGACGTGGGGTGCACAACCTCGCACACAGAGTTAAGTGTGTTGGACAGTCAGATAAATCAGTCAGTTAATTCAGATAAATCAGTCGTGCATAGCCTAAGCACCAGTAAGAACAATCATGAATTTTAAGCTCAGTATGAAAGTTTTTATGAAAATCTTATGTTTATTACGTTTACGTTGTGACGGATTTTTTATAGAGTTTTCGACTCATTTTAGTTTATTTTTCATGTTTTTAACTACCTAGGTGAGGATGATGATTACGAGCAGGCAGGCCAAGAATAGAAGGAGCAGTTAATTTTAGTTTCAGACTTTCTAAAAATAAAGCATGCTTTTATGACATGAATTTATTCAGTTTATTCATTTAATGTTTTTAGAAAACATTTTATTTAGACAGTTTTTCTACAAAATAAATCCAAAATTCATTTATTAAATATGAGATATCTTGCAGGGTTTATTTTATGAAAAACACGTGACACTCCTAGCCTACGGAAAGGGGGTATTACAATTTGATATCAGAGCTAGGTTGAGAGATTCTGTAGACTTTTTGAAAAAAAAAATGTATTTCATTAATTCTAAAATAAGGTCACTAGGATGCTCCTGGCCTGCTCGAGAGTTATTGAGATATTTTTATCATGGTAAGACATTTTATAGCTCTTATTTGTTAGCACTATTGAAGTTATCGTAGGCATTATTATTATTTATGTGAATATCGAAATATTAGTTCATGGTTACATTAGATTATGGCACCTTACTCGAGGAATTTCATGTAGCATGGATATCTAGAATTTTATGAGAATTATGTGTACTAGAGTTACATGTCAATTTGGTTATGACAGTGTAATTGATTGAAGGAAGGTGAAGTTGGGAAACTTTTACTTTTACGATTGATTGTGTATCTAGCTCAGGAGAATGGACGAAGATGACTTATATTTGATGGAGTCTTATTTAAATTAGGGAATGTAATTAGTTGGTTTTGGAGTTATGGCGAAAATTTGCATATGGGGATTGGTATTTCATGACTATTGATGGAAAGTATGTTATGTTCTTTATGTAATGTGATTCTCTTGCCCAGCATGAATGGTGAAAAAAAAATGAATGGTGGAATTATGTAGCAATAGACTATTGAAAGGAATTATGAAGTCCATATATTTTTAGATTCGAGATTTTAAAGTTTACGAGTAGAAGATGATTTAAGTATACGTATGCCTGAGACATGCACATTAAAGTTTTAATGGTTAGGTTGACAATTATTAGAGAATAACACTAGATGCCAAGGTTTGATCTGGAAGTTTAATTGATGTTGCTATGCTTATAATTGAGGATGTAGGCCCATAACTATAGGCACATGATCATTGTGGTATTTCAAATTTTTAAGAATTTTAGAATCGAAATATTTAGAGACTCCGAACTGGGAGAGTTGCTATTTATCTGAGATTATTAATATACGAGGAGATTTAGTTATCATTTTATGTGAAGAGTTTAATTATTATTTTATGTGGAGACAGTTACCCACCATTATTTGGAGAAAGATAACAGTTTGAGTGATATTGTCAATAGGTTTTTGATCAATCTTGTTGTCGAGGTATACACTTTAGGCTTGTATGGTGCTTCTAAAGCGTGTAATCATTGATAGTAAGTGCACGAGTAAAAGGATTAGAAAATATGAGAGATTTAGGAATGAATAAATGAGGTTTAAAATTTTGAAATGTTAGGCTCGACTAAATGATCGAAGGTCTAAAATAGAAAATATGAAAAGAATGCGATGGACAAGTATGTAGGTTGCTTGAGGTATTAGCAAATTCCGAAGACGAAATTTTTATAAGGTGTAACAATCCGATCCTAAGTTTAGGCTATAAAATAAATTTTATGTAAAACTTTTTCATATAGCTAAATATATTATTAATATTATTATTATTATTAGATTTTACTAGAGTTTTAGTTTTAATTTAAATCTTATTTCTTCTTATTCCAACCCGTAAGTAACAACCTCATACTCATCCTTATCCCTTAAATTGATAAATTCGAATCCTATTAGGAGACCAACTCATATTAGAAAATCCTACCATAGATGCTACTTTTTCCCTCTATAAAAGTTCACGAAGCCTCTTATTAAATACAACACAAAACATGGACAAATCTTCCCCCATGCATGCGTAATTCAGCCCTGTTTTACACTCCTCAACAGAGCACTGACGGCAGCAACCAAAGGTTGACGACAGAACCAGAACCACCGCGACAACACCACTGTGTAGACCATGAATGACCATGAAGACCTACCTCCAAGTGCTGTCACGTACACCACGTTGCGGCCTCTTGCAGTACCCATAGACGAGCACCTCGACGCAGCCAGTCCAAGTGGTTTTGCCATCCACCTTAAGGACGTCGGAGAACCTCTCGGGAATCACGGAAACCGCTGGTGAAGACTTCCCGTCACCCCAAGCACGCTGCAGCAGCCACGAACGCAAAGCTCGAAGCTTCTGTTTCTCCCCATCGTGAGCCACAGCCCAGCCACCCCACGGCACCAACCCCCTCCATGTCGTCACCGCACTGCTCAGAAACTGCCGCATGCTTCATTTCCTTCAGCCTCGCACTGCCACGGTAAGCCCACGATTGCCGCACTGCTCAGAAACCGATTTACGGCGTCGCACCTCTCTGCTCAGGAACCTAGCCGCGTCGCTGTCCACTTCCAGTCATGCCGTCAACCATTTCCGGCCCCCCAGAGTCGCCGAGTCAGCCTCTCTCCCTCGGTGAGTTTCGGACCATCGCAGGACCTCGTTCTCTCTCTCTCAAACTCTCTGTTTTTGGTTTAGCCGTGTGTTATGTTTCTAGAAGAATCCTTAGATTCTTTGGGCCTTTGGGCCTAGGCTCTCATGTGCGTGTGATGGGCTTGTTTTCTTGGGCTCATGTAGTGATATAATATGTTATGGGCCAGGTTATATTTTTATAGAAACTATTCTAATTATTTTAAATAGACTGTTTCCTCAATTAAAACTAGACTAATAATTTAAACCCAAAGTTTTTAATTAAATCAATATAATAGTCATGAGCTCATTTTATGTCACAACCCCGCCCCAAATCCTACGACTGGTATGTGGTTGCGACAATTTACCTGTTCTTTCCTTATTAATAAAAGTATGTATTTATTCTTTCTTTCTTTTGTTCCTACGAGGGTAAAAGGGATGGACGTGAACATGTCATGCAAGTATACTGCGTTTCTAGTTTAAAAGTAAGCACCTGATAAACGATCTGTTCAAGATTCTAAATAAAGGACTCTCAGAGTCCATCATCAATTCATCAAAACATACTAGTTCTAATTAAGAGGGGACTCAGTCCCAACAACACATACAAAAAGGGGCATTAAACCATCGTATGTGGGGTTACCATCACCCCACCATAGAAGTTTCGCCATTACCATCACTCCACCATAGTATTTACATCATGCCCGAATGCATATTGTTTTAAAGTCAAACCAACAAAACGTCCCAACATGGGACCCATCATAAAAACATAAATAAAACATAACCATTGTCCTGAAAAGTCAAACCAACAGGGAACTCTAAGCATCAGCCATTCCCTCCTCAGCAATGCCCAGCTCCACAGCCTCATCATTCATACCTGGACGTTTAAAACATAAACACAAAGTGAGTCTAATACTCAGTAAGCAGTACACCATGCCGTTAACTTATTAATCACATAATATTTTCTTTTGAAAACATGCATACATAAACGTTTGCTAATTTTCGACAATGCTTTCATGCATAAACAATTTAAAGAATTACTATACTTTCATGCATAAACAATTTAAAGAATGACTATACTTTCATGCATAATTGTACTTTCATGCTTAACCGTACATTTCATGCATAACTGTACTTTTCATGCTTAACTGTACCTTTCATGCTTGACAATACTTTTCATGCATAAAAATTCCTAAGAAATGACTTTACTTTATGTTTCACTTTCTTGGGCCAGTACACACTATTACGCCCCGTGTGTTGGGGTTAGCTGTCTTTTGGACCCAGATTCCACCCGTAGCCACATGTTGGTAATCCCTTTCTTGGGGGCAGCACTGGGTGCACTACCAGTACTACTTACCCAGCATTGCAATCTGCCCATTCCTTGGTACCCTTTCATTCATAAGGCTGTTACATACATTCATGCTTTCATTCATTTCCATTCCTTTTCTTAAAAGAATCAACGTTTTCTTTATCTTTACTTAGTTCATATGCATATGAATTTCTTTGAAAAGAGTGTTTCATGTCATGTTACATATAGGTAAGCCATAGCTATTTAAGAGAGAGCATGTATAAAAATCTCATGATGCATTACATTACATACACACAATTATAATCAATGGGGTACTTAACCAGGGCTACCAAGAAAGGCTTGTACATAATATATACTCTTTCTTGAAAAGAATATTTGAAGAGAGAGCGAGACATTCTTTCATAATAGAGCTTTGTGTAAGAAGCTTGGTCATAGCTACTTACCTCGGGGCTTTATAAGTAGATTCCTTGAATCTTGAAATTACACTCCTATTCAATGAAAGGAAATAACAATTAAAATTCATTTCACTTAAGACTTTACTATCCAATACCCATATGCACTCCCTTAAATTCTAAAAATGGAATTAAGGCATCTTCCTTACCCGTTTAACTACTTACATAGCACTAAGTCAACCCTTAGTATCCTCCTTCCAATATTTAAGAAACCTCATATATTTTCTGAAAACAGTACCAATGAAAGATAAAAATTCTTGGTAGCTTAAAATTTCTAAATAAGCTTACTAGCTCAGGTGTAAAACCCTTAATGGCTTACTTAGGCCATAACTTGAGGAAAGCATGTTTGAAAATCATAAACCCTAACTCTATTAATTAACAATTAAAGACATGAGGTTAACAAAAGTAAAGCATAACTTGGACTCAAGAAAACATAAGAGAAGGGATACAATATCTGCCTTGGAACACTTGGTTGTTATACACACCAAGACAGGACATACACGCAAACGGCTTAGGACCATAAAACAGAGCACACACACGGCTGGGTCCATAACAAAGCATAGACATACACACAGCCGAACTTCACCACAACAGGACATGACCCACGGCAAGACAAACCTCAATATACTCAGTTTTTAACCAGAAGCACTAGGTTTTTCAATTACTACCATGTAGAGCAGCAAAATGGGAAAACAAATGAGGAATGTCTCTAGAACTATCACATGATACTCGGCTAACACAGAAATACCAAAACCCCCAATTCGCAATGAATTCATGGAAGGATTTTAATACCTGTTTGGGTCCCCTTAGAAGCCACAGAAGTACACAGCAACGAGAAGAGGAAGAGAATTCGAAATCTCAAAGCTGGAACACAACATAAAATTTCTTAAATAGAACCCTAGGTAAACCCATAGATCTAAGATTTCGAAACCAGAAATTAAAGCTAACGAAATCCACTTACGAGGTCGATTTCCTTGAGGATTTTCGATGAAAGGCTTGGGTTTACGAATTGAAGAGATCGGCTTGAAGAAATGAGAGGGATCACAGGGGTTAGTGGAAACCAAGAGCTTACGCAAGAAGAAGGCTTACGGAAATTATTTCCTTTGTTTTGCTTTGGGGACCGACGTGCAATAGGAGGAAATGAGGATCAAGTGGATTGTTGAAGAAGCCGACGGTTTCACTTAGGGAAAAGTGGGTTGATTAGTCAAGGCTTGTCTTACAAGCCAAAGGATGGGCGGTGGGGATTCATGCATGGAGGATATTTTCTCACCTACCCATCCTATGGTTGAGAAGGTTTGGGCCACTTTTTAATTGGATAAAATAGAGGACTTAAAGAAAAATATTATAAGGTCTTAAAGCAACCCACTATAAAAATAAAGGCACACCCATCTTAAAATAAAATAATAAAATAATGAGTCTTTGTTTCAAAAATATTTAACTTAAAAATATTAATAGATGACGTAAAGACCTACGTAGTAGGATTCGGGTATTACATTTTATAAGAAAATAGTTAAAGAATTTGAAAGGTATTTTAAATTAGATTTAATCTTATTTTATTCCAACAACAGTTTTAGTAATTTTTATTGGGTTTAATATTTTTAAAGCTTAGTTTTTAATTAAATAAATATATTAGTTAAAGGCTCATTTTATAAGAAAGTGTTTAAAGAATTGGAAATATATTTTAAAGTATAATTTTAAGCCTAATATTTTAGTTAATATTTCCTATGTCAATTTAGTAGGATTTTAATAAAATTATTATATTAAGAATATTTAAACAATATTTGAAATTATTAGGTTTCTTATAAGATTTAATAATTATGTTAAGAAATGAAACTTAGTTTAATAATTTAAGTTTTATGAATTATTTTAAAACAGCTCGAGTATTTCTACTAAATTATAAATTAGTATTTTAAGTAATTTAAATACAAGGATTAATTGATTATAACGTTAAACAAAAGATTTGTTTGACTATCTTTTGAATTTAGTTAAGTAAGATATTAGTATTTATTTGTTTCCAAACAAATTTAGTGATAGTTATTATTGTATATAGGTCTCAAGTTACGAAGTGTTATTCAAGAAGAAATGCACCGAGGTAAGTAATTTGATCATAAATTAGGATCATCACAGTTTAGCTTATAAATAAGTATTATTCAAGCCAGTTTATTGATAGCCATTATTTATGAACCACTCATGTCATATGCAAACATGTCATTCAGCATAGCATAGGATCATGTCATTCCTCATCATGTTCAGATTCAGAAATTATAATTATGTATGTATTATGTCATGCATCTCATGTGCATAAGACACGTAAGCTGTCTAAAGTTCAAAGTACAAGATAAGATCAGATTAGTTAATAAGATGGCCATTCAGATGCATGGTACCAATGCAATTCAGTTCAGGGTGGATGTGCAAGCCACGAACTCACTCGTGGTCCACCATAGTATGTCATAATACTATCAGCAGCTCCCCTTGCGGCTGCGGGACGTGGGGCCGGTGCACAACCTCCCACACAGGGTTAAGTGTGTTGGCCAGTCAGATAAATCAGTCATGCATAGCATAAGTATCAGTAAGAACAATTATGAATTTTAAGCTCAGCATGAAAGTTTTTATGAAAATCTTATGTTTATTATGTTTACATTGTGATGGATTTCTTACTGAGTCTTCGACTCATTTTAGTTTGTTTTTCATGTTTTTAACCACCCAGGTGAGGATGATGATTACGAGCAGGCATACCAGGAATAGAAGGAGCAGTTAATTTTAGTTTCAGACTTTCTAAAAATAAAACATTCTTTTATGGCATGAATTTATTCAGTTTATTCATTTGATATTTTTAGAAAACATTTTATTTAGACAGTTTTTCTACAAAATAAATCTTAAATTCATTTATTAAATATGAGATCTCTTGCCGGGTTTATTTTATTAAAAACACGTGACATTTCTAGCCTACGGGAAGGGGGTGTTACATATGATCTTGGTCAAACCTGAGGTCAGCACTAGTTATTCAGGTAAGAAAAATGACTCACAATTGGATGGTGAGGTAAGCGCTGAAAACTCTGAAACTCCTACTTATTCTGTTCCAGCTCCATTCCCTCAAAGATTGATTTCCTTGCATAAAGGAAAACAAAACTCTGAGATTCTGAAAATTTTCAAACAAGTTAGAATCAACATCCCTCTTTTAGATGCCATCAAACAAATCCCAAGTTATGCAAAATTTTTGAAAGATTTGTGCACTGTCAAAAGAAAACTAAATGCTTAGAAAAAATCTTTTTTCACTGAATAGGTTAGTGCCATTATTCAAAACTATACGCCTCCTAAATATAAAGACCTTGGCTCACCAACCATTTCTTGCACCATAGGAAACTCAAAAATTGGCCAGGCTTTGTTAGGTCTAGGTTCAGGGGTAAATCTTTTACCCTTCAGTGTGTATGAACAGCTAGGGTTGGGTGAACTAAAACCTACCTCTATAATTCTGCAATTGGCTGATAGGTCCATAAAAATTCCTTGGGGAGAGTTGTAGAAGATGTATTAGTACAAGTAGACAGATTTTACTATCCAGTAGACTTTGTGGTTCTGGATATGAAATTGACTGCTCAGACTAATGTCTCTTCTGCACTAGTGATTTTGGGAAGACCCTTTTTAGCCACTTCTAATGCCATTATAAATTGTAGGAGTTGGATTTTAAAGCTAAGTTTTGGCAACATGACTTTGGAATTAAATACTTTTAACTTGTGTGGGCAATGTCAAGAATTGGAGGATGACCTTGGAAGCTCCCTAAACTTTTTAAACCTGCTTTTATACTTGGAAGCTATATTTGGTGAGTATCAACTCCCATAATTTTCACCGAAGGCTAAAATCTCTTAAATATTACAAAATTGTGTTTAATCCACATCAACACCTACTACGGTAACTACTCATAACCTTAAATAAAACAACGATCTTTACTCTCCCAAATTCTTACACACTCACAAATATTATAGCTGGTCCTTTGCATGCTCTGTCATGACCAACACTACATGAAAATACACCCGATGATCGATTGCAACATACTAATACCAATAAACCGAACCCCTCAAAATTGAAAACACAAAAGTCACCATATCCATGGTGAAAACTTGATGCTAAAACGGGCGATCTAATATAATTCACTTTGGACATCCTTTCCTCTAATCTCCCATGTAGTCTATGAACTTGGAAACCTACACACTTAGTCAATCGAGCTCATGAGCTGGAGAGGGTTGGGTGGTTGCAGAGAAGCAGGTCAAAACCAGTTGAGATTAGGGATTTACTCGTATGCTTCCTATTGGTAAGAGAAATTTGATCTAATGAATGAAGTCATGAAAGGTGTGCTTCGCCATGTGAATAAGGAGCAAACCGAGTTGGAATGTGAATGGGGGAAAGGTCGAATAAGTTAGGTTCTAGGTTGGTCCTTCCATTGAAAACTTCATCCTTTTTTTATTTTTTATTTTTACAATTGGTCAAAAATAGTTCCAAAACGTTTTGTCTAAGCACTAAGTCGCAATATATATATATATATATATATATATATATATATATATATATTAAGTTGGACAAGGAAGTTGAGTTCTAAAAAATCTATAGATAAAGTGAATTCACAAAACGATTTTTGTGTTCAAAGTTCAACTCTAAAAATTTTACAAAAAGGGTGATCTCCCTTCACATCAAATTCTACAAGGATATCAAGAATAACGACTTAGACGTGTGCAAATAATTTCAAGTATTTAAGAAGTGGACCGTGACTTAAAACAAGCAATGTCATGCCATAAAACCATTGTACAAAGAGTTCATGGGAGGACCTTGTTCGAGAATGCAACGAGTATGATGTAGGCAGGTCTGAGTATTTGGAAAGTGTCATACCGATAACACTTAAGAGTGAATAGGATGGGTAACCGTTCTTAAAGCATTTGCGATGGAGAAGGCTTGAATTATTTCATCAAATCCTACATAAGCTAACATATATACTACTAAATCGCCTCTAAGGCGATGGTATCCTCACAATCAAACTTTGTCCAAGATGAAACTATCTAATCAATGTACACGCATTCCATCTAAGAAAAATAACACACCCTGAAAGGTTTGAAACCATCCCAACAACCCAATAAAGACCACCTATAAACTTGTACCCGACAACACCTACCTAAAAGCTCATCATCACCTCGATCCTGACTAGCATTTATCTGGTGGTAACTAAACTCAATATCCAATATCACTAACGTTCACCAAATCATAACTAAACTTCCTTTCGGAATAACTAGACCACCCAATTCTATTCTGAAGCTAACTTGATCACATCCTACACCATCACGTAAAAAAAAATAAAAAAAATTAGTCCCTCAATCAGCTGGACTTATATCCTTAAAATCAACAAAATTTATTTCCTAAAGTTTGCACCAACGATAACCTTAAACTTGTTAAGAATCCTTTCAGTGTGCCAAATAAATAGCCTCAAATCCAATAATAAAATTTTTCCCAAACCACGCGCATTCTATAACTTCAAATGTTATCAGCCCATTTCTTTAACTCAGCAATATCTAAAACCTCAAGTTCAATTAACTCTTAAGCTTGTCAAACCTGTTCCTTAGGTTCCATAAAATCATTTCATAATTTCTCTAGAATCTCAAACCATAAATCTCTTGAGTGATTAGAAGCTATTACCTTCTTCTGTTCATGACTTCAGTTTCGGCTCTGATGAGATTGCGTAGACCATGTCGTTTGCCTTCCAACTTCAATATTTCAAATCCAAACCTAATTCCTCTCGTGCATTTCATTTTAGTTATTCGAATATTTCCACTGCAGCTGAAAATTTAAATATACGTACAGTTAATACATTTTCATAATATTTAATGAATTGGAAAGACCATACACATTATGTGTTAATGTCTCCGTGACCCGGTAATTGAATAGGTAAGAGGAAGCTGGAAATAACATATTTATATATAAAAAAATTGACATGAACTTGGCAAATATAAATGTTTGAAATGACAGACGTGTAGCTAGTCTAACATATGGCGAGCAACACTGTGTAGAAAGCTTGGCTGACACCTCCCGATGCAAGGTGATAAAGGACTTTTCATCTTATAGTAGGAGAGCTAGAAAGGCCACCCAACGTGCTCAGGCAAAGAACTAGCTTAAGACGAGCAACAGTCAAGGACATACCCTTGCTAACATATGAGCTTTTTGTGAATACACAAAAATGCTCATATGGAGGCGATATTGTATACAAAGGCCCACGCTCCATCTAAAGAGACACATCTAGTCGATGTCGAATGGACTCATCTACTCAGCCAACTACTCCTTAGCTCAGGATGCCACTCCCCTTTATAGTAGCAATCGAGTAATGATCACCTCAGATGGAAGGTTGTCGATGGAGATGACGTTGACCGTGTAGCGAGTCCTCGTAAATATCCACAAGGGCAAGTCAATAGGTTCTCCACATGCCAAGCGTAGAATGTACTACCCACAAGTCCGACTAAAGGTGGCATTATGTGCCACTGGATCTACGTATGTTGCAACTATGAGTTTCAATATCCGGGAAAATGGTAGCAGCATATTCTGTTGGAATGGGTTATTCCCCTCAAACGGGTTCGGTATCTCCCCGTGAGACAAAATAAGTCCTCATCATGGTCATCAACCTAAGGCTAAGTGCCATTGCCATCTGACAGGTCTACATCTCTGCTCGTCGGATCGGCTCAGTAGGACTAACAGATCTAGACGTCCCAACATCATACTTGGCCTGATTCATTAAAACTGACAACTCAGATGCTCGAGGGATCCCGAGTAGATTAGCGAAGACATCTGTCGATACCTCAAACTCAACACCCTTTACAGATATAGTGTGACTATATGCATCTTGTGGCATGTCCCGTATATGCATGTACAACTTGCAGACCATGGATGGGTATATCTTCCCCCTTAGTGTGCATATCCTGGTCCATCTTCTAGCGACAAAAAGGGACCCCAAACTCCTCCCCTCGTAGGTCACGCAATAGAACTCATCAATCTCGCGTTCGGCCATAAATATTCAAACGCCAACCCTTGATATTGTAACGACCTGATCCTATATTTTTTTAGGGATAAAATTCGAATAATTTTATTAAGCTCAATAAATGAGTTAAAGCCTATTAGAAAATTTATCGGATAGATTATTTTTTTAAAATTACGGCTCCATCATTATTATTATTATCATCATTATTATTATTATTTTCTCTCCAAACTCATGAGTGATTCCTTTTCATTAAAAAAAAAAAAAAACTCCTTCCTTTGGAAGATGTGTGATTTGAACCCAGTCTCATAGATTAAATGGAAAGCCTCAATACCACTAAGCTAATCAAAGGCTTGTATTGTAACAACCCGATCTTATATTTTTTTAGGGATAAAATTTGAATAATTTTATTAAGCTCAATAAATGAGTTAAAGGCCATTAGAAAATTTATCGGATAGATTATTTTTTTTAAATTAAGGCTCCATCATTATTGTTATTTTTATTTTTATTATTATTATTTTCTCCCCAAGCTCATGAATCCTTTTCATAAAAATAAATAAATAAATAAATAAAATTTAGACCATTTCTCGATTTGTGCGTGTCATCCTTGCGCAAGGGCCATGCTAATCTTCTCTGTATTACAAATGGTATCAAAGCCTATCCCAACCAGAAATGTGGGACTTGAGCCGTGCCACCTACAATGGACAGGCCCGACGAGGATGTCGGGAATTTAAGGGGGGTAGATTGTGATACCCCATATGATATGGATAAGGGTAGGTGGTGTATGGGATCCCACATTGCTTGGGAATGAGAAGTTCTTGCTCTTTATAAGGTTCCAATAGGGCTCCAATTGTATCATTGACTAGTCCTTTTGGAGTATAAGCCATGTGGTTTGAGCCTTCCATTGGGGTGTTACAGATGTGCTCGGGGTTCCTTCCCTACTTCATTTGCTTCTAGTGAACTGATGAGACATATCCTGCAAAAAAAATAGTCTTGCTCCTTACTCATTTCATTAAATTTAAATGTTTTGTACTAATGAAGAACATGATTGGTAAAATTCAAAACACGTTTGAATGTGTGTTCAAACTATGTCATATAACAGTTTGAACGTATATGGGCATGTTCAAACGTACACATATACATTCGAACATGAGTGACTCACGTTCGAAGTACAAGGTTATATGTGAACGTGAAAAATCACTTGTGCACGTAACAAGTAACATTTGAACGTAAATAGGGTCACTGTTTGAACGTTAATAGTATTAACCATTCAAAGAATGATTCCTAAAGTGAATTACATTTGCACGTCATGGTTATGTTAAAAAAGGCAAATATAATGTTCGGACTATACTCCAATGTCTAGTTCAAACTGTATCTATGTTCGAACGTAAAATACCTATAAAGTTTGCACGTATAAGATATGTCTGAATGTATACATCTACGTTCAAATGTTCATTTCAAGTGAACTTCATTAAAAGCCATTGGCCAAGGCCAGCCATGGTGGCCGAAAAATGGCCAAATTATGAGCTAAGATCGGAATGGGTTTTGGTAAACCCACTTAAAATTAATGAAAAACACTATAAAATGCATAGGAGAGGGGCACTACCCTTGTCGTGAGGGTTTAGTGGAGTACTTTGACAGCAACATTGTTGGAGTTGGATGGTGACGTCGCGACATCAGGGTTTTGAATTTAATTGAAAATGAGTTTGAAACGTTCGGATTATGTACTTATTGTTACGTAACATTTGAATGTGTTGTTATAAACGTTCGAACGTATGTAGTATTGCATTTCCCATTGTGCACAAATACGTTCACAAGCACAACTTTAGAATCAGTATGTCCAAATGGACATAAATACTGTTCAAATGCAAACTATATATTTTGTTAATGGTACGAAATAATACTGTCATATTCGTGATAGGGCACTAATACAAAAGTCGACATTCGAATGTGTATTTTTCTATATTGCGAACATTCTAACACTGAGCTAACTGTTCAAACGTCTAGTAAAATCATTTGAACATATTATTACTCATAAGTTAGTAATTTAGTTTATTATAGATTTATACTATTAAAAGGCTCAATACTATAGAATACGTATATATAATATGATATATGCTATAAATCACCACATATAAATCATTATATATAAACACTATCTATAAATTAGTATATGATTTTGCTATAGTATATATAGTATCATATAGAAATACTGTAACACCCGAGTCCAGCAAAAAGTCGTTTTCAAAAATTTTTGTTTCTGAATTTATACGTTTGAAGAGAACAGTTAATTTTCGAGTATTATTTTTTATATCTATTGGTTGCGGGTCCAAATTGTATTTTGGTGGATAATGAAATTTTTTCATGGGCTTGCTATTTTAATAATTTCCTAAATATTTTTGCGTCGGATGAAAAATCTTTTTATGAGCCAATGATTTTATGGAACAAGTGTTTTTTTTTTTAAGTTGAGTCGAGACCCAAAACTTAGGGAAAAAGCCCATGTATTAATCCCATACATGATTCCAGACGTGGGCCAAATTTTTTATTTTTTTTTTGTAAGTTGAGGTTCCTTGCCGTCAACCACAGCCTCCATCACCCTCTGTTTTCTTTTACCAAAAACATAGTGTGAATTTGCTTCTGTGACCCACTACACCCCCAAGTTGTTTTCGCCCAGTTCGTCTACACCATGTGAACCTTAGTCCAGACCTCACCACCGTGCCCATCACACAAAGCCGCAACGCCTCCATTAGCCTCCATTGCAAGCCACGAAACTCCTCTATTTTAGACAGCCAAAAACATAGACCAGCTCTTCTACTTGGCATGACTCCTCCGCCAGTAGCCAACAACTCCACGCACGGAACCACCATACTCCACCATGGAAGGTCCAGCCCCTCCGTGTGCCCCCTAAGATCTCCCTAGTTTTAGTTTTCGAAAAACAGAACAACAATTCCGCCCACCTTGAGCCACTGCAACCACCCTCCACCGATAACTCCACCATGTTGTGACCCCACAAAAACTACCGGCAAAGACTTCCTGTCACCCCAGTTTACCGCACGCTGCCTCAGGCCGCTGGTAAGCTCACGTCGTTTCTTTTTGTTTCTCGTTTCTCTTGCTCTCTCTCGATCTCTCCCTCATTCTCTCACTGTGTGCCTCTCTCGCTCATCGCTCTCTCTTTTTCTCTCAACTAGTGCCCAAGTGCCGCTCCCATCCGTCGTAGTCAATCGCCAACTCCACATCGTCATACCCCATCTCTCTGTAAGTGCTGTTGTTGCACTGTCATTTAGTTTTTCTTCAGTTCTCTGGTAGTTCTTTATGAGGTATAATATATATATATATATATATATGTAATTTATGTTAACCTAATAGAAAGAAGTACTATTACTTTTTTACCCTTAGTGTATGCCTCTAGGTTTATTGTTTTGGGCTTAATTTAAATGGGTTTTGTTTTAAGTCTCAAAAATATTATATTTGTGTAGATAATATTTTGATAATATTATTAATTAAAGTAAACCTATATTTTCAAGAGAGGAGTTTTTCATGACTTATTTTATGGAAATTTTTAGTAGCCAAAGTGTTCTATTAATTTATAATACGTTGTTGGTATTTTAGATGTTTTAAATGTTAGTATTTATTGAAGTCCGTAATTATCATAATAGTAATTCGATAAATTTCTTATTAGGTACGAATTCGATTAAGTGGATATTGATGGTTTTAGAAAATGATGGCATTTTAGGAATTATGAGAATTTTAGGTTTTGGGTTCTTTTAGCATTTTAGGTTTAAATATTGAAATACGTGGTTGACTGGAAATTTACAAAAATTACGTTATTTTTATAGGTAACAATTAATATTTGTTCGGCATTGTTGAAGAAATTTTTTGAAAGACTAAGGAGTGTAGGTAAGCGAGGTTCTTATGCTAAAATTTGTATAAAAATAAATGAAATGGGTTGTGGTTAATTTTTGAAAAAATACGCATATTTTGTTATGAAAAGATATTTGAAACGACCTCAGTTATTTGTTCTACATGACTCATGAAATTCTGTATAAGAATAAAGTACTCTTTGTCATGACTGGTATAGACATGAGCAAAGTTTTGGTATTTTGTTTATGAACTATGTAAAAGAGGGTGAATATGAAAAATTGTGCATAAATCATATTTTTGCGATCTGATTCTGTTCTGTTCTGAAAAGGTTCTGTACTCTGATATAATATGATACGATTTCTGAAACCTCTGGAATCACATTTTGTTTCTGACCTTACCACGGATGTAAAACTGTGGCCTCTATTTGGGTTAGTACCAACTTTTCTCTAGTGCACTTGCTTTGGAAACAAATTGGTTTTTTGCATGGTCTTTCCTATGTGCACACTATGGGTTTCGAGAATTTAAGGGGAACATTCACATTCTGTTTCTACTCGGTTGGCCATCAAGGTTTGCACAACTCCACCACGAGTGTTAAACATGGAATTATGTCATCATATGATGTTTCAGTTATGATATGCCAAAGAAATTTTGAATAATAATATTTTTGAAACTTTTGCTTTGATATTTTTAAGGATACGCTCTGACTCTGCATTCTGAAAATAAAAAGTGTTTTTGGTTCTGCAATCTGAACTCAATAAATGCTCATGTTTGCATACTAGTATATGTTCTCTACTTACTGAGTTGTTGATAACTCACTCTTTCTCTCCATAATATTTTTCAGATAATTTTGATGCATCAATGATAAGTTAGGGATATGGAGTATTTGCAAGTTTTGTGAATCGTAGAAGATTAAGTGCCTTAGGGTACAAGGACTTTATGAGTCTTTTTGGTAGTATTGATATTTTATGTTGCTTTGATATTTTTGAGTAATGAATATTTCTAGTCTTTGTGGAAATGTTAATGTGTATTATTGAGGTACTCATGATGTGTACTTATGTAGAAATATGGATATTTGTGTTGAACAATTAAGTTAATATTTGTTGGAAACTCTGGGTTATTTTAAAAGTGTTATTGGAGATGATTTTTTATTTTTATTTTTTTGTGACATGAGTTAACTCTTCAAATCCTCGGAGTCGGGACGTTACAAATACTATGTACTATGCTATAGTATGACATATATAAACTATGTCTGTTATTTGTGCATGATACAATTTGGATATATAATTTGTGATAGGCCTGCAACCGATGAGGATCAATCAATTCTGGGCCCGGTCTGACCCGACTTGGACCCAAAAGTCGCCAAACCAACCCAGACCCGAAACACTCGGGTCGAGTCGGTCTTCTATTCTTTTAATTTTTTTTTCCTTTATTTTATTTTATTTTTGGGTTTTGCTTTTGTTTTGTCTCTCTCTCAAGAAAGCAAATTCCAGAATTGTATTTCCAGAGTTTCACGTCCAAAACCGGACCCTCTCTCAAGAAAGCAGATTCCATAAATTACAGTCTCCCAACTCAAAATCCTAATCCAATCCGAGCTTCAATTCCCCGTCCAAAACCAGACCCTCTTAACCAATTAGAATCTCCTCTTGGCCAAAACCCCTGCTGATCTTCACAAAACCAGACACTTCGACGGCCCCAATAACCAGAATTATCTAGGTATTGGAAGCAAGGCCGACAGCTACAAAGCCTAGCCATTTGAGGGCATCAGAGTAGCTGGACCTGGGATTGTTGAGCTCGACCTGGGTGAGATTCATTAGGGACTTGGCCACCGACCGATTGTTGAGCTCGACTTGGGAGAGATTCATTAGGGACTTGAAGGCATCGGAGTAGTTGGAGAAGGTGTAGTTATCGCTGGAGATGCATTGGACCCAGATGACAGCTACAAAGCCTAGCCATTTGAGGGCATATATCGGAGTAGTTGGACCTGTGATTGTTGAGCTCGACCTGGGTGAGATTCATTAGGGACGCCACCGACAGATTGTTGCGCTCGACTGTGCCAATATGTTCCAACACTATGTCAACGAGACGCTCGCGTTCATTGTCAAACGTGCCGGGTTATCGGTTCGTGGAGAACGCGCGTCAATCTCTTCACATCCAAAACAATGATAAACTAATTTTCTATCATTCTTTTGTCATATTCCAAACATTTGAACAAAGTATACGTGCAAACGTATTTATTAACCATTCGAACATCGAATGTTAGAAAAAGTAATGTTCGGATGTTAGTCAGTTGGGTTCATGTTCAAATGTTAGTACATATGTTCGAAAGTTCTTTCTATGATGGAAATTGATTGTCACATGTAGGTCATCACATTCGCATGAAAAAACGTATGATAGACTTTTCGACCAGACAATTTTTGATTTTGATTGACGGTTGAACAGTAAACAGACACAAGATATAATTTGTGATGTCGTTTTTGTGTTAGTATGTTGACGGTTTCTAACTGCCACAATATATTCTGTAACATTTAATTATTTTTTTTTAAGTACGTAGTATCTTAAATTAATTGGAACGGTGTAAAACAAAGGTCCCAAACACGAAACAGTGAACACGTGTCCGGTCCTTTATCTGCCTCACATGCATTAAAGGTGTTGAATTCCAAAAAAATTTAGAGTACCTAAACCAAACCCATAACCTCCTAACAAGATCTAACTTTTAACCATACATACAATACAAATACCCCGAAAACTACGGCTAGTGTAACGCCTCAAATCCTGATGGATAGGAGAATTACTATCTATCACTTATAAATATGTCTCCCGACACATCAAAATTCTCCAAAGACGTCATAAGCTTAAATTAATCTCATATCTTCTAAATAAACATATTATAAACTCTACAAAGTCATTACTACAATAATAATAAACCAAGGGATCCACAATCTCCCTTTAGTCATAACATACCAAACTGATAATTCCATAAGTCATACTAAACCAAAAACATAATTAAATCTAAAAGACTTCAAATCTAAAAGATATCAGAATTCCTTCGTTTAACCTCTCATCAGCTTAATCATGCTCACCATTCCTAATCCAAGTCCTCAGTTGGATTCTCCACATCATCTAAAAATATTATGAAGATTAAGGGGGTGAGTTATCAACAACTCAGTAAGCAGAGAACATATGCTAGCGTGCAAACATGAGCATTTACAAAGTACAGTATTCAGAACAAAAAATTTTCCAGAGTTAGCATGCATAACAAAACATGTTTTCAAAAGTAACAGAGCAATGACTTTAAGACAAGTAAAACTGAAAGTACTTTGGCATAACATAACCTAAGCATCATCATCAAATCAAAATAAAGCATCTTATAGAGTAAAGACCATGTTTTACCCCAGTGGTAGGGTTGTGCTATCCCCGGTGGCCAAACAGGGTAGAGACAGAGGTGAAATCTTTCCCTTATTCCTCTCGGAGCCCCAAGTGTGTACACAGGAAAGACCACAATAGAACCACTTTGTTTCCAAATTGGGTGCACTCAGAGATAGAGAAGTTGATACCAACCCAAACAGAGCAGAGCATAACAGAGCAAAGCTATGATACCCCATATGATATAGATAAGGGTAGATGATGTATGAGATCTCACATTGCTTGGGAACGAGAAGTTCTTGCTCTTTATAAGGTTCTGATGGGCCTCCACTTGTATCATTGATTAGTCATTTTGGAGTATAGGCCATGTAGTTTGGACCTTCCATTGGGTGTTACAAATGGTATCAGAGCCAATCCCAACCAGAAATGTGAGACTTGAGCCGTGTCACCTGCAATAGACAGGCTTGACGAGGACGTCGGGAATTTAACGGGGTAGATTGTGATACCCCATATGATATGGATAACGGTAGGTGATGTATGAGATCTTACATTGCTTGTGAAGGAGAAGTTCTTGCTCTTTATATGGTTCTAATGGGGCTCCAATTGTATCATTGACTAGTCCTTTTGGAGTATAGGCCATCTGGTTTGGGCCTTCCATTGGGGCGTTACAAAAGCAGAGACAGAGTCAGATACAAAATCAGTACACCAAGCCAAAGGTTTTCAGATGCCATATCAAAATAAAATAGAGTACCAAAACATAATCAGATCTTTCTCTCATACCGAAAACAAAAGTCGGAGCATTTTTCTAAATCAATGCACAATTTTTAAGATTCTCAATGTCGCTCTTTTTCATATTTCAGAGACAACATGATAAAATTTAGTTCATGTCTACACTATGCATGTTAGAAAATATTTTTCCTTTTTCGTATAGATTTCATGAGTAGTGCAAATAAGCTTCAGAGGTTGGTTTTTCTCAAGTTCTCATTTTATCACAAAATATGCAAAGTTTTCAGAATGTCAACCTCAATCTCAATAATTCGTGTAAAGCCCAGCATAGGAATCCTGCTTACCAGACTCCTGCAGCGTATTTTCTATGCATTGAATTCGACCTCTAATAATCTCGTCGCCTATTGATAGAAAACAAATATATACTAAGTGTTGAAAGGCCATTGACATAACTTTGATCCAAAATAATTAAAACTCATGATTACAACCCTCATTTCAGTAAAATAACCCAACTCAAATAGCCAAATAATAATCTCAACAGCCCACACTTCAACCCAAAATACCATATACCAACTTCAATATTGGCCTATACACCCACCAAAACCAATGTCAACTCAAATAATTGATAAATCAAACCCATTTCCGCAGCCCATAACTCGAAGCAACCACCAACAACTCAACCAAAACAACATTACACATTAAACGTTTCTTTCCGTTCACAACTCCACAAAAGAGAATCCAACACTTCTAAATGTTAATCAGCACCCAACGAGATTCACTACTTTTTATTTCTGAAGCATAAACCACAAATCACAATTCATTCTCCTTGGAGAGGGAAAGGGAAAACAGAAAACTTACCGACGTGAGGGATTCTCGGCAACAAGTCTAATTTTTGTTTTCTACCAAAAAACGTAGCACCAGAAATTAGCCAGAAAAATCGCAGGTGAGTGAGTGTGTGGATGAGAAAAAGAGAGAACAAAATTAGAGTGGGTGTGTGGCATTTGTGAAACAAAGAGAGAGTCTTACCTTCGTTCAATAGGGCTCGGCGTCAACCCCTCGGAACTGAGATTATCCACTTCACAGACGGGAAGCGAATAAGAGAGAAACAAGCGTGAGTGAGCGTCTAAAGGGAAAAATTAGTGAGGTAAACAAAATCGCATATGCACTACCTGAAAACTCAAAGCAAAAATGCAGAAAAATAGAGTAAGAGAGAGGGAGTCGACTTTGAGAGAGAAATCGATTGTGAGGGAAAAGATGGAGAAATGGTCAGGCATGAAACTCGGACTCATGAAAATAGAAACCGACGAAGGGAAGAGAAGAATTGGGGAAGGGAAAGATGGGTAATGGGTGAGTGAGAGACGACTGGAAACGAAAAACAAAGAAAACCGAAAGAGAAAGAAGGGGAGAAACAATCGGGAAGGAAGCTAATGAAGAAGAAAAACTCACCCAAAACGGCGCCGTATCAAGCTCTCCAAGAAAGGCTGGGCCTTGTTCATGGGACCGGGGCCTCACATTACCGGGCCTTACAGCTGGCCTTATAGTTCTAAAAAAAAGCTCTCTAAAACTCCTAAAATAACAGTCATTCTACCATAAGATTGAAGTTTGGCACGAAAATCATGCTGGCCTTAGCAGTGCTCCATTGCTAAAACTTCACATACTCGTGTTCTCTCTGTTTCTCTTTCTCTTTCATATAAATAACAGAAATATACACATGAAGCCCTCAGCGAGAGTACTCACATTCCTTGAACATATATAGTCGGAAATGGCTTTGAAACTTGCACTTTTGGCTGCTCTGGTATGGTTTCTAGCCACATTGCTCGTTCTCTGACTACTCCCAACAGTTGTATGCCATGCCAACCAGACGGTGGCATCTGAGCCAACATCAAAACTAGATGCATGTATTGTGCTGAACACAAAACAATATAAGGAGGCTTCAAAGCACAGACTTTTCGACAATGCCCTCCTCACGGGCCTTAGCAATGCTCCATTGAAAATCATTAAGGTCAAAGCAGATAGTTCTAGAGATTTCAAGACGATTAACGATGCAGTGAAGAGTATATCGAGTATATCGTCAGGAAATAGAGATTGAGTGATTGTATCGATTGGTAGGGGTAATTATAGGAAAAAAATTATAGTCGATAGGTCGAAGCCTTTCATGACGTTGTATGGGCAAATGGGCAATATGCCCACCATATCGTATGATGGTACAACAAAGAAATATGGGACCTTTAACAGTGCCACGACCGTCATTGAGTCTGACAACTTCATGGCTGTCAATGTTGTCTTTGAGGTGCGTCTTTGCTTTTCCTTTTCTTCTTCAACGTGAAAAAAAAAACTTAGAACTCTTTTAAAACTATTTTATAAATCTTAATAGAAAAAATCTATTCATCATCCTAACTTCCATCATCCTCCCATGTGGCATTAGATGATAGGTTTATAAGTGAAATATAATAAATAATCTTCAATCATCTAATGACACATCATAGGATGATGGAAGGATGATAGAAGTTGGGATGATGAGTAGCATTACTCGATCGCAACACAGTCTATGGACGGCAACTCAGAGGACAGCGGATTCATTTTCATCTATTTCAAGATAACGAGGACAGCGGATTTGTTTTCATCGATTGCAAGATAACGGGGACCGGTGATATGTACCTTGGTTGCACATGGAAGGTGTAACACCCCTCTCCTTCCTTCTAACATATGCTTCTTCCTTCTTACTGACGTACGCTTATTCTTTCTAACATAAGTAAATCCTGAGGGTAGAGATTATGTAAATTGTCTGCCCCTTTTATCTAGCAATTGCGAGACTCGTCATTTGTGCGGAACCATGATGACGTGTTTCAAAAGATATCGTGACTTATAGGGCATGCCTAATGTTTTAAATATGCTGGAAATTTTTATAATGAGTATTTTCAGTGTTATTGGATTAAAATTGATCTTAAATATGACACTTATAATATTCTTAAAGAGCTCTAAAAATATCATAATTGTTAGAAATCATTTTAGTATCATTATTAAAATGGTTTCAACTATTTTAGATATTATGAGATTTAAATTATGTTGAAAGCTTTTATTAATTAATTAGTTTTATTCTCTTAAATATGTTAAGTGAGACTTCAACATTTTATTAATAATGAAGGAATATTATTTTATAAACTAAAGTTAGTTTAAATAATATTCTCTTCTTATTACTTTTAATACTTTTAATTAAGTTAATATTTACGCATTTTCAAATCAGTGTTTGAGATCCATCGTTAGTTCATTTTGCGGATCCCCAGACAAAGGGACTGGGTTAAATACCCAGACTTGCCTCTCTTTCTTCCTCACTTTTCCCTCTACTCTCTCTCTCCTCTCTCTCCCTAGCATACGTAGTACGCAACCCCTCTCTTGCCAAACTGCTCCACGCCTCAGCCCAGCGCCGCCGTGCATCGACAGCCCTCACCGCCGCCACCACCGACTTCACCTCCCTCCAACGAGCCTTCCCATCCCGGTATCTCTCCCTCACGCTCCCTCCTCCTCTCCCTTGATAGTGCACAGCCCGAGTGGGCTTGGTGCTCACTGCACCGCCGTACGCTATCCTCCGGCGCCACCACCTCCACAGTAGCTTCTCCTCCCACTGGCCACCACCCTCCAGCGAGCTTGGCCCCCTCCATGGAGCCACCTGCTCCACTTGCACGTACACAACCTCCTCCCTGCACAGGTTCATTGTGCACGCTGCTAGTGCCGCCGTGCGCGGCCACCTTGGCCACCAGACACCACCACGAGCACCTCCTAGTCTCCCCCTTCCTCCTCCACGTGACTCGAGGCCCATAGCCTCTCTCTACTGCACGACTTCCTCTCCCTCACACGCAAGGGTTTCACACCCTCCCCCGCCGTGCATCGCCACCCACTGCGTGTAACTGCCATCTTCAGCCTCCTCAAGCCACCACCAACCCATCCGAGCCATCCACGGCCCGAATCTGCCACCCATGCACGCACACTCTCCCTCACTCTCTCACAGGCTTCTCCCCTCTCACACAGCCTCTCCTCCACCGTGCGGCTAGATCCGCCCCCGTGAGTCACCGGGATGCCATCTCGATGCCACCACGAGTTCCACCGCACCTCCCTTAGTGGAACCCTAGGTCCAAACCACCACTTTAAGTGGTGGGTAGTCCCTGCACGTGATGGACGGCCATTGGGTGTGGCTGATCGTCACTGTACACGACTAGATCTGCCGTGTTCTGCTCCTTGCCACCATCACAAGACCACCACGAGCCATTCCATGACCACACCAACCTATCCAAATGCCTAAACGGTCCCCGTACGCGGTTTAGCCGCCACGTACGACCCTTCCGACGTCTTCGACGATGACAGTCAGCGAGCAACGCACGGGTTATCCTGTTGATGGTATAACCCTCTATCCCTCGTATTTATGTTAGATATTGATTAGTTAGGTTGTGGACTATGCTTTTGGTATTTGTGGAGTTGTGGTATTGTGATGTGCTGTGTAATGGAGTGTTTGGCATTCCTTGTAGAGAAGTGTTGGGCATATCTGTGTAGTATGGAGATGTGTTGTGCTGTTTATGTGAAGTGTTGGGCTTATTTGTGTAGTGCGCTGTGCAGTGTTGTACGTAGTTCAAAAGTGCACTGTGAAGTGTTGTGGATTGTGTTGTGGTGTATGGTTGTGGTGTATGTGCTGTAATGGTGACGTGGTGTGTGTGGAATGGGAAAAGTACACGCTGAGTGTACTCTGTGTGGCGTGATGTATGTGAAAGGAGTACATGTGGAATGTACTCTATATGGCAGAGTGATGCACCATGTGGCGGATATGCCATAATGGCGGCGATGTGGCTTGATGTGTATGAGGGAAGTACACGTGGAGTGTACTCCATATGGTGGAGTGATGCACCATATGGCGTGTATGCATAATGGTGACGTGGTGTGATGTGTATGAAGGGATTACACGTTGAATGTACTCCATGTGGTGGATTGATGCACAGTATGACATGTACACCATAGTGATGATATGCCATAGCATGTGAGAAGGGAGTATACGTGGAGTGAACTCCATGAGGTCTAGCGATACACCGTGTGGCATGTTGCAGAGATAAGGATGGTTGAGTAGTGGATGGGCATAGAACATGGTGAGTAGTGTCAGGAACTGTGGAATAGCGTCCCGAAGCAGTCATGGTGTAGCTTGTAGTCTAAGGTGACAAGTGTCACCGTTTTGGACTTATGGATGGAAGTACGGGTGAAGTAGCAGGACAAGTGTAAGAGTACACAACGAAAGGATGACTGGGCAACGTCAGTTCGTGACGTTGTTACTGGCAGTCATGCTTATGATGGGTGAAGTGTTAGTGTAAGAATGGCGTAATGGGAATGTGACGAGATGACATGTTATATGTTGGCCTTAGGTGATAAGGGGTAAAGTACATGTATAATCTGGTTAGACACATGTGCTGGACAGATTCACCATATGTAATGGGTAATCTGTCCTGAGTATAGTTGAATGGTGCTTAAGCCTCAGAGTTGGCTTAGAGCCATGTGGCTTGTATGGATGGGAATGAGGACTAGTATGGGCTAAGGTGCATGGAGATAGTGACGGGTGTACTGTCTAAGGATGGGATGCGTGACTTAGTCGGTCTGAGTCATGCGTTGGAATGTGGTTAATGAGAAGAATGGGACAGAGGTCCTAGTGTCTTAATCCTAAGGTAAATCCTGGGTTCACTTTTGTGGATGAGCGTTGGAGGCAAGACCTTGAGTTGGAAGATGTGGTGACCGTAATGGGTCCCCGAAGGTCTTGTCATAGTAAGGGACATGGAAGAGCACGGGATAGAAGGAGAGTGTTCCAGATGAAGCATAGTTCTATTTCTAGTTTAAGCTACTTATGCATTAGATAGAGAATGCTGCTAAGGTATGTGTATGCATGTAGGTTGCCATCTGACACGCACATGAATCGACTGCATGATATGCAAGTAGCATGGAGTCCAAGTAAGTGTTACGTTCATACTCTTCAAGAGTTTTATAAAATGTATGAAAATGAAAACGAAAACTTTTCCTTTATGATGATTTACGCAAGAAAATAAAAGACGCTTTAAGAAAGAAAATACTAAGTGTTCAAAGGTATCAATATGTACGGCCCCTCCTTGGTAGCCCCTATTTACGCACCCAAAGTATTAATTGTACGCATGTGAATGGATAACTATACGGTGTATCTATTGTACGTATTTTCTAACAAAATCAACGAACTGATATTTTACGATCATAAAACGATGTTTTCTCACGAAACGATGTTTTCACACGAAAATGAATGTTTTCTCATGAAAGGCAAAGAAAGACATGAGAACTGAGGCTTTCATGGATCCTACGAACCGACGCTTACATGGATGCCACGAGGTGATGCTTGTGGACGCCATGAAAGACAACGTTGAAGATGATGCTTATGGATGCCATGAGAGACGAAGTTCAAGCCCATGTTTTAAACGATGCTTTCCATGAAAATTAATGTTTTCTCATGAAAGGACATGTAAATGAAAGATAAGAAATGAATGAAAGCTCCAGCTCTTTAGAGCTGGCATGAATGAACGAATGAAATGAAAGGATGAAATGTATGAAAATACGTAACGACCATATGAATGAATGAAAAGGAGTACCCAATGAATGAATGGGCAGATTGCAATGCCGAGCAGTAGTGCTGGTAGTGTACCCAGTGTTGCACCCTAACGTAATGAGATTCCAACCCGAGACTATTGGCGAATCCATTGGCCATAGGGCTGCTAACCCTAACACACGAGGCGTAACAGTGTGTACCGACCTATGAAAGTGATAAGAATGAAAGTATGTATGCATGAATGTATGTATGCATGAATGCACGAGAACACGACTCTTTAAGAAATGAAGGCACTGACGGGAGAAACGTTTTATGACAAGAAAGCCTTTTAAAGAAAAATCCCATCCAGTGACACTTTCAAATGAATGCACGTATGACACGTATGCATGCATGTAATAGTATGTATGTATGATGAATGCATGAATGAAAACCTATGTTGTTATATTTTAACTGTATGAAGTAATGCTTATGAGTTTTCAACTCATTTTAGTTTTTATGTATGCCCCTCCCCCCACAAGGATGGAATGAAGTACACGCTAGGACGGACACGGCCCATGAGGAAGAGCACGGAAGTCTAGGCATGAGTTTTAATTGTATGAGAGCCTTTTTATCATTAAAATTGGTGTTTTTCGCTATAAACCTCTTTTATTGTCAAAGCACTTTTTATTGTAAAAACGTAGAGTCTGGCACCCTGGGTATGCAAGTAAAAAGGTTTTAAATGAAACAGTAATTCTCGTCGTCCTTTCTTAAATCTTTTATAGAAAGTCCCACCACAAGGACCGGCGTTATAGAAGGAGACTTCTCAGGTTTTCTTTGCCTATTATTAGGGCTCTGTCGGTGCTAAGGAAGACGACAGGAACTGAGTTGTTGAAGTCAAGTGCTTGCGGGATCTGTTGAAGTGAAGAAGGGAGACTTGAAGCAGTTCAAAGAAGGCTGGGATGACGTTGGGAAGCTAGGGACATGAAGAACAAGATGCACCGTATTGCTGGGTGTTTTATTAGCTATAGTTGGGTGCTACGCACCTTTTCAATTATCTTTATTATGGGTCTGTAAACTGGAATTATTCCAAACGATGCGTTCGTCTATCAATTGTCTGTTTTCATACTGGTCTGTCATTTAATTTTTGCATTATGTGAGGTCAGGTTAGTTTACTCGAAATTCTGTTAGATAAACATCTTAAGGTAGGGAAAGTAGTGGAATTGAGTATCAGAGAATATTGTAATAAGTGAATTCTGAAGGAGGTTAGGAACCCTTGAAGTTACTCCCGTAGCAATACATTTCCTCTAGCCATTTATCCAAACACCTGGTGTGCACATTCATCATTGCATTAGTACGTAACATTCCATTCCATTTCCTCATTACAACAACAATCCCATAAAAGTAATACTACAGCTGTAATCTCCATTTCTACCATCTTCACTATTACAATAGCATGACAAGCAGGTTCTTAACAGTGTTATCAGCTAGCAGTCTTTCCTATGGCAGAAAGTACACTCTCCAAAAATCAGCAATATGATGTCCTCAATCAATAGGTTTAGGATATCCAGCAGCAAAACATTCATCATTATCAAACAATGGAGGACCTAATAGCAAACATACAACATTTAAATGATCTAGTACGTACCATTGTCATAGCCCAAAATACCCAACTTCCCCAAAATAGAGACCATCACCAAGAACATCCTCATTTCCAAAATGATCAATTCCAAAATGACCATGACCAAAATGACCTCAAAGGGGCTAATCTGAGGGGAGTTAAACTTTATTTTCCCCATTTCCATGGTGATAATGCAGCAGCTTGGCTCTTTAAAGCCAATCACTATTTTGAATTTCACCAAACACCTTTATCTCACTGTTTGCTTATGGCCTCCTATTATATGGATGGAGAAGCTCTTGTGTGGTACCAAGAGGCTTTGGAGGGGGCCAGTTTCGGGATTCGGATACTTTCGCAATATCTTTGCTGATTCGGTTTGGACTATCAGCTTATGACAACCCCATGGAGCCATTAACTCGTTTGAAGCAAACTGGTTCTATAGCTGTTTATCAAGCACAGTTTGAGGCCCTTTCCAATCGGTTAAGGGGATTATCCGATGTGCACAAGCTGAGTTGTTTCCTAAGTGGGTTGAAGGATGAGGTTCGTCTTCCCATTCGCATGTTCAATCCCGTTAGTTTGAGTGCAGCATATGTGCTGGCTAAAATACAAGAAGATACCTTGCAAGTACCAAGAAATCTAGCAAGGTTGTGTTGGATAAAATCAGTCCAATGGGTGGAGGAAGTTACAATCGTGGACCATATTCGGGGGAGGAAGCAGCAACAAATGGCAAAAGTCGTGGGGGGGAACGAGGACGGTGTCATCCATTCAAATGGATCAAAACAGAAAAGGGTTTGTGCTACCACTGTGATGAGAAGTAGTACCCAAATCACACATGCAAGAATCCTAGAATTTAGTTGATGCAAGGTAATGAAGAGTTGCTTGAAGATGAAGGGGAACCAGTAGTGGAAGAAGACACTAAAAATGAAGTTGTAAGGGTGGCTGAAACTAGTGTTGAAGCACTTGAAATTTCTCTAGCAGCTATCACAGGAACACCCACCATGAGTACCATGCGTTTACTAGGAACTTTGATGGGGGAACCTGTAATAATCTTAGTGGACTCGTGGAGCTCACACAACTTTGTGGAGTCCACTCTGATAACCAAATTGAAGCTTCCAGTTGATATTTCCAGCAACTTGAATGTAAGGGTGGCCAATGGGTAGAGTTTGAGAAGTAGTGGTGTGTGCAAGGAAGTGAAGTTAAAGGTGCAAGGTATAATGTCCCAACCCTCTCTTCATTTATTAAATCTTGCTGGTTGTGACATTGTGTTGGGCATTCAATGGCTGGTTACTTTAGACATTGTAACTTGGAATTTTTCGAAGTTGTTGATGGGTTTTACATATGGAGGGAAAAGGGTGGAATTAAAGGGGTTAAAATTTAAAATTAAACCCTTCTGTGGTAGAAGATGGACACAAGCTGCTCAAGGCCACCATGGCTAAGAGCAGGGGAATTTCGCTACAGATTATGACCTAATAAGTGAAGGAGCAGAAAAAATAGTTGTTAGATCTTGAGTTTACCAAACTGTTGGCTGAGTTGGGAAGGGTTTTTGAAGAGCCTGAAGGGTTACCACCACCTTGTAAACATGACCATAAAATTGTCCTCAAGGAGGGCACCCAACCCATTGCTAATAGGCCATATCGATACCTATATTACCAAAATGCCGAGATAGAAAAAATTGTAGCATAATTGTTGAAATCAAGAGTTGTAAGACCAAGTATTAGCCCCTTTTCATCTCATGTTTTACTAGTGAGAAAGGCGGATGGGAGTTGGAGACTCTGTGTGGATTATCGGGTACTTAATAAAGAAATTGTGAAGGCAAAATTTCCCATTGCCTTAATTGATGAACTGTTGGATGAGTTGGCTGGTTCAGTAGTGTTTTCTAAACTTGACTTAAGGTCTGGATACCACCAAGTGAGAGTGGTGGTGGATGACGTACCCAAAACAGCCTTCCAAACACATGAAGGGCATTACGAGTTCCTGGTAATGGCCTTTGGCCTAACTAATGCCCCATCCACGTTTCAAGGGTCGATGAATGATGTGTTCAAACCATTTTTAAGGAAATTCGTACTAGTCTTTTTTGATGATGTACTTGTGCACAGCCAGTCTCAGGGGGAAAATTGAATACTTAGGCCTGGGGTAATGGCTGACCCCTCCAAGATTGCCACTATGTTGGAGTGGCCCGAGCCTATGAATGTGAAGGCCCTAAGGGGATTCCTAGGGCTTAACGGGATATTACTGAAAGTTCATAAAAGGGTATGGGACCATCGCAGCCCCATTAACAGAATTATTAAAAAAGAATTATTTTGACTGGAATGGCAAAGCTAAGAACACCTTTGAGGAGCTTAAGCAGGCTGTATCACAGCCTCCCGTGTTGAGATTACCTGATTTTAATAGTCCTTTCACTATTGAGTGTGATGCGTGTGGAACTAGGTTGGGTGTCGTGTTAATGCAAATGGGATAGCCCATTTCTTACATGAGTAAGGGCCTTAAGGGGAAGGCCTTGTTGCTATCAACATATGAAATGGAACTCTTGGCTCTTGTGACAACAGTCCAAAAAGGGAGAACTTATTTGCTTGGTCAAACTTTTATTATTAAAACTGACCAAGAAGCGCTTAAATATTTGTTAAAACAAAGAATGGGGACTGGAATTTAGCAAAAATGGGTGGCTAAGTTGATGGGTTATCATTTTTCTATCGAGTATAAGATGGGAAAAGAAAATAAGGTGACGGATGTGCTCTCAAGAAGGATGGAAGACCCAATCAAGGGTGAGTGTGCAGCTATACTTTCTTTGCCTACCCCCTCATGGTGGGATGAGTTAAAACATAGTTATCAAGAATCAAGTGAGATGATTATGTTGTTTGATCAACTCAAAGCAAATTTGAATGTGCCTAAGGGGTATTTGTTGAGGCAAGGGGTGATTCTAAAAAGGGGCCATATTGTGTTACCTGAAGATTCTAATTTTAAGAAAAAAGTGTTGCAATTTGTCGATAATAACCCTCAAGTAGGCCATTCGGGGTACTTGAAAACTTATAAAAGGGCCAAAATGGATTTTTGCTGGAAGGGGATGAAAAGTGACGTAAAAAGATTCGTTAAGGAGCGTGACACTTGTCATATTATGAAGAACAAGACAATACATCCAGCCGGGTTACTCTAGCCACTTCCCATTCCCAGCCAACTCTGGACTGATATATCACTTGATTTTGTGGAAGGGTTTCCCGTGTCGAAGGGTTTCAGTGTAGTATTGGTGGTAGTTGACCGACTCTCTAGGTATAGCCATTTTATACTCTTGGCCCATCCCTATACTGCTAAAGTAGTAATGGAGGAGTTTATGAGGAATGTTTTTAAGCTACATGGGTGCCCTAGGTCTGTGGAGTTAGATAGGGACCCAATTCTTTTGAGTAATTTCTGGAAGGCCATTTTCACTGCACATGGGTTTTCACTGGATTTCAGTTCAGCTTATCACCCACATTCGGATGACCAAACGGAAACAGTGAATAAATGCGTGGAAGCCTACTTGCGTTGCTATGCCATCTCTAAACCTAAGGTATGGGAGTGGTGGTATAATACCACCTATCATACAACCACAAAAATGACCCCCTACCAGGTTGTCTACGGCTACCCCCCATCCACTCGTTTATCCTATGTACCAGGCACAGTCACAAATGAGGTAGCAAATCAGTTCCTCAACAACAGAGATCAAGTTCTTAATTTACTGAAGCAAAACTTAACAGGTGCACAACAAAGAATGAAGCATTATACTGACAAACAGAGAACTGAAAGGGAATTTAAAAAAGGAGATTGGGTTTACCTTAAGCTTCAGCCATAATGTCAAAAAACCCTAGCTTTGAGGAGGAATTTGAAGCTCTCTCCCAGGTACTAAGGGCCTTTCCAGGTGGAAGATAGGGTTGGATCCGTGGCCTATAGATTGAATCTCCCCGAATATTCCAAGATCCACCCCACATTTCATGTTTCGTGTTTGAAGAGGAAGTTGGGATCACAGGTTCCCATACTTCAGGCTCTTCCTCCCACTGATTCTTCTGGAGAGATAAAACCAAAACCTGAGAAACTTTTATTGAGAAGGATGAAGAGGCAAGGAGATCATGCGGTTACAGAGGTGCTAGTTAAATGGAATGGGTTACCTACAGAAGAAAGTACCTGGGAATTTTTGTGGAAGCTTCAAGGCCTTTACCCACACCTTGTGGGTAAGGTTTTTTGAAGAGGAGGAGAATGTTAGGGCTCCGTCGATGCTAAGGCAGAAGACAGGAACTGAATTACTGAAGTCAAGTGCTTGCAGGATCTGTTGAAGTGAATAAGGGAGACTTGAAGCAGTTCAAAGAAGGCCGGAACGACGTTGGAAGCCAAGGACATGGAGAACAAGACGCACCGTATTGCTGGGTGTTTTTATTAATCGTAGTTGGGTGCTATGCATCATTTCAATTATCTTTATTATGGGTCTGTAAACACAGCATTTGGAATTAGTCCAAAGGATGCATCCGTCTATCAATTGTCTGTTTTCATATTGGTCTATCATTTAATTTCTGCATACTTTGAGGTCAAGTTAGTTTACTCAGAATTCTGTTAGAGCAACGTCGTAAGGCAGGGAAAGTAGTGGAATTGGGCATCGGAGAATATTGTAAGAAGTGAATTCTGAAGGAGGTTGGGAGCCCTTGAAGTTACTCCTGTAGCAATACATTTCCTCTAGCCATTTATCCAAACACCTGGTGTGCACATTCATCATTGCATCAGTACGTAGCATCCCATTCCTATTGCATTCCTCCTTAAAACAACATTCCCATAGAAGTAATACTACAACAATAATCTCCATTTCCACCATCTTCATTATTACAATAGCATCACAAGCTGGTTCTTAACACCTATACATTCATGGGTAATCTCATCAATAACGACGGCTGGATGTCACATAACAACCAAGAGTATGCAACTAATTCTAACTCCTCTTTTTCCCATTTTTATTTTATCTTTTTAATTTTAATAGATTTAAGTATATGGTCAATTTTATATTGACACGTTAATAATTAGGAGTGTGTTTTACGGAGAATACAAATGCTCGGGACCAGGGTCAAGCACCTCCAAAAGTTCATTTGGAAAGATCCTTACTGAGGTAGAAGTAAAGCCATTCTTCAGTAACACTTTCATCGGAGGAAACGAGTGGATTCTCCCAGTTCCCAAGATTTGAGCTTTTCTGGCCTAGGATTTTATGTAATAGTTTTTCTAGGAAAGGGACCCGAACACCATTTCTAAGTACAAGGGTCATTTCTCTCATTCTTTAAAGCTTCATCATTTATTTGCTCAAGCCAAATGGTGTTCAGGTCCCTTTCTCCCCTTTGAAGAGAAATCCTAGCTTTTACTAAGTGAGTGCGTGTGTGTTCGTGGGCGTGTAACACCAATGTTTTGAATACCGTACCGGTCAAGGCACTAAAACGAATTATATCGGTACTGGTACCGTTTCGTGTACCTTTTTGTGATAGTCGATATAAATAGCCTATTTTGAATTGGGGGTAAAAAAATGAGCTTGTAGTTTGAAAAAATGAAAAAATAAAATAAAATTAAAGGTCGAAATATCGGCCGGTACGGGCCGAAATACAGGTTTGTACAGGCCGAAATATAAGTCGGTATTTGGGCTTGTACGAAATGTATGCAATACCTGTACCGGATCGGTGGCTGGTACCACTGTGTATTCAACACTGTGTAACACCCTTCAAGTACGAAACTCTCTTTTTCTTTGGTCGTGCGTGTGTAAGTGTAACACCCAGGCCAAGCCAAGCCCGCTTTACAAAATTTTTGGGTTTATAGGTAAGAAAAGCCCACTTCAGATTAATGAGTATTTTTTTTATGCACTACGAGGCTAGATTTCTTTTTTTTTTTTTTTTTTTTTTTTTACTTTGGCGGAATATGTTTTTTTTTCTTCAATAGATTTGATAATTAGATTTTAAAATCTTTTAATGGACCAAGTGGATTTTCACCCGAAATTTTTTTGGGACAAGTGTAATTTTTTAGGTTGAGTCGAGACCCAAAACTTAGGGACAAAGCCCATGCAATAATCCTATATAGATCCAATACATGGGCCAAATAGTTTTTTAGGCTAGAGAGCCCAAACCCGTGAAAACAATTCTAGACTCCATCATGCACAGTTTCACATCTGTTTCACTTTTCATGCACGTCTCTCCATCCTGTTTTCTCTAAGGTTTTATCTGTTTCCTATATATATCTCATACATGTTTTAAGCATCCTCAACCATAGAATAAGTGTTGCTGCCCTCTTTTCAAGACCCCAGCCATCCAAATTCCTCTGAGCATCCACCCTCCACTGTGAACCACGGCTAGCACCACAACCGAGAGCCAAACATGCCGGAAACCACCCAAGCTCCTACACGAAATGTCCCCAGCCACTGGGCACCGTAGTCGAGCCCAGCTCGAGACGCATCTTGTGGTTGTTCCCTGCGTTGCTTCTTTAGAAACCAACCCCCGTGTGACCTCTCCTTCACCGAAGCAGCTTGTGTTTGTCTACTACACGAAACCAACTTCCCAGACCTCACTGTCATAACCAGCCTTGAACCCACGTGGAGCCACCACTGGCCATCACCAAAAAAGTGAGCCTCTGTGTTAGCCCCTAAAAACAGAGCAACAATAGCCATTGCACATCTCGTGTGGGGACACTAGACGATACGAACCACCTCCACGTCGTTACCACCAGCACAGACTTCGACGGGCACTCCACGCAGCTCCAAGTTCGCTGTTTCCCTCTCTTGAGCCATAGGCTACTTCTCCGTTTCGCTCTCTTTTGGCTTACTCTATCTGTTTCACATGTTTCTCTCATCTCTCTCACTCTCTCCCTCTTTTGCTCAGCCGCTCAGCTCGACGAAGAATTCGCCGCACCGCACCCAACTCCATCTCAGCTCCTCCTCTCTCAGTGAGTATCTCGCGTTCCCTCCCTACCATATGAACATAGCCTCACTGAAAATGGGTTTTTTTTTAGCCTTTGATTTTTTAATCACTATTTTCATAATTACTAAAATGCCCTTAAGTCCTTTCTAAGTTGTGTGGCCTTCCAAGAAACTTTTTTTTATTAAATTACAGTGCTTTTTAAAGAGCCCATGCTGCCTTGGCAAAATTTCTAAAATACCATTGGTTTTACTTGAACTGTCTTTCCAATATATAACAGAATAAATGAAGCTTTAATTGTATTTGTAATTGTTTATAATTTTAGTTTAAGTCATTTGAATGAAATTGTGACGACCGATATTTTAAATGGATTAGTCGAAAAGGTTAAGTGGTCATTTTAGTATTTTAGGCTTAAATATTGACATACATGGTTGATTGAAAATTTTGGGAAGTACGTGATACATTTTATAGGTAACGATTGATTTTTGTTCAGTACCGTTGTGAAGAATTTCTGAAAGGTTAAAAAGTTCAGGTAAGCAGGATTCCTATACTAGACTTTGCATAAAAACAAAATGAAACGAGGTTGATTTGAAAATATGCATGTTCATTTTGAAAAGAAATCTGAAAACAACCCCAGATATGTGTTCCACATATGCATGAAAGCTGTATATGAGAAAATGTTTTCTGTCATGACTGGTGTAGACATGAGCTAATTTTGTACAATCTATTTTCTGAACTTTGCAAAAGGAGTGATTATGAAATTCATGAAAGTTTGTACATGTAATGCGAAAATGTTTTGAAACTGTTTTTGAATATGTGAAAAGATCTTAATTTGTTCAGTACTTTGTTTGGATATGTTATAGCATCTGAAAACCTTGGTTGAAGATTATAATTATGTATTTTGATTAAGTTTGATTCTGATGTTATGCTCAGTTTTTGTTACCGCCCGACCACTGGTTATAATAGTGGATACGGCCCAACCACGGGTTATAATAGCGGATAAAGCCAAGCCACGACTATAATGGTAGTTTATAACTGTACCACGGGGTTAAACATGGTATACGGCCCAACCACGGGTTATAATAGTGGCTAAGGCCCAGCCACCGGTATATTGGTGGTTTATAACCTTACCATGGGGGTTAAACATGATATATGTCTCGATGTGATGCTTCGATATGTTGAAGTTGAGGTTTCAGATTTTGATATGTCAAAGGATTTTGAATAAGAAAGTTTTCTAAAAGCTTCGCTCTAAAATTTTTTGTAACATGTTTTGATTTTGCATTTTGAAAGCAAATGTTTCTGATTATGCATTCTAAAGGTAAAAGTATTTTGTTCTGTATTCTAAATTCTGAAAATGCTGATGTCATAAACAAGTATGTGTTCTTTGCTTACTGTGTTGTTGATAACTCACCCCTAATCTCCATAATATTTTTAAGACAATATTGATGCATCAGCCGGAAGTCAAGAATAGGGAGTAGTTGCAAGTTTTGTTGATCATAGAAGATTTAAGTGTCTTAGGGTACAAGGACTTTTTGGAGAGTCTTTTTGGTAGTTTTGATATTTTATGTTGCTTTGGTATTTTGAGTAATGGATATTTCTAGTCTTTGTGGAAATGTTAACATATATTATTGAGGTACTTCTGATGTGTCCTTATGTAGGAATATGAATATTTGTGTTGAACAAATAGGTTAATATTTTATGGAGACTCTGGATTATTTTAAAAGTGTTATTGGAGATGATTTTTAGGTAACATGAGCTAACTCTTTGGACCTACGGGGATGGAGCGTTACAGTAAGAAACAAGCAAATGTTTCTTACCCTATGTGCTTCTCCTCCGTAGGTGGCGTTGGTACTACTTGGTGAGTTAGAAACGGTGGTTGGAGGAAGATGGTTGGCGTGTGGGTAATGTTTGGTTGGAGAGAAAGTGATGGAAAGAGGGAGAGAATGGTGTAGCTGTGATTCACCAAGAGAAATCTGAAAATGACCAAAGGACTTCGCACATTTAGTTCCAACCTTCTTATAGGCGTCTCTCTCTCTCTCTCCCCCCCCCCCTCCCCCCTCTTTTGAATACCAAGAACCTTGGTGCATGGATGCCATATGGTTCCTTGGCCGAAATGTCCCTTCCTTTTCCCTAAGATGGGATTGCATTGGAAAACCAAAAGTCACCTTCTTGCAAGTGGCGTGTGGCCTCCCAATTGAAACCCTCTTTGCCCTTCTTCATTTGTCAAGGTTCAATGTATTTGGTGGCAAAAAGGTAAATCTTAAAAACCTAAATCAATCTTGAAACACTACATGTGTGCATGTTTGCCATGTGGCAAGTGGGGTGTGTGTGTGTGCATGTGGCTAGCCGAAAACCCTTTCCCCTCCCCAAGAAAGTTTATTCTCATCCTTAGGTGGGTAGGTGGCATGTGCCTCTTGGCTTGCCCTTGCAGTCGCCCCTTGCACTTCCCTTCACAAAGATTCTTCTAGAATCTAGGTGCAGGCCTTCCCACGAGTCTCTTCCTCTTCCCAAGCAAAATCTATTGAAACTCTAAGGCCCTTCCACTATGCATGCAAGTGTCAACCAAGATGGTTGGCTTGCATGTGGGGCGTAGGTCTCTTGGGTTCACTGAAACCCTAATCATCTCTCAATCCCCTTGCCTTTTTTCACGTCGAGATTCAAAGTGACCTAGAAGTGAGTTGTGATGAGAGACCAGTGGCATATGGTTGGTGAGAGTGGCGTGTTCCCTAGGTAGCCGAATCCTCTCTCTTTGTCTCATCTTGTCACTTCCTTCTAGAACCTTTTTGCATGCTGGACAAGTGTCACACTTTGCTACTTTCCTAGGTTTCAAATGATGAGCTTCTAGAGCAAGAAAAAGATCTTCTCATGTCATATGGCGCCTCCTCTATCCTTTAGTGATCAATATTGGGCTTCCAAACCCTAATCCTACCTTGGTTGGCTGAAATTCACATGGGCCTTTGTTGGCTTTTTCCTCTTCTTTGTCTTGTGGGCTCTTATGCTTAAGATTCTAAAGTTTGAATAAATAGAACATATCTCTTAGGGGTCGGGCGGAGGTTGCCTTTCCTCATGTGATAATGCTTGTCGTAGGAAAATATTCCCTTGAAAACCCGCATCCATCACATGGGTGAGATGATGTTCAAACATTTCCATTTGTCGCCAGTGAGCAGCCATCATTTGATCTCTTCTTTCACGTCGGTTCTTGCAACTACGTTCTCGTCATTCTTTAATTTGTGTCGCTGAGGACACAAACATACGTGAGGTTTTTCTAGTCTGTGCCATGTCTTGGTATGGTAGGTGCATACAGTATCACTAAAAGCTTAATCAAAACAAACAAGAATATGTATAATAAATCTAAGATACAAACAAATGATGGTGGTTAGTCCTCATCACCTCCTCTCTTTCCTAAGTTGCTTCCCGAAAATCATTATTCCAGAGCACCTTCACTAAGGATATCTTTTGTTTCCTCAACTCTTGCTCCTTTTTATCCACAATCTGCACTAACCATTCCTCGTAAGATAAGTTGGGTTGAAGTCCAATATTGCTAGGCTCCATCACTAAGGGTTATCTTTCTCTGAAGCTCTTCTTTAAAGATGATACGTGAAATACATTATGCACTCCTTGCATTTTGACTAGTAGATCTAGTTGATGCTACTGCACCAACTCTTTCTACGACTTCATACAGTCCTACATAACGGGGACTCAATTTTCCTTTCTGGCAAAATCGTACAACTCCCTTCATAGGTGAGATCTTAACATATACCCAATCACCTACAACGAACTCCACATTTCTTCATCTTCTATCGGTGTAACTTTTTTGTCGACTTCGGGCCGCTTTCATCATTTCTTGGAACAGCGCTACAGCTTTCGCACCACTTTCAAATATTCGGGCCCTAAAATCTTCCATTCTCCAACTTCATCCCAATATAGAGGGGATCTACACTTTCTTCCGTACAATTATTCATAAGGTGTCATCTGTATTGTGGCTTGAAAGTTGATATTATAAGCGAACTCTATCAATGACAAATGGCTTTCCCAATCGCCACTTAGTTCCAATACACATTGTCACATCATATGTTCTAATGTTTGAATGCTACATTCAGTCTATCCATCTATCTGCAAATGATATGCAGTAGTAAAACTCGAATTAGTGCCTAACATCTTTGCAAACTCTGCTAGAATTGTGAAGTGAATTGCATATCTCGGTCTGATACTATGGACTTAGGTACTCAGTCCAATTGAACAACTTCTTTGACATAAATTTGAGAAAGCTTATCCATAGAGTTTGAATTAGTTATGGGTAGAAAATGTGCGTTCTTTGTAAGATTATAACCAAAATTGAATTCTTCCCTGAAGAAGTTCTTGGCAAACATATCACAAAATCCATTGACACATCCTCCCATTTCCATTCTGGGATCGGCACTGGTTGCAATGCTCCAATTGGCCTTTGATGTTCAGCCTTCACTAGTTGGCAAACTAAACATTTCGCAACGAATTGTGCTACGTCCTTTTTGATTCCTTCCCACCAAAACTGACCTTTCAAATCCCGATACATCTTTGTGCTGCCGGGATGAGCAGTGTAAGGGGTATAATGGGCTTCCTTTAAGATTTTCTTCTTCAGTTCTGTGATATTAAGAACTACTTTCCTACGCTTGTAACACAACATTTTGTCCCTTCCAATCATAAAATGATGTGGACCTTCACTTCTTGAAATCCTTTGTTGAAGCTTCTCCAACTTATCAACCTTGCTTTGTACTTCTATGATCTTCTCCTCAATTAATGGTAGAATCTCCTCTACTACCATTAACACGCCATCTCTTGGTGGGTTTTCCATCAACAAATTCCTCATTCCTGCCAATATCAATAGCATGTCAGCCTGAGTCTTGCGACTAAGGGCATCTGCTACTACATTTGCCTTTCCAGGATGATAGTTTATCTCACACTGATAATCACTAATCGTCTTGACCCATCTTCTCTGTCTAATATTCAAGCTCTTTTGACTAAACAAGTACTTGAGACTTTTATGATCTATATATACCTCACACTTTTCTCCATATAAGTAATCGAAGATTCGTCCTTCCTGCATGAAAACACATCCTAATCCCACCTTAGAGGTATCACTATTTACCACGTAAGGCTTGTGCGGTACAACCGAAGCCAATACTGGTGTTGTGGCTAACCTCTGTGATGCCCCCAACCTCTGCTTAGGATGGAACAGAGACTTGGAGTGTCGGGACATGCAACACAAGGTTACATGCCCCCGTTCATTATAGTTAATATGCACTGTATCCTAATATGCAACTAACAGTATGCAATAATCGCAGTGAAAATAAGGGTGATAAAAATAATTGATGCTAGAATAAACTAAACATCCCAATAATTTATAGACCATAAATAGGTACTTCCTCACTTACGAAGTCCACTTGAGTTCACATAACGTGGGAGATAGAATCTCGATAAAACTGAATCTATATAGCTAGACTAACTCTCGCATCTGCTCTATAGTACATAGAACCATTGCTACGAAAGTTCAAATGAAGTCTAGCCTCCTTTCCAGATCGGGCTCCTCAACCAACTGAAGCCAGTTGTTCATCATGCTCATCGTAGGCCGATCCTGACACAACTTCTACCATTCCGAGTGGAATGATAGTGGGTCCACAAGGGGTGAGATTTCTTGGAATCTTAGTAAGTTAAACATCCAACTTGCACATAGATAATATATGCATGATTAATGATAAACATGAGATGCATGCAATGATATGCTAAAAAAAAAATCCGTATTTGTCTCCCATCCAAGTTCCTCAACATTTCTCATAAAAACTTTGATGCACATTTTCTTTCAGATAACATTTTTACTTCAACCTTCAAAAAACATAATTTCATTATAACATTTTATTAGTTTTAACAGTTGATAATTAATCATAACATTAACAAAATAACGTATGATATCATCACAGTTCTCCATGTGCACTGTGAGTACCTGTTGGTGACCGTAGTACAACTCATGTTGAGAATATGTTATTAGCAAACTTGTTCTCAATGCATTGGTTGTAACGCCCCGTTCCCGGAGGTCTGGAGAGTTAACTCTTAATACCTCAAATCAACTTAAATAGTACAAATCCGGAAAATGCAATAAAATATTAATCAATTTAATCAATCCAAATATCTAAGTTCCTCCATGGGGACAATAAAGAAAATCTCAATAACATAAATTAAAAACTCTCAAAAACTCGAAATTATCCTTAACCCATAAAATCAAAATACCCGAAACATAAATTCGGTTTACTAACTACTACTCTCAAATAAGCACTTGTACCCTCGGGCACTTATTCCACTCTGATTATCACACCTGCTAAAACTTTCTACTCTAGTTCTTCAGCTGAACCATTAAAATTATCTGAAAAATATATGGAGATAAGGGGTGAGTTATCAACAACTCAGTAAACAGAGGATATATACTAGTGTGTAAACATGAGCATTTACAGAGTTCAGAATACAGAACAAAAATATTTTCTTTCAGAATGCAGAATCAGAATAATGTTTTCAAACTACAGCGTTAGAACATGTTATCAAAAATATCAGAGCGAAAGTTCGAAAATATTCATAATCAAAATTAATTTGGCATAGCATAAACTGAAACATCACATCTTATCTTATCATATCAGAACAAATATCATGTTTAACCCCCGTGGTAGGGTTGTGCAAACTCCGGTAGTTAACCGAGCAGAAACAGAATGTGAATCTTCCCTTTATTCATTCTCGGAGCCCCGAGTGTGCACATAGGAAAGACCACGCAGAAAATCACTTTGTTTCCAAAGTGGGTGCACCACAAATAGAAAAGTTGTACCAACCCGAATAGAGGCCACAGTTTTACACCCGTGGTGAGGTCAGAACAGAACAGAAATAGAAAAAGAATGTTATGCCAGAAGTTTTCAGAAATCACATCAGATCATATCAGAGTACAAAAAATCTTCAGAATAGAATAAAATCATAACACAACATAATTTATGCACAAAATTTCATATTCGCTCTATTTTTCAAAGTTCAGAAACAGATTGTCAGAAATAAGCTCATGTCTACACCAATCATGACAGAAAATGATTTATTCTTAAACAAAATCTCACGAAATGCAGAACAAATAACTGAGGTAAATCAAATTTCTTTTCAACATCAAACATGTATATTTTCCAAAAATAACCTCAACTCATTTTATTTAAATGCAAAGTCTAGCATAGGAACCCTGCTTACCTGAACTTCTTAGTTTTTTTTTCGAAATTCCTCAAAAATGTCGAACAATAATTAATCGTCACCTATAAAATAATCACGTAATTCTCATAAATTTCTAATTAATCACGTATATCGATATTTAATCCTAAGTTTATAAAATAATCTATTTAATTCCTCAAAACCTAAAATTACAAATCATCCCTTTCTAAAATCGTCAATGCTAATTTAATACTATGACTAAAACATTTAAAAGTCAGACCTATTTATTATTGAAAACCAACTATAAAGTTTAATACTGGATAATATAATTGTTACAAAATATTTTATAATAACCCATAACAATTTTTAAATAGACTAAACATATCTAAAATGTAAAAATAACATTACAACATCTTATACATCCCACAAAGACCATGTAAAACAGATTTAATAACAACAAAAATCCCAACTACAGTCTACAGCCATCCAATAAAGGGCAATATTGTAATTATTAGTCAAAACATTTCCTAAAACTACGGAAGTTTATGGAACAAAAAAAAAAATCATACAAGCAACAAGGTAACACCGCGCGGTTGGAGAGTAACGGAGGACCTACCAAGAGAAGTGGAGCTGCGACGGAGTTGGGCGGGTGCGCTAGTGGTGGTGGGTACTGCGACGGTGCACTGGAAGAGAGAGAGAGAAAGAGAAACACGGTGAGAGAGAAACAAAGAAAGACGGAGAAGCAGTGCAAGCGTTCGGCAAAAGCTCACCGCGAGGGACAAGACAGAACTGAGGCGGCTCAAGGCTGACGGAAAGGTGACAATCGGCAGATTCTGTGGCTAGCCAGATAGTTTTCCCGACGTACGGTGGTGACCAACCGAATTTGTGGTGATGCTATGTTTTCGAGAGGAGAAGCAGGGGCTCTCCTATTTTTCTTGGTGATGGCCAGCGGTGGTTCCGTGTGGGTTCACGACGGCTTATGGAGGTGTAGACCAGGTTCGTCGGGAAGGCGGCTACGATGGCTTCCCACGACATGCAACTCAGTGCACGCTACGTGGAGTAGGAAGGCAGAGGCTTCCTGATAAGTTGGCATGGTGCTTTCCAGATGGTTGAGGGCAGGCTGCGGTGATGCTGGGACGGCATGGGTCATGACTTGTGGAGGTTGGTTTTGTGCGGCAGCTGGGTGAGCCGGGACTGGGTGGTTCGAGACCGAGCTAGAGGGTGGTGCGCTGTTTGCAAAGAGGAGGAAAAAGCTGGGTTAAGGTTTTGCGTGGGAGGGCAGCGACGTGAGCTTTCTTCATATATATATATATATATATATATATATATATATATATATATAGGTGGTTGAACAAGAAAAGAAAACCCTAGAGGAGGAGACGTGTGTGCGGATGAAAGATGAGTTGTGTGTGAGCATGCACGTCGAGAACGAAAAGAAAAAAAAGAAAAAACTTACGGGAATTAAGAAATAAAGACCAAAAGAGAAGAAAACAAAATGAAACATGCGGGAAAAAAAAATAAACGTGTGCAGAAAAATAAAATAAAATAGAATAAACTAAAACAAAATAAATAAAATTGAGCTTGATTGGGTCCGGGTGTTACATTGGTAATAGAACATAACATGATAACATATAAACCCAGCAGTATTAGGTGTCATAACATTTGACTTTGCTCCGACTTTCATTAAAAAGAACCCATTCGAAGTCTGTTGACTGTTCTTCGTTAACCCAGGGGTTAGCACTCCATTTTTACTCACTCCAGACTGGACAGAGGAGTTCCACTAGGATAATTCCCTATCCTAGCCGTTGGAGTCATGACAAAAGTCATTTTCATGCTATACTTGAAAGATATATTTCATGACATGTGCATATGTAGCAAGCTTTCATATGAAAATGACATTTGTAGATGCAATATGCTAAAATGGCGATAATTTCGAATGTCATGTAAACAAGTAATCAAATATTCAATGATTTATCATATGATGTTTCATGCTCAAAATGACATTTATAACATGAATGTGGCGCTTGTACAATAATCATAAATAAATTATATAAGAGTAAGTTAGAAACTAACTTACAAGCTTTTCGAGTTTAGAGAATTGAAGCATCTGTAATAAAAGTTATACTAAGTTAGGATTTAAACCTCTAAGAAAGATGTTCACAATCAACGGGTTCAAAGATTCAATATTTATAAATTACCCCTATACTTATAAAAATTTCCACTAAAGGCCCTAAATTTTCACTATTTTCAATTGGGCCCCAAAGTTTACCAAACTTCACAAACCTAATATATTCTATGTTCTACATCCATTTATAACCTTAGAAATTTAATAATCAAAGTGAAACTATGTCAATTACAGTCAACCCGTGGCATACATTTCATTAAGGCCTAGATGTGATTTCAACTATCCAACCTCTACGGATGCATGTGTACTCAAATTCATCAAGTGCCAATAGTAATTATAACCTTAGGGATAAATTAAAAACTTAGGCTCAGGTTATACAAGTTCATCCCAACACTTAAACATGGCTTTATGACCTTAATCTTCACTAATTCATCCATTAAGCATGCATGATGTTTCTAGCTTTCCTTACCCAAAGATGCTTCAAAACTTTGTTAAATCATGTTTTTCATTCTTATCCCAATCACAAGGTTTTTCTACATGCACATTATTCAAGCCTAGCTAATCAAAATCGATTTATGCTAGATGATCAACACAAGATAGGATTAAAGCCTACTATGGCATGCTTCCAACCTCAAAATTAAACCTTAAAAATTCATTCCAAGACACTAGTGGATCATATAAAATCATATCAAGTCATGCCATGGCTAAAAATTTGACCCAAAGGTTATTCTCCTTGAGGAAGGGACTAACCCATGCTGGTTTTGTGCATTTTCAAGAAGAAGGGAATTATGGTCCAAAACCGGCATGAGATACATGCACGCATATCATGATGTACCTTTTGTATGCTTGTATTAATTGTGGTATGTTGTGTGATTACTTGCTGGATTTCTTGAAATCTCATTATGGTAGTTTCCACTATAATTCTTCAACTGAAATGGTAGAAGTTGTGACATGTTTAGTAAAAGGCGACTATGACCAAGAGGAAGAGAACGAGACCTCCTCCTTCAGAGAGGATTGTGCCTAAGATGACCATAGATCAGCCCGAGCCCTCCATCTGGGAGTGACTCGAGGCCATTGATCGAGAGATCACGGGTATACTTGAATTCATCGCCGAGTTCAAGCGGCGTAACAACCGGGACAAGGATAAGGCTTTGGAAAAAAGTCCTAACCTTTTTGAAGAGTACGAGAGTTTAAGTATTTTGTGGAAAAGAAAAAAAGAAGAATGAAGGGAACAACATTTATGGCTAACTTTTGTGGATTTTTGTTGCTATTGTGGGAATCCCGTGTTTTGGGAATTTTAAAATTATGCTTCATTCTTTTAGGGATATTTTGCCTTTATGGCTTATGTTTACATTTTGGACAATGTTTTGGGTTATAATACTAGTTTATGGTGCCATGTGCTTTGCAATTGCATATTGCGTTGCTTAGTTTATCCGACTTTTATTAATTTTTCTGCTGCTACGTTATTGCATACTGCTAGTGTACTTAGGTGCATAGCATATTACCTGTCATGTATAGGGGGTGCATAGCCTTGTGTTACATGTCCTGCCGTCTCAGTCACTGTCCAATCCCAAGCGGGGGTTGGGGGCGCCACAATGTGTCTTATGAAAGTTCTAAGTTTCGTAGTCATGTCACATGCATTGGGATTGTGAATATCTTTTATAAAGAAAAAGAGTTCTTTTAAAGTTTTGTCATGATCCCAAAGGCAAAGATAGGGAAATGTCCTAGTGGAACTCCCCTGTCCACTCAGGAATGCCAAAAATGGAGTGGTAACCCCTGGGTCGACAAAGTATAGTCAACGGATCTCGAATGGTTCCTAAAAGAAAAGGATATCGGAGTGGGGTTGCACTTAAGTCTAGTAGGTGCCCTATGGTGAAGGCGAAAAGTGAACTACCGTAATATGAATGATTAAAAGTAAGACATAGTCACCCTAGTCAAAGTGGTCAATGGTTGATGCAGTAACTAGCGGAGAACACACGGTTCATAAGGGAGCTATGAGGTATCCATTTATATGTGAAAACTCAAGAAAGGTCTTAAGCTCAAAGTTATGTTATGATATATGAACAAGAACTGCACTCACAAGTATGTTAAATGAACAAGTATGGAAATGACAAAAAGATGTTTCATGAAAGAAGTGGGTTACAAAAGTTATGATGTACACGATGTCTTTTTGAAAAATCAAATGCATAAGTAAAGTCTCATGTCCATGCATGCATTGTTAAGTTTGCTTACATATGCTCACAAAATATGTTCATGTTATTTGTTTACTTACTAAAATTTCTTGAAATCTCACTATTGTAATTTCCACTATCATTCCCCTACTTGGAATGGTAGAAGTTGTGCCAGGTACGCGAGACCCATAGGTATGGACGGGATTTGTGAAATAGTGGAGGATGAATTCACGATGGAGGCTCATCATTAATCCACTCTAGAATTGCTTAAGGTGATGGCTCAGTAGCTTAAGAAAATTCTAGCAAACCTTAATGAGTCAAGTGTTGGGATTTCATCCCTGGATCCTAAGAAGATTTTGAGATTTGAGAATGATATGAATTTTATGTGGGGATATCTGGAACAAGCCAAAAACTCTTCTGTAGAAGCTACGGAAGTCACTACTAAGTTGGGATTGCTAGATTTGGACCCCTGAAAGACTAGGGGAGTGTTCTTAAGTCTAGTTGAGGATGGAGGCTTGGTTTGATGTACTGGTCCAGCATTTTGGGAGTCTCTTTGGGAACAATCAACTCTTTTGATGACTCTTATGAAATTTACATTTTTGAATTTATGTGCCTTGGTACCATGATATATGTCCTATTTATTGACCAAAGTAGACTTTCTACTGCAATATACTGCATACTGCTAGTTACCATTAGATGCTTTGCATCTTAACTGTCATATACGAGGGGTATGTAGCCTTGTGTAACATGTCCCGATGGTTCAGTTTCAGTGAAATCCCAAGCGAGGGTTAGGGGCGTCACACGTAGTGATGGAGCCTAGCAATATTCGTCTTCGACCTAACTTATCTTACGAGGAATGGCCAGTGCAGATTTTGGATAGGAAGGAGCAAGAGCTAAGGAATCCAAAGATACCCTTAGTGAAGGTGCTCTAGAATAATCCAGATTTTCAGGAAGCGACTTGAGGAAGAGAAGATGTGATGAGGACTAACTACCCTCATTTGTTTATATCTTACATTTGGGTTTTTGTACTAAATATGTGTATGACTGTTTGTACATTGGTTTGCCATGATTAAATTCTTGTTTGTTTTGAATGATCTCTTTGTGACGTTGTCTGCACCATACTGGGACATGGCACAAACTAGAAAAATCTCACATATGTCTCTGTCCTTAGCGACACTAATTAGAGAAAGGCGAGAATGTAGTCGCAAGAACTGACGTAGAAGAAGAGAACGCATGATGGTTGCTCACTGGAAACAAATGGAAAAGATTGAGTATCATTGCAGTCATGTGATGGATGCAGATTCTCGAGAAAATATTTACATGCAACGAGCATTATCGCATAAAGAGTGACAACCCCCACTTGACCTGTTAGTATGGAAGGATGCCAATAGAACACGCTTGTTCAGACTTAATCAAGAAGCTGAGTCAAGTCGCATTGCTGAAGACCGTGTGAATAGATATATGCCCTTTGAGACCTCAGATACATCTATGGATTGTATTCTTTTCCACGAAAGAAGGTCAACCTATTGAAGACATCGAACTTGAGATAGAGCATAAGTTGAATGAGATGCGGGTGAATATGTAATTTGACTATGATCTAGATGCGATATTTTATTTTTTGCAAGATTCAGTGACAAAAGAGGAAGATGATGTACTACTCCCATCATTGTCTGAGAATTCTACGACAGCTAGTGCTCGAGTTAAGGATCAAAATTGTTTTGATGTCATATGTGTTATTAGTAATTATGGTGGAGATTTCGAGGATGAAATATATTTTTAAGGGGGGGAGGATGTGAGAACCTAGACTTTGCCAAGTCCCCATTCCTATTTTACTTGAAGATTTATTTTAGTTACTAGAAGATATTAAATGTTAGAGGAGAGCCTTAAGGTATATTTTATGTTTGGACCTTAGAGTTCTAAACTTAGAAAGCCCATAAGAGAAATGAGAAGAAGAAAAAGCCTAAAAAAAGGCCCATGTGGATTTCGGCCGCCAAGGTTAGCATTAGGGTTTGGAATCCCAAAGTGTTTTCTAAAGGTTGGTGGAGGAGGAACAATTTGATCTTTTCTATAAAGGAACCTTGGGAGATGGTAAGTGTGATGCTTGTCCAAAATGCATGAGGTTCTAGAAGGTGTGAGTGGAGGATGAGGTCATCAGGGTTAGGGCTTACACGCCACATGCAAGGACCCTTTTTCTGAGATTGACACTTGTCAAACATGTGGAGAGAAACCTTTAGAGTTTCAAGAACTTACTTGGGAAGACTAACAGACATGTTCTAGAATACAAATGGCACCTTACGAAGCATTGTATGGGAGAAAGTGTAGATCTCTACTGTACTGGGATGGAGTAGGTAAAAGAAAGTTGCTAGGACCAGAATACTTGCAGGATGTACGAAAACAAGTAGAGTTGATCCAAGAAAGGATGAAAGCAACTCAAAGCTGTCAAAAGAGTTATGTCGACAAGTGACAAAAAAATTTAGAGTTTGACGTGGGAGATTGGGTGTAAGTCAAGGTATCACCTATGAAAGGAGTAGTACGGTTCAGAGAGAAAGGAAAACTGAGCCCTAGGTATGTAGGACCATTCGAAGTTATGGAAAGAGTTGACGCAGTCGCATATCGTTTGGATCTACTAGCTAAGATGCAAGGAGTGCATAATGTCTTTCATGTATCGTCCTTAAAGAAGAGCTTTGGTGAAAGACAGCCTGCAGTGATGGAAGCCGACAGCATACTACTTTAGCCGAATTTGTCTTATGAAGAATGGCCTGTTCAGGTCGAGGATAGCAAAGAGCAAGAACTAAGAAGCCGAAAGGTGTCGTTAGTAAAAGTTCTTTGGAATAATCCAATTTTTCAAGAAGCAAGTGGGAAAGAGAGGATTCAATGAGGACTAAATATCCTCATTTGTTTGTAACTTAGAACTTGTGTATTCATGAATCTTATGTATGAAAAGGTGAATCATTGTATCTTATTTTCTTGTGTGTGACTGTCTTTGTGTTTTTTGTGAATTTTTTGTAATGATATGTGTACCAACCTTACCCATGCATAGGGCATGGATCGTTAGAAGAATACCCCTCGCATGTTTGTATCTTCGGTAGCACAGATTAGAGCGTGATGTGAATGTAGTCGCCGGAATCGACAAATAAGGAGAGATCAGATGGTGAGATCTCATTCACAGCACAAGATTTGAACATCATCGCACTCACATATTAGACATGGACTTTCGAAAAAATATCATTCTTAGGAGAGCTCTACCACATTAAGAGCATCAATCCCCACATAACCCTGAAGTAGAATCAAGTCGTGATGCAGAAGCTTGCGCTTCGAGATATAAGCCTTTTGAAACCTCAAATACGTCTGTTGACCATATTCGTTTTCGTGAAGAGGGACAACCTATTAAAGACACTGAGCTTGATCTTGAGCATAGGTTAAATGAAATGCTAGTGAATATGTATTATGATTATGACTTGGACGTGATATTCTATTTCTCAGATTATTTGGTGACAATCAAAGAAGGCGAAGTGCCACAACCATCTTCATCTGAAGAGTCTACAACCACCAGTGCAAGAGGTAATAAGAAGGATTGATTAATTTACCCTAGCAAATTTTAGTGAGACTATGGTGTCGAGTTTGAGGACAAAATTTTTATAAGGGGGGAGGATGTGACGACCAAGACTCTCTAGGGCTTTTGTGTAATTTTTTTTATCATAAGCCCATGAGAGTTTCGGCGTTCAGAAGAAATTAGGGTTTTGAAGCCCTATGGAACTAGGGCTGTAACGTCCCAATGGAAGGCCCAAACCACATGGCCTATACTCCAAAAGGACTAGTCAATGATATAATTAGAGTCACATTGGAACCTTATAAAGAGCAAGAACTTCTCCTTCCCAAGCAATGTGGGATTCCATATACCACCTACCCTAATCCATGTCATATGGGGGTATCACAATCTACCCCCCTTAAACTCCCGACGTCCTCGTCGGGCCTATCCATTGTAGGTGGCACGACTCAAGTCCCACATTTCTGGTTGGGATAGGCTCTAATACCATTTGTAACACCCCAATGGAAGGCCCAAACCACATGGCCTATACTCCAAAAGGACTAGTCAATGATATAATTAGAGTCACATTGGAACCTTATAAAGAGCAAGAACTTCTCCTTCCCAAGCAATGTGGGATTCCATATACCACCTACCGTTATCCATATCATATGGGGGTATCACAAGGGCTCACACGCAACTCAAGATTTTGTATGCCACTTGTCATCCAATGGAGCTAAGTATAGGACTAGATGAATCTAGATGGAAATAAGGGAAGAGAGGTGAGAATGATCTAGGGTTTGGCTTACACCCCTACCATAGGAGATCAATAATTTTTCTTGTCATGTGTCACGCATGCATAGAGGTTTGCATGAAGGAAGATGCTTTGTGACATTTGTCTCTATGGGAAAGAGATTCTAGAAGGGAATGATTAGGTTATGAAAAAGTGGAGCCTAGGGAAGGCCAAGAGGTCATGCACGACAACCATGGAGGAAAGAGGATTTGCTTTTTGCCATGTGTCCTACATGCAAAAAGGTAGGTAAACAGTTTGTCTTGGAAACGAAGGCCTACATGCCTAGGGCTTCTAGAAGGAAAATATTGTGTAAGAACACTCTGAGGTGGATGGCTAGGGCAAGGTTCTTTGTGCAAAAAGGAACCAATCACATGCTTGTCCAAAAGTGAGGTGAAAGAAGATCTTCTTGGGAGAAGGAGGGTTCGGCAGCCCGTGCACACACACACACACTCCTCGCATGCCACTTGTCACTCATGCACACATGTAGGAGATTGAGGAATATCTCTAGCTTGACAAATACCATATAGCCACAAATACATTGAACCAGGACATGACATGAAGGGCAAAAGAGGAAGGGGTTTTGGTTTTTGAGGATGAAGGCGCCACTTGTCCAAAAGTAAATCCTACTGTGTTTCCAACACAATCAAATGATGAGATAGAAAGAAGCCATAGGGTGAGACACCACTTGGCAACCACACAAATGAGCTTGGCTCATGCAAGAAGCTTTTTGTGTCTAGAAAAGGGAGAGGAGCTAAAAACCCTAGGACCTTTAGTCACTTTGTGCATTGCCCTTGAGATATTTGTCCATCACCATTCTCTCCAACTTTCTATCACTTTCTCACCATCCAAGCACTCTCCACAATAATTTCTTCTCACTCAAACATCTTTTGGAGGCTAAGCAAAGCTAGGAGTTATTTTCTAGAGAATAATCTAGAAGGTTTGAAGCCAACTTTTCCCTTACTACACACACAAATGCACGGATTGAAGGGAGGTGAAGTTTCAGTTTTAGTGAGTCCATCAAGGACTCATGCTCACACGCACATTTGAGCTTGAAAGAGTTAACTCATGTTTTGAAGGGTTTTTAATATGAACCTACATTTTCACACACATGGCTAGATTAGGGTTTTCTTCAAGAGAGGTGGATTTAACCATATTTGCTTTAATCCCGTCATTTTAGAGGAGGAGAATGTCGCACTTCTTCGTGCGCCTACAATAGAGGAAGTTTTAGAGGTTTTGTCTTCCATTCCGTCTCAGAGTGCTCCAGGTCCTGATGGGTTTGGTTCAGGTTTCTAAAAGTTGTTGGGAAGTGGTTAAAGTTGATGTGTTGAATGTAGTTTTGGATTTCTTTTTGTCCAAGCACCTTCCCAAGTTTTTCACGGCCTCATATTTTCTAATACAAAAGGTGGATTCGCCTATAGGTTTTGATAAATTTCGCCCCATTAGCCTTTGTTCTATTTTTTATAAAATTTGCTCCAAGATTATTGTGAATCGATCCAGCCTCACCTAATATCTTCGGAGCAAGGAGCCTTTATTTCTAGGAGAAGTATCTTTGAGAACATTAGTCTCACCCAGGAAATGGTTCAATCTATTACTAAAAGATTTCACGGGGGAAATATTATGTTGAAAGTGGATATGGCGAAAGCTTATGATCGTGTGGATTGGGCTTTTCTGATTATAGTCTTGTGAAGGTTTGGTTTTTCTTCTCAATTCTGTGACTTGGTGAACACTTGTATTTCAAGCCCTTGGTATTCGGTTATAATGAATGGCACGGTCAAGGGTTTCTTCCCCGGAGGCCGTGGTCTTCGACAAGGGGATCCTTTGTCACCTTATTTGTTTATCATTCAGCGAGAGGTCCTGTCTTGGCTTATTCATGGCAGTGTGAGAGAGAATAAATTTGGCCATTTCTATCAGGCTCGAGATACTCCTATTATTTCTCATTTGATGTATGCTGACATTGTAATGACTTTTTCTAATGGAATTAAGAGATCGGTTCGAGTACTTTAGCACATTTTGAGTCAATATGAGAGGTGGTCAGGATAAACTATCAATATTCATAAATTAGCGTTACATTGTTCAAACAAAATTTCCCCTATGTGCAAGCGGAGTCTATTACGTTGTACTGGGTTCATGGAAGGGACTTTTCCTTTTAAATATCTAGGAGTCATGATTATTCTGGGGTGCCTTAAGCAGTCTTATCTAGAAGGCATGGTGAATAAAGTGAGGCAAAAAATCAGTGGTTGGAAGATGAGGCTATTATCTTTTGGTGGAAAAGTAGTTCTGTTAAGGCATGTTATATCTAGCATGGCGATTCACCTCTTTGCTATTTTATAGGTCCCTCAAGCTACTATCAGCAAGCTTCATAGGTTGATGAGCTCCTTCTTTTGGGGAGAATCAGATGGGTGAGATAGAAAGAAATGGGTGGCTAGGAAACATATTTGCAACCCTGTGGAAGAAGGTGGTCTTGGGTTACAGCATCTCCAAGACACTCAGAGAGCCTTACATATGCATTTTGCTTAGAATCTTTTACAAGGTAATTCTCTAAAACAAAATATGTGGGTTCGAAGCCTTAGTTTTTGATAGAGGCGACTAAAGGGTCTAGATTTTGGGGAATGGTTGCTGATTGTATCCCGCTGTTGTTGAATATTTCTAAGTGGAATCTTAGAGAGGGAGAGATCTTTTTCTAGTATGACAAATGGAGGGATAATGGTCCCTTAATTAATGAGATGCCATTAGTGGGTTCACCCCTGCTAAAAGTTAAAGAGTGTAGGTTGTTAGATAATTGGGATGTGGATCTTTTGGAGAACTTAGTTGGGCAGGAGAAGGTGGATAAGATTTTAGTCTCTCTATTTGGGCCATCTTCCAGAAAGGATGTTCTTGTTTGGACTCCCATAGAGATAGGTATGTTCTCTACTAAATCTGCTTGGTATTGTATTCGTATTAGAGGTTCTACTCTTGGTTGGCATAATTGGATTTGGCATAAAAGTCTCCCTTTAAAAATATCTACACATTTTTGGAGGGCTTGGCACAAGGCCCTAACCATGATGAGAGATTGCGTCGTATTGGTATTCCCCTTGTTTCCAAATATGATTGTTTTAGTGTAGGCCATCTTAACGATATTAATCATGTGCTTTTTTAGGGTGATCTTCCTCAAAAACGTTTCGTCATTTTATGGCACTCTGTTTGTTAATCCTCTTGGTAGATCTTGGTAGCAGAATTCTCGGACTTGGTTTAGGCGTGCTAGCTCTTCTTCTCAGGTGGGTTTTATAGTCGGCATAATTCCCATCATTGTTACTTGGCGCCTATGGAGGAGAAGATGCCTTGCTCGTATGGAAGGTATTATGGAAGCTCATGAAGCTGTGGCTCATTCTATTTGTGTGTGGCTAGGTTGCCTTTGTCATGCAGTAAAGAATCCCATAAAATTGTCTCGCCAGATGGCATGATCCTAGAGACCTTGGGATTAAGCCGGTTTTGCCTAAAGCTCCTTGTTGCAAAGTGGTTAAGTGGTTAAAACCACCGTCGGGATGGTACAATTGAATACAGATGGCAGTAGTCTTGGGAACCCTGGCACTTGTGGCATTGGTAGGGCTATTCAACATCACTCAGGTCGACTTGTCCAGGCTTATGCCTCTCGTATTGGTTTCGGTGCTTATAACAAAGCGAAACTTCTGGCGCTCCTTCAAGGTTTTAGAATTTGTAAGTCTTTACATAGTTCTAATGTGATAGTATAAATGGATTCAATGGTGGTTATTTCTTGGTGGAATAGAGGAAGATGTGGTGTGTGGTACCTAGAGGATTTTTGGGAGGAACTTGTTGGGTTGTCTTGCACTGTCGTGTTCAACATGTGTTTCGTGAAGATAATATGGTGGCGGATTGGTTAGCCAAGGAAGGGGCCTCAGGCGTCGAGTTGGTTTTTTCTAATAATTGTAATATGCCTCGGATTCTCAGAGGATTGCGATATGCTAGTTTGTTTGGTTTTTGTGGTTTTGTTTTCCTTTCATTCCATAGGATTGTCATTGAATGTTTTCTTGGTTGCGGTCTTGTTGGGTTTTCCCATGGGCCTTGATTGTTATCACGGTATTTCTCCGCCATAAGTGAGGACTTTATTAATAAATTGGCAAGGGGGTCACTATTGAACATGTGACTTCCGGCTCTTCTTTAAATTTATAAAACAAAAAAAACCTACTTGCTTTAAAGTTCAAAAGCATGATGTTTTGAGGAAATAGGGTCACAACCTTTGTGATTATTACGAGCTAGGATATTTGTTATAGTCAAGTTTCGGACTCAAGGGACGAGGGTCCGAATGTTTGGAGTCTTTTTCTTGGAAAAAGATGTCAAGAGCACAACACTTAATCACACGGGTTAGGGTTTTCTTGAATGATGAACCTAACAAGTATTATATGTAATTTTCAGCTTGCTTGCTATATATATTTTGGATTTTGGTAAGTACACTTCTAACTTGTACTTGGATATTTTATGTATGTGTCTTGTGAACTTGTTGGTTGCTTAGTTTATGTGATTGTTCATGGTATTGATGTTTCGTTCGCATGATATTATCTTTTCTTAGCATGTTGATCAAATGTATAACTAGAATGGCCAATGGAATATGCATTCATGTTATGAAAATGGAATTGGAAGCCATGTAGGGTTTGGATTGCATAATATGTGATTGTATGTGAATGATTGTTGTTTGACTGAATCTTGTATAGGACTAAGCACAAGAAAATGTTTATTTATAACCTCTAGAATATTTCGGCTCCCCATGGATATTCTTGTTAAAGTTTTGTTTAACACATTAGAAGATTCTAAGTTCATGAAATGTTGATTGGAATGATTGTTTGCAAGCTTAAAGGTCTTGGCTATTGCCATATATGATGTATGATCATTTTATGGTGGAAGTTTCACGAGTTAATAATGATTCTTGGATATGCTAGGGTTTGTATGCTGCGGTCCTTACATGGAAAGTATGGAATATTTGTCTTTTGGTTGATGTTCAATGCTTTAGAATTTTTATAAAAGAACAAATTTGCATGTTCTAATATTTTTAAGCAGTAACGCGAAATGTTTTGGAATTGCCTGTTGAATGTCATATGATCATGATGAAGCACTTGGCATTGCATGTGTCTTACGAAAGTGTAAGTTTTCATTGTCATGTCACATGCATTGGGATTGTGAAAACTGTTTGAATAAAAAAGTGTCTTTTTAAAAGTTTTTATCACGACCCTAAAGGCTAGGAAGGGAGAATGTCCTAGTGGAACTCCTCTGTTCACTCAGGAGTTCTTAAAATGGAATGGTAAACCCTGGGTCGATGAAGTACGGTCGATAGATCTCGAATGGTTCCTAAAAGAAAAGGATACCGGAGAGAGATCGCACCTAAAGCTAGTGGGTGCACTACGGTGAAGGCGAAGTGAGCTACCGTAATATGAATGTTTCAAGTAAGATGTAGTCGCCTTGGTCCAAGTGGCCAATGGTTGATGTGGTAACACACGGTGCATAAGGGAACTGTGAAATATCCATTCATAAGTTAAGAAAGGCCTCGAGCTCAAACTATGCTACATGATCAATAATCAGGCTCAAAACTATGTTTAATGAACAAGTATGAAATGAAGAAAGAATGTTCATGAAACCAAGGTTATGAAAGTCATGTTTTATACGATGTCTTTTTGAAAGGTCAAATGCATAAGTAAAGTCTCATGTCCATACATTCATTGTTAAGTTTGCTTCCATATGCTTACGATATCTATTACATGTTATTTGTTTACTTATCGAGATTTCTTGAAATCTCACTGTTGTATTTTTTCACTATCATTCCCCTATTCAGAATGGTAGAAGTTGTGCTAGGTACGCAAGATCGTTAGTATGGACGAAATTTGTGAGATAATTGAGGATGAGTTCACAGTGGAGGCTCGTCGTCAATTCACCTTGGAAATGCTTAAGGTTTTGGCTCAACAACTCAAGAAGATTTTAGCAAATCTCAATGAGTCTAATGCTGGAGTTTCATCCTTGGATCCTCAAAGGATGTTAAAGTTTAATCATGATATGAAGTTTGTGTCGAGTCATCTAGAACAAGTCAAGAACTCCACTGTAGAAGCTACGGAAGTCGCCACGGAGTTCGGACTAGTTATAGACCCCCAAGTGTCTAGGGGAGTGTTTTTAAGTTTGCATGAGGATATGACCTTGGTTCTGACCCATTCCACTTTTGGAAAATGACTCTTTGTTTTAGTTGGAAGTTTTGGTCCCGTGTTTTGGGAGTCTCTTTTGGAAACTTAAACACTTTTGATGACTCTTATCGATTATGAAATTGGAATTTTATCTTCTTCAATACTATGACTATTGTTCCATTAATTGACTTAAGTTGACTTTCCACTGCGATATACTGCATATTGCTTGTTATCATTAGGTGCATTGCATCTTATCTGACATGTATGAGGGGTAGGTAACCTTGTGTTTCATATCCCCGCGTTTAAGTTTCCACCAAATCCCAAGTAGGGGGGCTAAGGGCACCACACAAGAATTTGGCATTTCAAGAAGGGATGGAGGCTCTATAAAAAGGCATTGCCCAAAACATGGGAGGTCTTTTGCTCAAGTTCTCAAACTTTCTTTCTAAGGGGTTTAGGTTACCATTATTTTCTCTCTAAGTTCTTACATTTTCTCACTCTTTCTCACCAACCAAACACCACCATTCTCTTCACCATTTTGAAAACGACCAAGAATACTTCTTCAACCATTCGGCTAGAGAAAGAACACAAGGAGGTAAGAACCATTGCACCATTTCTTGCACATACACACATGGCCAAGAGGGAAAACAACACCAACAAGTTTCGGTTCTAGGGTTTTCCCACAAGTACACACACTTGCACTTTAGAAACAAGGGTATTTCATCAAGACAAGGAGGAAACCAAAAATATTCTTTTGTTTCAAGATCTTGAACATGAAGTGTAAAGGGAATGAAGGCCACTGCCACAACTTAGAAGAAAGGCTAGGGTTTCTTGTCTTTAAGGGTTTCAGATTCTAGGGTTTTTTCGTGGGAAAGCATTTTCGAAAACCTTAGACACTCACACTCACCCTTATTTCAAGACTAAGGTTTCTTCTAATATGTCTTGCATGTGCTTTTCAGATTTTTCTATTTTATATTTCGGATTTTTGTAAGTAAACTTCCAACTTACTTTTGATAACATTTGTATATATTTCGTGAACTCTTATTTGTTTATCATTTTTTGAATCTTGTTATCTTGATATATGTATGTTCGGTTTTGATAAAAGGATGAGATGCTATGTTTTCAAGACAGTTTGTTGAAGTGTATTTCGAATATGCCATTTTAGGGTTTCAGTTTTGACATGTATATGTTTTATGCATACTTGTTTGGATATATGAATGTGTAGAAGCATGAGAATATGTGTTGTGATGATGAGAATCCATGTTTGGAGGACTTGTATGATTCGGCCAAGGCCATATCAAGGGAATCTGAATCTGTTTTGGCTTTGAAGAAGTATGATTCAACTATGTTTACATGTATTCATCATATGATTTTATGTTCTAATGTTTTCAAGCCATATTGTGACTTGCATATTGTGAATTTGACTATATATATTTTGGGTTGTACATGATGCATGAGTATGGAAAAGTGTAACATCATGTGTTCATGTCTCATGCATTGGAGTCTATGTGGAACTCCTTGACTACTATGCCATATTGTGACTCATGCTAGGATGACAAAATGCCCTAGTGGAACTCCTTGACTACTATGGAGTGTGTAAAGTCGAGTGGAGACCTGCGTCGATGAAGTACAGTCGATGGGCCTCAAATTCCTTAAGGAAAGGATACCTGAGCGAGGTTGCACCTAAAGCTAGTGGGTGCCATACGATGAAGGCAAAGTAAGCAAATTGCTATAAAAGAATATGTTTATGTTATGATGTTGTCACCTCGATCAAGTGGATAGTTTGTTGATGCGGTAACTAGTGGGGAACACATGGTGCTTAGGGGGCCATGAGGTATTCATCCATGTGAATCATGAAATGAACAACGCAGTTGAGCTCTATGTTATGATACGATATGACATGTCGTGATATGTTATGATATGCCATAATATGTTATGTTATGCCATGATATGTTACAATGTGAGTTGATCATAATATGAAATGTTATGAAATGATATGAATGGTATGATATGTTATGAAATGATAAGAATGGCAAGATATGTTATGAAATGATAAGAATGTCAAGATATATTATGACAAGAACAAGTACCCGAGCTCAAATGATATGAACACATGTTAAGCAGTCTAAAAGATGAAAATATACTTTATGAAAAGTCTATGTTGCACATGTCAAAGTTTTTACGTCAAAGTTCATGTCCATGCATTTAGTTGTGGTTTGAATTTATTTGTGGTTTACTTGTATTGCATGTGATATCTATTGTATGTTGACTGTTTACTTCTGAGATTTTGAGAAATCTCATTGTGGTAGTTTCCAATACTGTTCTCCACTCGGAATGGTAGATGTTGTGATAGGTTTAGATGACAAAACGCAAGAGAACCAAGGTACCCTTGACCACCGAGAAGGTGCCCAAGACCAATGAGAGTTCATTGGAGCCCTCTCTATTGTATAGGATAGAGAATGCCAACCGGCTCATTTCTATGGCCTTACAGTTTATAGAAGAGACGAAGAGGTTGAAGAATAGGGACAATGACCGCTTCTTGGAGAAGGGAAAGAAGCCAGATTAAAAAGTACCTTCAAGAAAAAGGGGGGACCATGGAAGTAGTAGTAGTAACAAGACATGACTTATGTTTTTTTTTTTTTTTTGTGAAAACAATATTTTGATGGTCCCATGTTTTGGAAGTCTTTAAAACAATTATCTATTTTGGGAGTACAATTATGAAAGTTTAAATTTTTGGGATGTTTACATTCGGTACCATGATTCCTATATTGCCACTGTCCTTATTTAGTTAAAAGAATTATTCACTGTGAATTACTACATATTGCTAAATTATAGGTGCATTGCATCTTAATTGTCATGTACGAGGGGTATGTAGCCTTGAGTTACATTTTAGCCACCATCGAATCCCAAGCGGGGGCTCGGGGTGTCACAATATACAAGTGTCAACAAGAGTAGGTTGAAGGTCTAATACGAAAATTCAATGAATGCAAATAACAAGCTAAAACTATAATTCAAAGATCATTAGCCAAGGTCATATGAAAAACCCTAATCTTATTGGTGAGTGTGTGTGTTGTGTATGTGCCCTTTGAGGTCTGTCCTTATGGTAGGAAAACTCCAACACTTTCAGGCGTCTCAAAATTGAAACTCCATGTCAGAATAAACCTTAACTTTTCTAAGTGTAATGGTCGTGACTCTCATTCCTCTTCAAAGCTTCATCTTTTATTTGCTCAAGGAAAATCGTGTTCGGGTCCCTTTCTCCCCTTTGAAGAGAAACTCTAGCTTTTCCCGAGTGAGTGTGTGTGTGTGTGTGTTTTCATGGGCATGTAACTCCCTTGAAGTCTAAAAGTCTCTTTTCTTTGCCCGTGTGTGTGTGTGTAAGAAACAAGCGAATGGCTTTTACTCTGTGTGCTTCTCCTCTATAGGTGGCTTTAGTACTCCTTGGTGAGATAGAAACGGTGGTTGGAGGAAGATGGTTGGCATGTGGGTAATGTTTGGCTGGAGAGAAAGTGATGGAAAGAGGGACAGAATGGTTTAGCCGTGATTCACCAAGGGAATCTAAAAATGACCAAAAGACTTCCCACATTTGGTTCCCACCTTCTTATAGACGTCTCTCTCCACCCCCCCTCGGGATACCAAGAACCTTGGTGCATGGATGCCAATTGGCCCCCTTGGCCGAAATGTCCCTTCCTTTTCCCTATGATGGGATTGCATTGGAAAACCAAAAGTCACCTTCTTGCAAGTGGCGTGTGGTCTCCCAACCGAAACCCTTTCTTCCCTCTCTGTCCTTCTTCATTTGTCTAGGTTTAATGTACTTGGTGGCAAAAAGGTAGATCTCAAAAACCTCAATCAATCTTGAACCACTACATGTGTGCATGTTTTCCATGTGGCAAGTGGGGTTTCTGTGTGTGCATGTGGCTTGCCAGAACCCTTTCCCCTCCCCAAGAAAGTCTCTTCTCTTCCCTATGTGGGTAGGTGGCATGTTCCTCTTGGCTTGCCCTTGTCATCACCCCTAGCACTTCCCTTCACAAAGATTCTGCTAGAATTTAGGTGCATGTTGTTATGACCAAGACTTTCTTAGATTTTGTGTAATTGCTTTTTTTAAAGGCCCAAGAGAGTTTCAGCCTTGTAGGAAATTAGGGTTTTTTTAAGCCCAATACTATTAGGGCTCACGCCAAACTTGAGGTTTATGCATTGTGCTTGACATCCATTGAGGTTATGTATAGGACTTGATGAATCTACATGGAAATAAGGGAAGTGAGGTGAGAAGGAGCTAGGAATTTTGGCTCGCACGCCTATCATTGGAAAAGCTAGCACTTTTTGCCATGTGTCACGCATGCATGAAGATATTTGCTTGTGGAAGAAAGCCTTTGACACATGTCACCATGGGGGAAGGAGCCTAGAAGGAAATGATTAGGAATATGGGAATGTGGAACTAGGAAAGGCTAAAGGCCATGGACGACTTGAACGGGGAAGAAAACAATTGCTTTTTGCCAAGTGTCTTCCATGCATGAAGGTAGGTAAAAAGGTTTTCTTGGGAAGGAGCAAGATCAAGCTTGGAGGGAGACTACACGCCCAAGGCTTCTAGAAGTATATTTTGTGTAAGAAATTTCTTGAGGTGGATGGCTAGGGCAAGGCTCTTTGTGCCAAAAAGGACCAATCACTTGTTTGTCCAAAAATGTGGCGAAAAGAAAATCTCCTAGGGAATTGTAGGGTTTTGGCAACCCATGCAATGCACACACACACTTCACATACCACTTGGTACACATGCACACTTGTAAGAGATGGAGGCAAATTTGAGTTTAGTAAAAGACCCTTTAGCCATTAGATACATTGAACCAAGACATGAAAAGAAAGGGCAAAAGAGGAAGTGGGTTTCGGTTTGGAGGGGGAAGGCGCCACATGCAAGGAAATGTCTTTGGGTTTTCCAATCAATCTAATGATGACCTAGAAGAAAAAGGTGATAGGGCTACACACCACTTGGCAACCATGCATGAGCTTGTTTCATGCAAGAAAGCCCTTGAGTGTCTGTAAAATGGGAAGAGCTGAAAACCCTAGAACCTTTTGACCATTCTATGTTTTGCTCTTGTAAGTTTTGGCTACCCTCTTTTCTTCTCAGTATCCATCACTTTCTCTAACAACCCTTTGAGAGTAAACAAAGTGAGGAGACACTTGCAAGAGGAAGACCTAGAAGCTTGCTTGTTATAAAAATACATTTCAGATTTTTGTAAGTACACCTCTAACTTGTACTTGGATATTTTATGTATATGGCTTGTGAACTTGATGGTTGTTTCGGTTTTGTTTGATCTTTTATGATATTATTGTTCTTCTATGTGTTATGACTACTTTTTGATATGATCGTATAAAAGAATGATTGAAATGAGCTATGGAAGATGTGTATAAAGTGGAAAGAGATGAAAAAGGAAGTCATGTAGGATTTCGGCATGTTCTATGTTGGTTGAATATGGATGTTGCTTTTTTTACCATTTTGGTGTGGACTAAGATCATGAAAGGATCACCCATACACATAAGAAATTGCTTCGGCACTCATGTAGGTTTATTTTTTTACCATATTCCAAGTTCATGACAAGTTGATTGGATTTCATGTTTCTCCACACAAAGTTTTTTGTCCATCCTTATAAGTGAAGTGAGATAATTGGTGCTTTGAGTTTTATGTGAATGGAACACTTCGGCCATCCTCGCATGAAATTTTGGAATGTATGCCTTTGGTTGTTATGCTGCCTTAAATTGTTATAAGGGAACATGTTCGCATGTTCTAATACTTTCAAGCCGTAACGGGATATGCATTGCAAGTATGGATGTTTTATTTTATGATGAACATTTCGGCATTCATGGTTATGATGTTTTATCATGACCCCAAATGCTGGGATGGGGGAATGTCCTAGTGAAACTCTTATGTCCTCTTAGGATGTTTAAAATGGAGGGATACTGCTGGGTCGATGAATTACTGTCTGCAGATCTCGAATGGTACCTAAGGAAAATGATACTGGAGCGGGAATACACCTAAAGCTAGTGGGTGCACCAACGGTGAAGGTGCAATGTGAGCTGGCGTATATGAAAGTCAAGACATAGTCACCTTGGTCAAAGTGGTCAATGCTTGATGCGGTAACTAGCGGGGAACACACGGTAACTAGCAGGGAACATAGGGGAGTTGTGAGGTATCCAATCTTGTGTTATAAGTCAAGAAACGTTACGAGCCCAAAAATATGTAAATGAACGAGTATGAAATGATGAAAGCATGTATATGGAACTCAAGGTTATGAAATGTCATGCTTTTATTTAAAGTCAGTGAAAGGTCAAGTGCATATGTATAAGTTCATCTTCATGCATTCATTGTTAAGTTTGCTTCATATGCTTATGATATATGTAGCACGTTATTTGTTTGCTTATTAAGATTTCTTGAAATCTCACTGTTGTATTTACCCACTATCATTCCTCATTCGGAATGATAGAAGTTTTGCCATATCCTCGAGACCCTTGAGTATGGATGGAATCAGTGAAATAATTGAGGACGAGTTCACTTTGGAGGCTCGTCGTCAATCTACCCTACAGTTGCTTAAGGTGTCAGCACATCGACTCAAAAAGATAGTAGCTTATATCAATGAGTCCAATGTTGGTATTTCATCACTGGACCCTCAGAAGATGTTGAGGCTCAAGCAGGATATGAGTTTTGTGTCAAGACATCAAGAACAAGCTAAGAACTCTACCATAAAGTCTAAGGTCGTAGCCACAGAGTTGGGTTTGGATCTAGACGTTCGCCTGTCTAGGGGAATATTCTTAAGTCTGCTTGAGGATGGGACCTTGGTTCTAACTCATTCCACTTTTGGGAAAGGATCGTTTGTTTAGCTTTTAAATGTTTGGTCCCGTGTTTTGCGAGTTCTTTAGAAACTCATATCAACTATGATGACTCTTTTGGATTATGCAAAAGTATTAGTTATCATGACTAACGTTTCCTTTAAATTGACTTAAGTTGACTTTCTGCTACGATATACTATATACTATTAGTTATCAGTAGGTGCATTGCATCTTATCTGTCATGTACGAGGGGCAGGTAACCCTGGTGCATCAGAGCAAGGGCATGTCCCGTCATTTCAATTTCTGTCAAATCACAAGCAGGGGCTGGGGTAGCCACAACAAGTGGTATCAGAGCCATTATATCTCTCGGCAAAACCATAAGTTGTCCTTTTAATGTGTGGTCCCTGATAATAGGATTGGAATTTGATAGTTATAGGCTTGGACTCTATAGATATAGGTTTGAATCCTTGAAGGAGAATGCTAAAGGTTGAGTATGTGGTTAACCACTACTGTGAAGTAATGAGAGAGTAGAACTCTGCTTTAGGAAAAGTAAATGTTGACACATTGATTTGTGCATTTTAGGAGGAAAAGACCAATGGTGCACTGACAAAGTGATGACTTATCTTCAAGGTCACGAGAACGGTAGGCTAGGAACCCTCCATTAGAAGGAGGTCAAGTTATCGTAGAAGCCATACGGCAAATGACTAAGTTAGTAAGGCACCAAATGGAGCAAGGGCAGAATATGTGACAGGAGCCACCTTAAGGCAAAAACCGAGGATGCCTGTTTGAGAGATTTTTATGGGAACTGAAGGAGCCTTGAAAGCCAATAAGTGGCCCATCGATTTTGACAAGACTTTCGACATCAGTGCATGTATCGAGAGTCAGAAGGTCCAGTATGCCAGACACTTACTTCAGGGAGCGGCTGGCATATGGTGGGACACAAAGAGACAGCTTCTAACGCAAGAACTGGGTGATATCTTACTTGTGAATGTTTTAAGAAAGAATTCGACGGTCGTTTCTTCCCGAAAATAGCTAAACAGCAGAAGGCACTTGAGTTTACAAACTTGACCCAAGGGAGTATTTTAATGAAGAAATATGCAACTCATTTCATGGAATTAGGCAGATTCACCCCACACCTAATTGGCACAGAGAAAATGCAAGCAAGAAAATTCGAAGATGGGTTACAACTAAGACTTTGGAACCAGATTGCTTACTTGCAAGTTGAGAGCTTTCAGGGACTAGTGAACGTCACTTCAGTGGCAGAGGTGGAGCAATGGAATTTGATTACCCAAGTTCAGAACGATCGTAAAAGAGGACTTCCCTACTCTCCAGGAAAGAATATGGGAAAGAAGGAGGCCCCTTACACTCCGAACAAAGGAAAGGGAAAGATGGTCAGAAGTGTGGTGCCTGTTACTCCACCACCTTGTTGTAGTTGCAGACGGAAGCATAGTGGTGAATGTTAGTTTGCCACCGGAGCATGTTTTGGATGTGGTCAAATTGGCCATAAGATTCAAGATTGTCCACGTCACATGGCAGGAGGATCATCTATGCCTAAAAACAGGGGAAAAAGATGAAGCAACTGATGCTGGAGTAATTACTGGTAATGTTCTAACCCTACTATGGATGGTAGCTTGTGTTGCTAAGAAACCTTAAGTAATCCTAGTCACCTTTGTAGGTAAGGTTAAATTGATTCAACAACTGGTTTATGCTTTGTTTGATTCGGGAGCTTCCTGTTCCTTTGAATCTTTGACTGCATAAGAAGGTGTAAGTTGAGTGTGGAAACCTTATCCCATAAGGTTTTAGTAACTATTCTGTACGGGAAAGCGGTTAGATGCACTTGAATAGTTAGGGATTGTCTGTTGGAAGTTGCAGGATTGACTCTAAAGGTGGATCAAATTGTTTTCCATGTAATGGAATTCAACTTGATCTTAGGAATGGATTGGCTATTTGAGCACTATGCTAAGATTGATTGCTGAAGAAGAAAGGTGATATTTGAGTTACCCTCAAAAGACAGCATCGGTTATATGGGGGAAGTAGTGAAGACGATTCTATCAACCTTAATAGTAGGACGAGTGAAGAAGGCTCTAAAGGAGGGAGCTAACGCTTATCTAGTGTTTATAACTAGTATGGCAGTGGGAGTTAAAGGAGTCGAAGTGATTCCTGTAATAGAATAATTTCCTGAGGTTTTTGCCGATGATTAGCCTCGGTTACCCCCAAATCGGGAAACGGAGTTCGTGATCAAGTTGGAGCCCGCTGCGGCCCCAGTGTCTAAGGCACCTTATCGAATGGCCCTAGTTGAGTTGAAGGAGCTCAAGGTGCAGATTGAGGAAATTCTTGAAAAGAGTTTTATTCATCCAAGTCCATCCCCTTGGGATGCACCAGTTCTTTTCGTGAAAAATAAGGACGGTACAATAAGGATGTGCATTGACTATCATGACTTGAATAAAGTGACAATTAAGAATAAATTTCCATTACCACGGATTGACGATTTCTTAGATCAGTTGCAAGGAGTATCACTATTTTCCAAGATAGATTTATGGTCAGGATCATCAGTTGAAGATTAAAGATCAAGATGTACCCAATACAGCTTTTCAGACTCGTTATCGACACTTCGAGTTTCTAGTAATGCCATTTAGACTAACAAATGCCCCAACAACATTCGTGGACTTGATAAATCGAATTTTTAGGTTGTACTTAGACAACTTTGTAGTAGTGTTCATTCACGATATCTTGATTTATTCTCGAAGCGATGAAGAGCATAAGGAGCACCTGACGATAGTATTCAAGATCTTGAAAGAGCACCAGCTCTACGCTAAACTCAGCAAGTGTGAGATTTGGCTCAGAGAGGTGAAATTTTTGGGACATGTCATTTGTAGCGATGGTGTGGCAGTAGACCCTGCAAAAATAGAAGTAGTGATGGAATGGCAGAAACCAACCAACGCCCAGAAGATACAAAGTTTTCTAGGTTTGGCAGATTATTATAAGAAGATTTTTCCAAGGATTTTCTAAATTATCAGGTCCTTTAACGACATTGACAAAGAAGGATGCCAAATTCGTATGTAGTGAGGACTGTGAAAAGACTTTTCAAGAACTCAAGAGATGGTTAACCATGGCGCCTGTGTTGGCTTTGCCTGAGCCTCATAAGTTGTATGTAGTTTATAGCGACGCCTCTAAGATGGGTTTTGGGTGCGTTTTGATGCAAGAAGAATAAGTTGTCGCTTATGCTTCTAGACAACGTAAGGATCACGAGTGGAATTATCCTACTCATGACTCGGAGCTTGCTGTAGGAGTTTTGGCATTTAAAATCTGGAGACATTATCTTTATGGAGAAAAGTATGAAGTATACACTGACCATAAAAGTCTTAAGTACCTATTTAGTCAAAAAAACCTAGACATGAGATAGAGGAAAAGGGTTGAAATGATCAGTGACTACTAGTGCGAGATCAAGTATCACCCCAGAAAGGACAATGTGATAGTAGATGCCCTTACTAGCAAGGCCCAAACTGATATGTAGTCACTTCTGGCATGAATGAGCGAACTACTAATAGGGAAGCTGACAAGAGATGCTAGGTTAACAATGGTACAGGAGATCATGTCATTAACTGACAATGACATCATCAAATAACAGAATAAGGATGATAAAGTGGAAAAGCTTTGACAAAAGATTCTGAAGTCCGAAGGACTGCAACACTTTTCGATTGGTAAGGATGGGATGCTACGTTTTTAAGGAGACTAAAGGGCATGTGGAGTGTTTATGCATTGCTTGGGCTACTGAAACCCTACACTTCCCTATGAGATTTTCTTTTCACCACACTTTTGGACAAACAAGTGATTGGTCCTTTTTGGCACAAAGAACCTTGCCTAGCCGTCCACCTCAAGGGATTTCTTACACAAAACATCCTTCTAGAAGCCTTGGGCATGTAGCCTCCCTCCAAGCTTGATCTTGCTCCTTCCCAAGAAAACCTTTTTACCTACTTCATAAATGGAAGACAATTGGCAAAAAGCAACCTTTTTTTTTTTTGCTCTACCATTGCTGCTGTCCATGGCCTCTTGGTCTTCCCCTATTCCATTTTTCCATATTCCTAATCGTTTCCTTCTAGGTTCCTTCCCCAAAGTGACTTGTTCAAAGGCTTTCTTCAACAAGCGAAGATCTTCATGCATGCGTGGCACATGGCAAAAATGTACTAGCTTTTTCCTATGATAGGCGTGTAAGCCAAAACCTAGCTCCTTCTCACCTTTCTTCCTTTATTTCCATCTAGATGCATCAAGTCCTATACATAACCTCATTGGATGTCGAGTACCATTCCTAAACCTCAAGTTGGGCGGAGCCCATTTTCATTGGGCTTTAAAAACCCTAATTTCCTACAAGGGCCAAAACTCTCTTGGGCTCTAAAAAAAGAATTTATACAAAAGTCTAGAAAGTCTTGGTCGTCACATCCTCCCCCTTAGAAAAATATTTCGTCCTCGAAATCAGCATCATGTTTATACCAAAAGAAATTTAGTAGGGGAATTTGAATCGATTCTCTTTATTACCTCTTCATTGGCGGCTGTGGACTCCTTAGATGAAGATGGTCTATAGCATGACTAGATTCTGCCTCAGGATTAAGCCCAAGGAGGAGTAACCTATTAGCCTCTCTCCATACTAATGGGTCATGAGGAGGTTTCCTCTCTTTGTGTGGTGGAGCTCTCCTTGAGGAGATATATTTTCAAGAATCCATGTCTAAAATGGTATGCGACTGCGCTGACTCTTTCCTATGTACCTGGGACTCAGTTTCACATTTTTCCAAACCGTATGACTCCTCTCATGGGTGATACCTTCATGTACACCCAATCTCCAACATTAATTCTAAGTTCCTTCGTCGCTTGTCGACATTACTCTTTTGACGGCTCTAAGTTGCTTTCATCCTTTCTTGAATCAATTCCACTTGCCTTCATACATCTTGCATCTATTCTTGTCCAATCAACTTTCTCTCGCCTACTTCATGCCAATATAATAGAGATCTGCACTTTCTCCCATATAATGCTTCGTAAGGTGCCATCTGTATCGTAGCTTGAAAGCTATTATTGTAAGTGAATTCTATCAATGGCAAGTGGCTTTCCCAGTTGCCATTTTGATCCATTACACAAGCACATAACATATCTTCCAATGTCCGGATAGTTCGTTCAGTCTATTCGTCTGTCTACGTATGATAGGCACTACTAAATTTCAGATTTGTCTAACATTTTCTATAAACTTTGGCAGAAACTTGAAGTAAACACCTGAGGACGTTCTTGGCAAACCTACCACAAAATCCATGACACATCTTCCGACTTCCACTCTGGTATTGACAATGGCTGCAACTCACCTGCTGGCCTCTGGGGCTCAGCTTTCACCAATTGGCAATTTGAACCTTTTACAACAAACTCCACCACATCCTTCTTTATTCCATCCCACCAAAATTGTCTCTTCAAATCTTGGTCATTTTGGTGATGCCAGGATAAGCAATATAAGGCATACAATGGGCTTCCTTCAGAATCTTTTCTTTTAATTCAAGGTCATTAGGAGTCACTTTCCTCTCCTTACAACTTAGCATCCCATCCTTACCAATCGAAAAGTATTGTGGTCCTTCGGACTTCAGATTTTTCTGCCAAAGCCTTTCCAGTTTATCATCCTTATTCTATCCTTCAATGATATTCTTGTCAGTTAATGGCACGATCTCTTGTACCATTGGTAACCTAGCATCTATTGGCGGCTTCCCTAATAGTAGTTCCCTCATTCCGGCCAAAGGTGATTGTATATTAGTCTGGGCCTTGCAGCTAAGGGCATCTACTACCACATTGGCCTTTCTAGGGTGGTACTTGATCTTGCACTGGTAGTCACTGATCTTCTCGACCCATCTCCTCCATCTCATATTCAAGTTCTTCTGACTAAACAGGTACTTAAGACTTTTATGGTCTTAAGTACCACTTTTCTCCATAAAGATAATGTCTCCAGACTTTTAATGAACAGACTACTGCTGCAAGCTCCAAGTCATGGGTAGGATAATTCCTTTCGTGATCCTTAGGTTGTCGTGAGGCATAAGCTACGACTTTTTCTTCTTGCATCAAAATGCACCCTAGTCCCATCTTAAAGGCGTCACTATAAACTACGTACAACTTATGCGGCTCGGGCAAAGCCAACACAGGTGTCATGGTTAATCTTCTTTTGAGTTCTAGAAAACTCCTTTCACAGTCTTCACTCCATACAAATTTGGCATTCTTCTCTGTTAATGCATTTAAAGGACCTGATAATTTAGAAAATCACTCAACAAACCTTCTCTAATAACCTACCAAACCTATAAAACTCCATATTTCATGGGCATTGGCTGGTGTCCGCCATTCCATCACCGCTTCTATCTTAGTAGGGTCTACTACCACACCATCACTACAAATGACGTGTCCCAAAAATTTTACCTCTTTGAGCCAAAACTCACACTTCTTGAGTTTAGCGTATAGTTGGTGTTCTTTCGAGATCTTTTATACTATCCTCAAGTGATCCTTATGCTCTTCATCACTTTAGGAATAAATCAAAATATTGTCAATGAATACTACTACAAAACTGTCTATGAACTACGTAAAAATTTTGTTCATCAAATCCATGAATGATACTAGGGCATTTGTCAGTCAGGAAGGCATTACCAGAAACTCAAAGTGTCCATAACGAGACCGAAAAGCTATCTTGGGTATATCTTGATCCTTAATCTTCGACTGATGATACCCTGACCATAAATCTAACTTGGAAACTATTGATACTCCTTGCAACAGATCGTCAATTCGTGGTAACATATACTTATTCTTAATCATTACTTTGTTCAACTCTCGATAGTCAATGCACATCCACATTGTCCCGTCCATCTTTTTCACAAAAAGGACTGGTGCACCCCAAGGGGATGAACTTGGATGAATATAAACCTTTTTCAAGAAGTTCCTCGATCTGCACCTTCAGCTCCTTTAACTCAACTAGGGCCATTTGGTACGGTGCCTTCTACAATGAGGCTTCAACTGGCTCTAATTCGATCACGAACTCCATTTCCCGATTTGGGGGTAACCCAAGCAAATCGTCGTCAAAAACCTTAGGAAATTCTTCTATCACAGGAATACCTTTGACTCCTTTAACTCCCTCTACCATACTAGTTATAAACACTAGATAAGCATTGGCTCCTTCCTTCAGAGCCTTATTTACTCATCCTACCGTCAAGGTCGACAGAGTCGTCTTCACTACCTCCCCCATATAACAGATCCTATCCTTTGAGGGTAATTCAAATATCACCATTCTTCTTCGGCAATCTATCTTACCATAGTGCTTAGATAGCCAATCCAATCCTAAGATCAAGTCAAATTCCCTTAAATGGAAAACAATTAGATCTGCCCTTAGAGTCAATCCTGCAACTTCCAATAGACAATCCCTAATTATTCGAGTACTTCCAGTTACCTTTTCATCTGAAATAGTTACCAAAACCTTATGGGATAAGGTTTATGCGATCAACTTATACCTTCTTATGCAGTCATAAGATACAAATGAACGTGAAGCTCTCGAATCAAATAGGGCACAAACCAATTGTTACATCAATTTAACTCTACCTACAATGGTAACTAGGACTACTTAGGGTTTCTTAGCAACACAAGCTACCATCCATAGTAGGGTTAGAACGTTACCAGTAATTACTCCAGCGTCATTAGCCTCTTCGGCTTCAATATCTACCTCTACTGGTGTGATCGCATATACTTTAGCTTTCTGTGGGGTCTTTCCCTTGTTTCCGAGCGTAGATGCTCCTCTTGTCGCATGACGTGGACAGTCTCTAATCATATGACTTGTTTCACCACATCCAAAACATGCTCCGGTGGCGAACCGACATTCACCATTGTGCTTCTGTAACACTTGGTATATTGTTTTACCCAAGTAAAATTCTTCATGCCTTCACGTTCAGTTGCTTTTGGCGTGTACCCCACCTTCATTTGATTTCCACCACCTAATGATGTTGTTTTCGGTGCATCAACATTTTTGGACCGTTGAGAATAGTGATTCACCCTCCTGAAACCACAAAATGGATCTCCTTCACTTATCCTTCCTCTGTTTCCATTTGTTTCTCCTCACACACATGTATGCACCATGCATGCACAACCCTCTCCATTGCCAAGCCCCACGTTCAAGCTCCACGCACGGTCTCACAGCCCACTACCCAGCGAAGCACAATCAACGTCACAACCACCATGTGCCTTGACCCACAATGCAGCCAGCCATCATTTTTCCAAAAAACACCATACCGAAAGTCTCGGCTTGCACCCAATAAACTGCCACCTCGAAGCCCACTGTAGCCGCGCCAGCTCCCTCCTCAAACCCACACCACCGCATCACCACACTACCGCCGCCCAACGCCTCCACCGAATCCACCGAAAGGAACCAAAGGTGCCCTGTTTTGCAGCCCGAAAATAGTGAAGCGTTCCCATTGCCAACAGTCGTGAGTCGCAACCCAACCACCCCAAGGCACCAACTCCCTCCCCATCGCCACCGCACGCCACCTCAGTTTCCTGATAAGCCCATTTTCGGTTTTACAGTTCTCTCTCTCTAACTCTCTCTCGGTGTCGCATGACCCTGCCAAGAAACTCAGTCGCATCGCCGGCCACTTCCAGCCACCCCGGAGCTGCCATCGCCTCAGTCTCCCTCTCTCAGTGAGTCCATCGCAAAGCTTCTCCCTCCCTCGCGATCTCTCTATTTTTTTGGCATCATATGTTTTGATTTCCAAAGGAAAACGTGAGCTCTTGATGGGCCTCTGGGCCTTAAGCCCTTATGTGCGTGTGCAGTGTTTATTTAGTTGGACTTGTGTTTTATTATTATTATGGGCCATGTTGCAACTTTTATAGATTCTAATGATCTTTTAAATGGTCTTGTAATTTTAATTGGACTTGATCTTATATTACTTAAACAACTGTTTTAGTAATTTTATTGGGTTGGTTATATTTTCATTAAAACATTAGATTCACAATGGGTTTCGGTATGATTATAAATAATTTTTATGTTAATGTTACGAGAGTTTCATCTTATTTTATATTAGTCAAAAATGTTTCTTTAAGTGCTTTCAATTTGTTATTTCTTTCGAATGAATAATCGGTATTGTTGTATTTTTATTATGATCTAGTTTACTATATTGTTGCTGTATAATTTAAAATATTTTAGTATAATTATATTATATAGTATCAGATTTTATAATTACACTTCAATAGTAAACAAGTTAGAATTTAATACTTTAGTAAGAGATTTAGTTGGAATTTGGAAAATGATAATATTTTAGGATTTCGTGAATTTAGGTTTCTCAGGAATTAAAATAGGTTATTTTTAGCATCTTAGGCTTAAATTTGGAAATATTTGATTGATTGGAAATTTATGAAATTACGTGATTATTTTATAGGTGACGACTTATAGTTAACTCGACATTTTTTAGGAAATTTCTGAAAAGCTAAGAAGTCTAGGTAAACGGGGTTCCTATGTTTGACATTGCATAAAAATAAATGGACTGAGATTAATTTTGGAAAATATGCATGTTTTGTTATGAAGAGAAATTTGAAACTACCTCAGTTATTTGTTCTACTTTACTCATGAAATTATGTATAAGAATAAAATATTTTCAATCATGACTGGTGAAGACATGAGCTAAAGAGCGAATCTGAATTTTTGGTGTATAAATAATATTTTTGTAAACTGATTTCCGTTTTGTTCTAAAAATGTTCTGTATTCTATTTGATAAGACGTGGTGATTGAAAAAGTCTTTCGCATGACTATGTGGTTCTGCATCTGATTATGTTACAGGTCTGTTCGGTATGAGACCCTACCACGCGGGTTAAACATTGTCAATGTTTCTAATGTGATATGATATGACCCTGCTACGGGTAAGAATAGTAGCATTATATTTCAGTTATGATATGCATCTGCTTGGTTATCCGCTAATGATCAACCCTTCCACGAGGGTTAAACATGGACTCTGTTCTGATAAGATGTTTTGATATGATGATGATGATGAACATATATGTTATGCTAAAGTATTTTTGAAAGCTTGAGTTCTATTATGTTTTGTTCTGCAAATACTTTGGTACTCTGATATGATGTGAAATGCTTTCTGAAACCTATGGCATGACATTCTGTTTTTGTTCTGTTCTGACCTTACCATGGGTGTAAAGCTGTGGCCTCTGTTTGGTTTTGGTACCAACCTTTCTATTTCTAGTGCACCCACTTTGGAAACGAAGTGATTTTTCTAAGTGGTCTTTCCTATGTGCACACTCGGAGCTTCGAGAATAATAAAGAGAAGTATCCACATTCTGTTTCGACTCGGTTGGTCATCAGGATTTACACAACCCTACCATGGGGGTTAAACATGGAATTTCTGATGTGATGTGATATGATATGTTCATTTATGTTATGCCAAAGAAATTTTTGATAAGATTATTTCTGAAAGCTTCGCTATGATATTTTTGATAATTTGTTTTGATTCTGCATTTTGAAAATAAAAATATTTAGTTATGCATTCTGAACTATGTAAATGTTCATGTTTGTACACTAGTATATATTCTCTGCTTACTGAGTTGTTGATAACTCACCCTTAACTCCATAATATTTTTCAGATGATTATGATGGTCCTGCTGGCAAGTAAGAATAGGTTGTGTTAGAGAAATTGTCAAGTTCGTAGAGGAATAAGTATCCTAGAGTACAATTAATTATTTGGGAGTATTTTTACTTGATTTATGATTTCATATTATTTTTTGTTTTGTCACTTATGGAATTTTCGAGACTGTGTATTTTGATGGAATATTAGAGTGTATAAATCTGTTATGGAAGGCGATGTTAGGTTAAAAGAGGTAACTCCCCGGGACCCTCGGGTGCGGTGAGGTGCGTTACAGCTTCCGTCCGCAACTGCGATAAGGTGGTGGAATAACAGGCACCACGTTTCCGACCATCTTTCCTTTTCCTTTATCTGGAGTGTAAGGGGCCTTCTTCTTTCCTATATTCCTTCCTGGTGAGTAGGGAAGTGCTCTTTTACGAACATTCTGAACTTGAGTAATCAAATTTCATTGCTTAGCCTATGCTATTGAAGCGACATTTTCTAGTCCTTGAAAGCTTTCAATCTACAAGCAAGCGATCTAGTTCCGAATTCTCAGCTGTAACCCCTCTTGGAGTTTTCTTGCTTGCATTTTCTCCATGCCAATAAAATGTGGGGCGAATCTGCCTAGTTCCATGAAATGGGCTGCATATTGCTCCACTGACATACTTCATTGGGTCAAGTTTGTAAACTCAAGCGCTTTCTGCTGTTTGGTTGTTTCAGGGAAGAACCGACCATCGAATTCCTTCTTAAAACATTCCCAAGTAAGAGTAGTGATATGACCCAGTTCTTGCGTTATAAGTTGTCTCTTTGTGTCCCACCATATGCCAGCCTCTCCTTGAAGTAAGTGTCCGGCATACTGGACTTTTTGAGTCACGGTACACTCACTGATGTCGAAAGTCCTATCTAAATCAATGAGCCACTTATTGGCTTTCAAGGCTCTTTCCAATCCCATAAAATTTGGGTATCGGTACACCAAAAATCTCTCAAACAGGCATCTTCGATTTTCGCCTCTAGGCGACTCTTGTCTCATATTTTGCCCTTGGTCCATTTGGTGTCTTACCACCTTGGTCATTTGTCGTATGGCTTCTGCAATAGCTCGGCCTCCTTCTAAAGGAAGGTTCATAGCCTCTCATTCTAGAGACCTTGGAGATACGTCGTCATGGTGCCTACCCACCATTAGTCCTCTTCTCCTGAAATGCACAAACCAATGTACCAACATTTAGTTTTCCAAAATTAGAGTTCTACTCTCTCTTTACTTCACAATAGTGATCAACTGCATACTCAACCTTCAACTTTCTCCTTTGAGGATTCAAGCCTATAGCTCCAGAGTTCAAGCCTATAACTATCAGATTCTAATCCTATTATCAAGTACCATGCATTCATAGGACAACTTATGGTTTTACCCAGAGATGTAATAGCTCTGTACCACTTGCTGTGGTGCCCCCAGCCCCCACTTGAGATTTGACAGAAATTGAAATGCCGGGACATGCAACACTAGGGTTACCTGCCCCTTGTACATGACAGATTAGATGTAATGCACCTATTGATAGCTAATAGTATGCAATATATTGCAGTGGAAAGTCAACTTAAGTCAATTATAAGGAAATATTAATCATGGTATGGAAACATAAGATCCCAATACTTTTGCATAAAACCAAAAGAGTCAACATAGTTAATATGAGTTTCTAAAGAACTCTCAAAACACGAGACCAAACATTTAAAAACGTAACAGACGATCCTTGCCCAAAAGTGGAATGGGTTAGAACTAGGGTCCCATCCTCAAGCAAATTTCTATCTCCAAACCCAATTTCGTGGCTACCTCCTTAGCCTCTACAACAGATTTCTTAGCTTGTTCTAAATGCCTTGATACAAAACTCATATCCTACTTGAGCCTCAACATCTTCTAAGGGTCCAGTGACGAAATACGAACATCGGACTCATTGATAAAAGTTACTATCTTTTTGAGTCGCTGCGTTGACACCTTAAACAACTCTAAAGTGGATTGACGGCGAGCCTTCACAGTGAAATCGTCCTCTATTATTTCACTGATTTCATCCATACTCAAGGGTCTTGAGTACCTGACAAATGGTGGGTTCATCCGACTGAGGAATGATAGTGGGTAAATACAATAGTGAGATTTCAAGAAATCTTAGTAAGTAAACAAATAGCGTGCAACATAGATCATAAGCATATGCAGCAAACTTAACAATGAATGCATGCACATGGACTTGTACATATGCTCTTGACCTTTCAAAGATTGTATAAAAACATGACTTCATAACCTTGACTTTTGAAAACATGTTTTCTTCATTTCATACTTATGAGCTCGTAGCGTATCTTGATTTATAACATATCATATCATAACATAACATTAGATACCTCACGGCTCCCCTCTAGCATATTATATCCCAATGCATGTGACATGACAATGCACCTCAGAACTTTCACGAGACACATGAAATACCACAATGCTTCATCATAACCATGAATGCCGAAATGTTCATTATAAAATAAAGCATCCATACATGCAATGCATATCCCGTTATAGCTTGAAAATATTAGAACATGTGAACATGTTCCCTTATAACAATTCAAGGCATACAACCTAATCAATGGCATACATTCCAAACATGAAACACATAGAATGCTTACCTAACCAAACATCATTCATAACACCGCAATCTTAAGACTCCAATGATCATGCTTCATTCAAGGGGTTAGCCAAGACCTCTTATCTTACTAAGCATGCAATTCAATCAATTTTCATGAACTTGGAATCTTCTAATGTATTGAACAAAAATGTTTAATAAAGAATTTCTCATAGGTGGCCGAAACCCTTCCTTGTGGTTATGGAAAGTATTTTCTTGCATTTAGTCTCATACTAAAACATTTGAGTGACAATCATTCATGCATAAACAAACATGGTTAAACCCGAACCCTGACATGGCATTCTTACTCCCTTTTTCACATCATACGCATCTTCCTTAAACCATTTCCATCATGCTTTACAATAATTATAACAAATAAGTTCATAACACATGGAAAAACATGAAGTTCCAAACAATCATCCAAAAACTGAATCAACAAACAAGTTCACAAATCATATGCATAAAATATCAAAGTACAAGTTAGAGGTATACTGTAACAGCCCGCTAGAAATTCACTGGTGGAATTTCTATTGACTTTAGGAACCTCATGAAAACCCAATAAGTTTTTACGAATCGACCAATCGCACAAGTTTTAGTCTGTCAACATAGTCAATGTTATCACTCACTATGGAGCTAGAAATATGAGTTTAGTTATTAGAGGTAGTTAGAAGTTTCAAAATGCGTTATGATCTACGCCATAGACTCAGTTGATTATTTAGGATTTATGGCGCAGTAGCCCATTTTCATAATTCCGGACGAAACAACTGTTCAAAATTGTGAAATTACTTTTAAGGGCACTTTGGGGTTGAATTTCGGTAAACGATTTTCACTATAGGTTAATATGAATATTTAGAATTTTTCAGTTCTAAGTTTTTTATGCATTTTTTTAGAGTGAATAGTATCTTCGATAAACGCACCCAATGTAGTGTTTTCAAAATCATAGTGTGGAATGCCCAAATTAGTTTAGCGAAGTTTTATTTGAGCACTTGGCAAGATCTTAGCCACACATAATGAATGGTATTCGACACTTGGCACAAAGAGGAACCACTAGAAGGATTTGTGAAAGAAGTCAAGGTGTGAGATCATTCCACTTAAGCAAAACTGTGTTTCATCTGATCAACCAAATTGTGCCAGACCAAAGAGGGTTTCAATCCTAGCAAAACCGTAAATGGTTGGAATCCAATTGAAACCCCAAAAGTTTGGTTGAAACCGAAACCCTAAACGGTTTCCCCAAACCCTAAAGTTGGCCTCCAAACCCTTTCTAACCCGATGTATAGCCTTGTGTTTAATCACTTGATTAAATCACTTCCACATGCTATTAATTAATCACATCCTTGTTACAATATCATTATCCAACCTTTTAAACCTTGAAAATTTGATTGGGCCAAGAAAAATTAGTTTTGGGCTTGACAGCATCTTAAACCCTAACCAAACAACCTTTGAAGCCCACTTGGTTGGGGCCCACCAAGGCCCACGAATTTGGCCACCTTGGCAAAGCTTCTTGAATAAGTTTCCTCCCCCACTGGGCAGACCATCCACTGCCATTGGCTGCACCCATTAGTGCCTTGATGTGAAGGAGAAGTTCACTCCATCAACCTCCATCTCTCATAGCTGCTGCAGGCAATCCTTTGCCCTCATTACTCTCCACTTTATGTCACATAGCCAACTCTAATCAAGGGTCTTTCAAGCCCATAACTTTCCCCTCCAGGAGTCTAAAGTCGTGCAAGACACACTTCTCTCAATTTTATCACTTCTTTCCCCCGTTCTTAGAGAGAAACCCAAAAGAGCTCTCTCGGACAGATTTCTAGGTCTTTTTGTGTGGCCAATTCTAACCCTTTTTAAGTATTTTCTCATGATGAATCTTTCATAAATTTTTTTGTTTTGAGTCTACTTTCCGTAAATATCTTATTAGTCTCATTCCATTCTCACGGTTAAAAGTATTTTTAACCATGGAAAGGTCATTCTGGGCGTGAAACTGAAGAGTATGATATATTTTAGAATTTTTTGCCAAGCTAGTGGACATATCCTGATCCAAAAATTTTATGGAGTGTTGTTAGCATGTGTTTATGAATGTTCATTGAGGTTTGTTGCATGAATAAAGCTTTTGATGATATATTTTCTTAGATTAAAAACTTGAAAATTGGAAGTGGAAAAAGAGTTTTTATTTTGTGAAAGTTTGAATATTTCATGGTCTAATCTTATTCCAAAGGCTTTGATATTTTCATATGATGATACTAAGCCTCTTATATACATGTTAGGATGTTATTTCGAAGATATTTAGTATTATTTTTAAATATATGATTTTATATGCAAGAGGATTTCGGTTTGGCCTAAGATTTAATGTTTTTGGGTTAGATCCATGTTTTGTTGAAGTTTAGCCATGTGGTTTTAAGTTTGATGGTTGGATCTTCTTTAGGAAACAGTTTTAAACCATTAGATGTTTTAGTTTGAAGATCACATGTCTTTAAGCCATGGATCAAGAGATTGATCGAAGTTAGTTGAGAGAAAAGTTTTTGTTTTTAGTTTGTTTCGTGATTTTGGTGACTTTTGTTTGATGATTTAAATCATGGTTGATCTTAGGATGATGTTATGAATATGATAGAAGTACGATTTTACTTTTGGAATTCCTGGAGATGTTTTTGTTGAAGCCAAAACTTGTGATTTAAGGGTTTACTTTTTGTTAAAAAGTTTGGTTCTTTTTACAAAAAGTTTGGTGTTGATGATTAGCTTTTTCTTAATGGATATTTTAAATGTATTTCTAAACTTAGGATAGGAAGATCCTTGTTACAAAATTTTGGTTTAATCATGGGTTTCGAAGATGGAAGAAATTGCAACCAAAATCAAGAGAAATGACCTATGAATGTTTCGGCCATTGTTAGTTTTCGATGGTTGTGAATGGTTTTAAATTTTTTCTGAGTTGATATTTGAGTCTAGGACAAAATTTACATGAGGAAGATAAATTTTGATAATTTTTGTAGTTAGGATGTGAAATCCTTAAGTTAGGGGGTAAAATGGTCATTTTCCCACTTGTAGAGGGTAAAATGTAATTTTACTCTAAGTCGTCCATTTTTACTTTTCTAATTGTTAGTAATTAAATTTCTAACTTTTAGAATACCCTCTTAAAGTTTCTCGTATTTCGCACTTTATTCTCGTAGAACGCGACGATCGAGGTAAGTTAGCTTTTAACTTACTATCAGTTTATTGTGTATGTGTGATGGGTAAGGGAACTACAATTTATGTTCGTATGTTGTTATATATGTCATGTCATCACATGTTAATCTATTTCTCGAATTATTCTGTCATGAAATATTTATCTGTTACACAATATATTTTATCTCATGTTACTAACTGTTGCAAGTATGTCACATTACGTATGTTATATGTTACCTGTATATCATGTCAGGTAATATTCACTGTAACATATTTTGCAATGTTACGAAATGTTGTTTGCTACATGTTTTGCTATGTTATGAAATATTGTCTGTTACATGTATGCCATGTTATGAAATATTTTCTGTTACATTTTATGTTATGTCCGTCGTCTTACGTTCATGTCACGTATGCTATGTCAGGACTTCTGTCATTTATGTCACATTCATGTCACGTCTCGTTACGAATGTCATGTATGCTAGTTAAGTTATTCATGTCAATCACGACCCTAAGCGCTAGGATGGGGTAATATCCTAGTAGAACTCTTTTGTTCACGCTGGAGTGTCTAAATAGGTGTGAAATTCCCTGGGTTGACGAAGTATAGTCAATAGGTTGTGAATAGGGGACAACAAATGTGGCACAAACAATTCATGGGCCACAACAACTGTGGAGCATACACTACTTGAGACCCAACAATTGTGACACGTAGAATACGTGGGGCCACAACAACTGTGGAGTACGTATTAACGGACTCACAACTAGTATAGACACATATATTGTGATGTAGTAATCGGTAGGGACACACGGCTCAAGGGGACCCGTGTAGCACCCATATGGTCACTTTTATTAATTAAGTCTGTTGAATAAGATTTCAAGTTCATGTATTTCACGTTCAAGTCATGTTTCAAGTTATGTTATGCTCAAGTTTACTTTCATGTCAAGTTTCAAGTTCATGTCAATCATAGTAACCCCATGAGATAAGAATACGCAATCATGATAACCCTATGAGATAAGATTACTCAATCATGGTGACCCCATGAGACAAGAATATGTTTCAAGTTCATGTTTATGTCATGTTATGTTCATGTTCATGTTATGTTCAAGTTCACATTCACGTTATGTTTCAAGTTCACGTTTATGTTATGTTGTGCCCAGGTTCATGTTATGTTCAAGTTTATGTTCAAATTATGTATGTTCACGTTCATGCTATGTTTCAAGTCCGTGTTATGTTTCAAGTTCACGTTCATGCTATGTTGCTAGTCCATGTTATGTTTTAAGTTCACGTACATGCCATGTCACGTCAAGCTAAGTTTTAGTTTCAGTTCAAGTTATGTCATTTATGCCATGCTATATGTCAAGTTATGCTATGCTTACTTATGACTTTGATTATGCATTCATGCTTTTACTTCCATGCGTGCATCATTAACCTGTGTGGCAGTTTCCTGTTAACTTACAAATCTCACCGTGGTAGTCCCAACTACCATTCCCCCTGAATGGTAGGGGATGTGTCAGGATCATAGCAGGGAACAGACACTGGCAGACTGTAGGAGGTTGACTAGACACCGTAGAAGCAACACGGAGGAGCTTACAGCCTCCATAGTTAGGTCTTTGGATAGTATTCCGGCATCGTTAGTCGAGTTACGGGAGTTACTCAACGAACTAGGCCAATAGTATATTTTGACAATGTAATTATAGAGTCAGGTCTCGGTTGTTTTGTGATTACAGTCTTCTGATGCTGCAATCGTGGATGTTTTAAGTATGCATGGTTTATGTTTTAACTATTTAGGATATTATAAGTTTGGTGCATAGTATTGCTCAAAAAAAAAAAATTATCTGCTACGAATATTGCTTAATGTTAGATGCATGTTATGAACATTGCATCTTATATGTCATGAACGGGGGTAGGTAACCTTGTGTTGCATGTCCCGACGCTTCGGATCTCCATCCAATCCCAAGCGGAATCTGGGGGTGTCACAAATACTTACAAAAATCCGAAATGTATTTTTATAATAGCAAGCTGAAAAATCATATACAATACTAGGTAGGATCCTTGCTCAACAAAAACCCTAACCAAGTGTTCATGTGTAGTATTTCTTACACCTTTTTCTTTCCAAGAAAAACCAAGTTTTCAAACCCTTCCCTCTTTGAATTCGAAACTTGCCTTCAATATAAACCCTAGCTACTACTCACTAGTGTCATGACCCACTTTCCTCAAACATGAACTTTCTTCTTCTTGCTCAAGTGTGCTTGTGTGAGAGCATAAGTTCTATATGAAGTTGACTCAAAATCAAGACCTCTCTTCCTTGAAGTCGTGCCTGTGTGTATGGGTAACAAAAGAGAAGTTGGTTTCATACCTTCTAAGTCTTCTTCTTGGAAGTGTCCCTTCACTTTGCTTACTCTCAATGGGTTGTTTGGATGGTGAGAAAGTGATGGATACTTGGAAGAAAAGGGGGTAGCCGAAACTCATGTCCCTTCACTTTTCTTTTCATGTCTCGGTTCAATGTATCTAATGGCTAAAGGGTCTTTTACTAAGCTCAAATTTCCCTCCATCTCTTACAAGTGTGCATGTGTGCCAAGTGGTATGTGAAGTGTGTGTGCATTGCATGGGTTGCCAAAACCCTACAATTCCCTAGGAGATTTTCTTTTCACCACACGTTTGGACAAACAAGTGATTGGTCCTTTTTGGCACAGAGACCCTTGCCCTAGCCGTCCCCTTCAATGGATTTCTTACACAAAACATCCTTCTAGAAGCCTTGGGCGTGTAGCCTCCCTCCAAGCTTGATCTTGCTCCTTCCCAAGAAAACCTTTTTACCTACCTTCATGCATGGAAGACACTTGGCAAAGAGCAACCCTTTTTTTGCTCTCCCATTGTTTCCGTCCATGGCCTCTTGGCTTCGCTTGTTTCATTTTTCCATATTCCTAATCATTTCCTTCTAGGTTCCGCCCCCATAGTGACATGTGTCAAAGGCTTCGATTTTCATGCATGTGTGACACATGGCAAAAAGGTGCTAGTTTTTTCCCCTATGATAGGCGTGTAAGCCAAAACCTAGCTCCTTCTCACCTCTCTTCCCTTATTTCCATCTAGATTCATCAAGTCCTATACATAACCTCATTGGATGTCGAGTACCATGCCTAAACCTCAAGTTGGGCATGAGCCCTAATTTTGTTGGGTTTCAAAAATCTAATTTCCTACAAGGGCCTAAACTATCTTAGGGTCTAAAAAAAAAATTATACAAAAGCCTAGAAAGTCTTGGTCGTCACAACGGAGGAATGTCCTAGCGAAATTCCTCTGTCCTCTCGATGAAGTACTGTCGGCAGATCTCAAATGGTACTTAAACAAATGGATACCGGAGTGGGATCGCACCTGAAGCTAGCGAGTGTACCTTGGTCAAAGTGGCCAATGGTTGATGAAGTAACTAGTGAGGAACACACGATGCATATGAGAGTCGTGAGGTATCCAATCTTATGTTATAAGTTAAGAAACGTTACGAGCCCTTAGGTATGTAAATGAACAAGTATTAAATCATGAAAGCATGTACATGAAAGTCAAGGTTATGAGATGTCATGCTTTTATACGAAGTTGGTGAATGGTCAAGTGCATATGTATAAGTTCATGTCCATGCACTCATTGTTAAGTTTGCTTCATATGCCTATGATATGTGTTGCACGTTATTTGTTTACTTACTGAGATTTCTCGAAATCTCACTGTTATATTTACCCACTATCATTCCTCACTCGGAATGATACAAGTTTTGCCAAGTAGTCAAGACCCTTGAGTATGGATGGAATCAGTGAAATAATTAAGGACGAGTTCACTGTGAAGGCTCGTCATCAATCTACCCTAGAGTTGGTTAAGGTGTCAGCACAACAACTCAAAAAGATAGTGGCTTTTATCAATGAGTCTGATGTTGGTATTTCATCACTAGACCCTCAGAAGATGTTGAGGCTCAAGCAGGATATGAGTTTTGTGTCAAGACATTTAGAACAAGCTACGAACTTTGCCATAGAGGCTACGGAGGTAGCCACGACGTTGGGTTTGGATATAGACGTTCGCCTGTCTTGGGGAATATTCTTAAGTCTGCTTCGGGATTGGACCTTGGTTCTAGCCCATTCCACTTTTAGGAAAGGATTGTCTATTTATCTTTTAAGTATTTGGTCCAGTGTTTTGGAAGTTGTTTAGAAACTCATATCAACTATGATGAGTATTTTGGATGTAACACCCGGACCCAATCAAGCTCATTTTTTTTATTCTTTATTTTGTTTTAGTTTATTCTATTTTATTTTATTTTTCTTCACATGTTTATTTTTTCCCGCATGTTTTATTTTGTTTTCTTCTCTTTCGGTCTTTATTTCTTTTTCACCCGTAAGTTCTTCCATCCACTCCATGCACACACACAACACAAACTTTCATCCGCACACACGTCTCCTCCTCTACGGTTTTCTTTTCATGTTCAACCACCTATATATATATATATATATATATATATATGTATGAAGAAAGCTCACGCCGCTGCCCTCCCACGCGAAACCATAGCCCATCAATTCCTCCTCTTTGCAAACAGTGCACCACCCTCTAGCTCGATCCTGACCCACTCAGTCGCGGCTCACCCAGCTGCCGCACAACACCAACCTCACAAGCCACAACCCACGCAGTCCCAACATCACTGCAGCCTGTCCTCACCCATTCGGAAAGCACCACGCCAACTTAACAGGAAGCCTTTGCCTTCCTACTCCGCGTAACGTGCACCGAGTTGCATGCCGCGTGAAGCCATCGCAGCCACCTTCCCAATGAACCTGGTCTACACCTCCATAAGCCGCCATGAACCCACATGGAACCACCGCTGGCCATCACCAAAAAAATAGGAGAGCCCCTACTTCTCCTCTCGAAAACAGAGCATCACCACAAAGTCGGTTGGTCACCACTGTACATCGGGAAAATTATCGGGCTAGCCACAGAATCCGCCGGTTGTCACCTTTCCGTCAACCTCTAGCCGCCTCAGTTTTGCCTTGTCCCTCATGGTGAGCTTTTGCCGAACGTTTGCACTGCTTCTCCATCTCCATCTTTCTCCAGTGCACCGCCGCAGTACCCACCACCACTAGCGCACCCGCCCAACTCCGTCGCAGCTCCACTTCTCTCAGTAGGTCCTCCGTTACTTTCCAACCGCGCGACGTTGCCTTATTCCTAGTATGATTTTTGTTGTTCCATAAACTTCTGTAGTTTTAGGAAATATTTTGATTAATAATTACAATATTGCCCTTTATTGGATGGCTGTAGACTGTAGTTGGGATTTTTGTTGTTATTAAATTTGTTTTACGTGGTCTTTGTGGGATGTATAAGATGTTGTACAGAGAATATATAGAATTTTTAAATTATACTAAGTGTAACATATTATTTTTACTGTAAGTGTGAAATTTTATTTTGACCATTTTTAATTATGATTAAAGAAAATCACTTAAGTATTTTAACATGTTATTAAGTAAAGATATATTTTAAGAGTAAACAATATTGCTGTAATGTTATTTTTACATTTTAGATATGTTTTAGTCTATTTAAAAATTGTTATGGGTTATTTTAAAATATTTTGGGATAATTATATTATCCAGTATTAAACTTTATAGTTGGTTTTCAATAATAAATAGGTCTGACTTTGAAATGTTTTAGTCATAGTATTAAATTAGCATTGACGATTTTAGAAAGTGATGATTTGTAATTTTAGGTTTTGAGGAATTAAATAGGTTATTTTTTAAACTTAGGATTAAATATCGAAATATGTGATTAATTGAAAATTTATGAGAATTACGTGATTATTTTATAGGTGACGATTAATTATTGTCTGACGTTTTTGAGGAATTCCGAAAAAGCTAAGAAGTTTAGATAAGCGAGGTTCCTATGCTAGACTTTGCATTAAAATAAAATGAACTGAGGTTATTTTTGGAAAATATACATGTTTGATGTCGAAAAGAAATTTGAACTATTTCAGTTATTTGTTCTGCATTACTCATAAGATTCAGTTTAAGAATAAATTATTTTCTGTCATGACTAGTGTAGACATGAGCTTATTTTTGACATTCTGTTTTTGAACTTTGAAAAGAGAGTGAATATGAAATTTTGTGCATAAATTATGATGTGATATGATTTTGTTCTGTTCTGAAGATTTTCTGTACTCTAATATGATCTGATGTGATTTCTGAAAAACTATGGCATAACATTCTGTTTCTGTTTCTATTCCGTTCTGACCTTACCACGGGTGTAAAAATGTGGCCTCTGTTCGGGTTGGTACCAACTTTTCTATTTTTGGTGCACCCACTTTGGAAACAAAGTGGTTTTCTGCGTGGTTATTCCTATGTGCACACTCGGGGCTCCGAGAATGAATAAGGGGAAGATTCACATTCTGTTTCTGCTCGGTTAGCTATCGGGGTTTGCACAACCCTACCACGGGGGTTAAACATGGTATTTGTTCTGATATGATAAGATAAGACGTGATGTTTCAGTTTATGTTATGCCAAAGGGATTTTGATTATGAATATTTTTGAACTTTCGCTCTGATAATTTTTGATAACATGTTCTGACGCTGCATTTTGAAAACATTATTCTGATTCTGCATTCTGAAAGAAAATATTTTGTTCTACATTCTGAACTCTGTAAATGCTCATATTTACATACTAGTATATGTCTTCTGCTTACTGAGTTGTTGATAACTTACCCCTTGTCTCCAATTATTTTTCAGATAATTTTGATGATTCAGTTGGAGAACAAGAGTAGAAAGTTTAGCAAGATGTAATGATTGTAGTATTATAAGTGTCTGAGGGTACAAATGCTTATTTGAGAGTCGTAATTAGTAAACTAATTTTTTTTGGGTATTTGATTTGATGAGTTAAGGATAATTTTGAGTTTTGGGGAGTTTTTAGTTTATGTTATTGCGATTTTCTTTTTTTTGTCCCCATGGAGGAACTTAGATATTTGGATTGATTAAATTGATTAATATCTTATTGGATTTTTCGGATTTTATAGTTGTACTATTTAAGTTGATTTGATGTATTAAGAGTTAACTCTCCGGACCTCCGGGAAAGGAGCGTTACATTGGAATTATGCAAAAATATTGGGATCTTATGCTTCGGTACCATGACTAATGTTTCCTTTAAATTGACTTAAGTTGACTTTCCACTACAATATACTGCGTATTGTTAGTTATCAGTAGATGCAGTGCATATTATTTGTCATGTAAGAGGGGTAGGTAACCCTGGTGTTGCATGTCCCGGCGTTTCAGTTTCTGTCAAATCCTAAGCAGGGGATAGGGGCACCACACATACCTTCCCATGAGCCTCTTTCTCTTTCCAAGAAAAATCTCTTGGAACTCTAAGGCCCTTCCTCTATGCATGATAAGTGTCAACCAACATGGTTGGTTTGCATGTGGGGAGCGTAATCCCCATGGTCGAACCCTAGAAGTTCCTTTGTATTTGTGCCATCTGTTCCGTAGTGCTCCTAGGTGCCTCTTTGTTTTGGTAATCATTACAAACATCTTGAAACTTGTCAAAATCCCATGGGTGGTGCGTAGGTCTTTTGGGTTCACCGAAACCCTAATCTTCTCTCACTCCCCTTGCCTTCTTTCACGTCCAGATTCAAAGTGACCTAGAAGTGAGTTGTGCATGTGAGACACATGGCATATGGTTGGTGAGAGTGGTGGGTTCCCTAGGTAGCCGAATCCTCTCTCTTTATCTCATCCACTCACTTCCTTCTAGAACCTCTTTGCATATTGGACAAGTGTCACACTTTGCTACTTTCCTAGGTTTCAAATGATGAGCTTCTAGAAAAACAAAAGGATCTTCTCATGCCATGTGCCGCCTCCTCTATCTTTTAGTGATCAATATATGGCTTCCAAATCATAATTCTAGCTTGGTTGGCCGAAAACCACATGGGCCTTTGTTCGCGTTTTCCTCTTCTTTCTCTTGTCGGATCTTACTTAAGATCCTAAACTTTGAATAAATAGAACATATCTCAAGGCATTCCTCTAACACCTAGCACTTGTCCAACAACTTAATAAATATCCAAATAAACATATGAACGGGGACTTGGCAAAGTCTAGGATGCCACATAAAATCAAATAAGTGGGAAATTTTCATGGGTGGTTGTCGAAAATGCAAGGGCATTTTCGGATTGGAAAAAATTTGGGATTTTAGCTGTGGTTCTCGAAAATAAAGTTTGGTATGAAATTTCATGAATATTGAGGGGCCAATAACATAAATGTCCTTGACAAAAATGGTTTAAAAATATTCGAGCTAGGGGCACATTAGTCCATTGCACACAAAAGTATACATGGGTGCCAATTGCTATGGTTTTATGGTTTGACATGTCATTACCCTAAATGACATGTGTAAAGGTTTATCTAAAACTCTAATATGATCTAAGAGTAATAGAAATGGATAACCAAACAAGGAAATTTTAGAACAAAAGGACGGGAAATGATACGAATAAAAATCAAACTTAAAATATTGTTTCAAGATCACTAATTATGTGGTGATCGATCAATGCTCTTAACCAAGATTCTAAACATAATTTAATCCTTTCTAAAGCTCTTAGGGTCGTGGACTACCCTAATGAGCTAGTCTTCTAAATTCTAGTGTTCATTTAAGAGTTAATCTATACGGATAAGTAGGCGAGGTGTTACAATTCATACTCTTAAGAACTAACATGCTCTGAATCATCAAGTAAAAACCACAAAATTTACAAAAATCCACCACAAAGCTTTCGGCCTTAACAATTTCACCAAAATCGATTCCTTCATGGTTTGGTTTTGATCAAACCCTTTGATCTGAAACGTAGCATGATATAACTCACAAACCAACAATATCATATGTTAAAAATCATGTCCCATAATGGATCCAAGCATTAAACATAAGATCACATGGCCAAAATTAAATCAAAACATCAATCCATCTAAAAACCTCAAATACATGACCTAACTGAACCTCTTCAAGTATAAAAATCATATCTTTGAAACCAACATAAAAAATCCTTTAACTAACATCCTAACATGTAAATCAAAGTCTTAGGACCATCACATTAAAATATCAAAGTCGTTGGAGCATGCTTTCTCATCAAACAATTCAAGCTTACACAAAACAGAATCTGTTTTCAACCTTCTGGGTTTTAACTTTCTAGATCTAAGTTAAAATTTTGTCAAAAGCTTATAACATGCAACGAAGCTTCATCAAACTTATGTACTGGCATAAAACCAACATAAAACATACCAACATAAACTAGACTCGAAGATGAATAACTTTTATGAAGTACAGTACTTCGTGAGTGTGGCGCCCCCAGCCCCCGCTTGGGATTGGATGGTGAGTGAGACGCCGGGACATGTAACACATGACTACACACCCCCCGTACATGACAGGTAATATGCTACGCACCTAAGTATACTAGCAGTATGCAATAACGTAGAAGAGAAAAAATTAATAAAATTTGGATAAACTAAGCAACGCAATATACAATTGCAAAGCACATAGCACCATAAACTAATATCATAACCCAAAACCTTGTCCAAAACGTAAACATAAGCCATAAAGGCATAATATCCCAAAAAGCATGAAGCAAAATTTTAAGATTTCTAAAACACGGGATTCCAACAAAAGTAACGTAAATCCACAAAAGTTAGCCATAAATGTTGTTGCCTTCCTTCTTCTTCTTTTTATCCACAAAATACTTAAACTTTCGTACTCTTAAAAAAGATTCGGGCTTCACACGCTTTTCCAAAGCCTTATCCTTGTCCCGGTTCTTATGCCTTTTGAACTCGGCGATGAATTCAAGTATACCCGTGATCTCTCGATCAATGACCTCGAGTTGCTCCCAAATGGAGGGCTCAAGCGGCCGATCCATGGTCATCTTAGGTACAATCATCTCCGGAGGAGGAGGTGTCGTTCTCTTCCTCTTGGTCAAAGTCGCCTGTTACTAAACCTATCACAACTTCAACCATTGCGGATAAGGAATGGTAGTGAAAACTACCACAATGAGATTTCAAGAAGTCTCAGCAAGTAATCACATAACATACCATAGTTAATACAAGCATACAAAAAGTATATCATGATATGTGTGCATGGACATGTACTTGACTTATGCCTTAACTAGAACTTGACTTATGCACTTGACCATTTTCAAAAGACTTGTAACAGAGACTTACACTTTTCATGAAAACTTCTTAACTTTTCTTATTCAAGTGATCTTATTCAGAACTTGCCTTATCAGAACATATCACAAGATTTACATCAAGTGATCATTATTATATCACGAAATTTTCATCAAGTGATCCTTATCTTATGAGCTCTTATTCTTGTTCATGGCTCCCCTCCTTACACCGCGTGTTCCTGCTAGGTACCGCACCATCAACGATCTGTACACCGTGATGAACACGTTATAAATAGAGAATCATGTTAACTCAACCTTACTTCGTCGGGTTACATGCCTTATGCACCCACTAGCATTTTGTGCTTCCTCGCTCCGGCAACCTTTAAAAAGAATCCATTCGAGGCTCGTCGACTATTCTTCGTCGACCCAAGGGTTACCACTCCATTCTGAAGCACTCTAGAGTGGATAGAGGAGTTCCACTAGTACATTCCTCCCCAGCACTTGGGATCGTGATAAAACTTTTTATTTGAAAACACTTTATGAAAACACTTATTTGAAAGCACTTTTTTCTCCCAAATGCATGTGAGATGAGACTTAAACATGCTTACTCATACTTGACATATGACATATGGAATGCCGTGCTTGAAACAACCAAGCATAACATATTCATTTCATATCGTGATAACGTAAACAATGATAGATATCAAAACATGTACATAGAACCATAAAAACTTGCTTAGGCCGACACTTATAGGCACAAAAACATGAAGATTCATCACATAAACATGTTTCAAGCATATAATATAGGAATCAAGACATAGTGTAACAATACATGAAATAATAGATTTGTACTAAGTCTGAAACTTTCAAAGCATATTCAAACTGAAACTTCATATTGCCAAAACCGTCAACCTCAAACAAGTGAAAACCAAAACTCATGGGCCTGTTTCATGGCATTTTCGTCATAAATCCAAGGCATATAGTTCCTTTCTTAAAGTCACTTAAGATCATATTATGATATCCAAAGAAACAACCAAGAGATAACAAACAAAGCAATCAAAAACCATGGAAGGATTTACACAATTATATACGAATATTGGTCAAGAGTAAGTTGAGTGTATACTTACAAAATCCTCATAAAGGAATACTAGTAACCTGTAAATCTGAACATACTATATTAGAAAGAGCATCTAAAACCCTATATCATGTTCTTGAGTGTGTGTGTGTGTGTTTCTAGGGCATCACATGGTCTTAAACCATTCAACTTCTAGGGTTTTTAGGTAAAAACCCTCTTCATTTCACTCATAAGGTAAAATAAAACCTAAGGTAGGCAAGAATACATGTGCTGGTCGAAACATGGAGGATGAACTCCCCCTTCACTATTCGGCCTTAAGGGTTTCTCTTGGAAACCCTAGATTATTTTCAAGAAAATAGTAGAAAGTGTGTGTTCAATCATTTCTCAAAGTCTAATGAGATTTGAGTTTCATTTTTGGATTGAGAAAAGACTTGTGTATGAGCAAGACTTAGGAGAAATCAAACTTTACCTTGCTAATCCTTGGGTAGTGCCGAAATTCTTCTCTTGCAAGGATCCTCCTTGTTTGGTGGGAGAGAAAACACACGAAAATGAGGGAGTTTTCAAAGGAACATGGGAGAATTGTGTGGAGAGAGTGGAAACTCATGCAAAATCCGAAAAATGGCAAGGGAAAAGCCTCCTAGGTATGAACCCTTCTCTTTATATATGAGACCCTTCACTTCCCTCCTTGTTTGTAACAAAACGCTTGCATGAAAGACAAGTGGCAAGGTTTCTTCTTCTCCCTTTCTGAAAAACCGAAAAGCCTCTTGGAGTTCCCCACTTGGATTGCATTGGGAAGGGGCATTCTTGGGAGGTGGCGTGCTAGACTTCTCTCCATGGCCGAAAATCCTTCTTTCCCTCTTATGCCCTTCCTTCCCTTAACAAGTGAATATCTTTCCAAGGGGTAACTTGGTAAAACTATGCATGTCTTTTCCTATTCCCAACAATAAACTCTCGGCATGGAAGACAAGTGGCATTGGGTGTGTGCCATAGCCCTAGTCATCCTCTCCACTTTTCCATTCCCAAGGTGTTGCTTCATCTTCCCAATATTCATTCCCTAGGTGACCTTTCACATACCTTTGGTTCAAAATGCTCTAAGTGACAAGTGGCATGTGAATGGAATGCTTGAGAGTAGGCTAGCCAAAACCCTATTGGCAAACTTGTCCTTGATACAAAAGTCTCATCACAAAAATTTTCTAGAAACTTGATGCATGCTTGACACATGGCAAAAGCTAGCAAAATTTGAAATCCCAAAGGCCACCCTTTAGTTTCCTATGCAAAACTTCTAGAATAATACCATATCACTTCCCTAGGTACCCCTTTTCAAGAAACCTACCTTGGAACTTGAATCCCGAGTAAAAGAAGAATGGGCTAGGTGTGCAAGCCCATCTTGGTGCTTTCCTACACCTCTCTCTCCCCCTTAACCCACTTTCAAGATTAGGTTCAAGGTATAACATTCTCAGGACACATAACACTAGCAACTTAGAATTGGATCATGGGCCTAAACCATTGGACCTAAGTTTCCCAATAAGGCCGAAATTCCAAAGTAAACTAGGGCCATTCTCTTGTTGGGCTTAAGTTACTACATCAAAGGTTTCTAAGGGCTTCTAAAGTAACAAAGGCTCCTAAAATGCCATGGCAACCTAGAACAAATTGTAATGGCAAAGCCTAGACAAAAACTCGGGCCATCACATCTTCCCCTCCTTAAAAAAAAAAGATTTTTCCTCGAAATCGACACCGCAACCCTTAATCAAAACACTTATAAAGAAGAGATACCAGACTACTACCTCCTCCATGGTCATAGAGTCCTATGAAAAGTAGAATATAGCTTCCAAATCGTAATCGAAATACATATTGACCCGCATTTCATTTAACATGTGCTCTATCTCAAAGAAATTAACCCGATCCACAGACGTATCCGACATCTCAAAAGGTACAAACCAACTTACACATTCTTTCGCTATGCTGCTTGATTCTACTTCTGGATCAAAATTACGTAGATTTCTTCTTTCTGCTTCCTTCGAGCTACTCCATGGCTGTCATTCCTCGTGTGGTAATGCTCGTCGAAAGCAAAGCCTTCCTCGGGTGTCCACATCCATCACATGAGTGCGATGATGCTCAAACATTCCATATGTATTGCTTGTTCTACTAAGGCTTGTTGTTTTCTTCTAAGTGCTCTCTAATACGACATTCTCTTTGTTCTCTCAACTTAGCCATTGAAGAAATAGACGTACGCGGGGTCCTTCTAGTTCATTCCATCCCCTATTTCAAGGGCTTGATAGGTGTACACATGATTACCATATTTAAACTAGCCAGCACGAAACATACAATTTCTCATGGAACAAAGCATTCATGACATATATATCCACACATCCATATCATACAATTCATGCATACATCAAAGGTTTTAAGCTATAAACAAACGAGGATATTTGCTTCTCATTGTATCCTCCTGTCCCAAGTCGCTTCTTCAAATTCTGGGTTATTCCAGAGCACTTTCACTATAGGTGTCGTCCGATTTCTTAACTCATGTTCCATACGACAATCTGCACTGGCCATTCTTTATAAGACAAGTTGGGTTGAAGCTTAATCTCATCGGACTTCATAACTACTGTCGTTTTTCTCCGAAACTCTTCTTTAAAGTTGATACATGAAACACATTGTGTATTCCCTGTATCTCTATTGGCAGATTCAATTTGTAAGCTACTGCACCGACTCTTTTGACTATTTCATAGGGTCCTACTTATCGGGGATTTAACTTTCCCTTCTTGCCGAACCATACGACTCCTTTTATGGGTGATACTTTGAGGTATACCCAATCTCCTACTGCAAACTCCAAATTCCTACGTCGGTTATCAGCATAACTCTGCATTCCTGAGTTGCTTTCATTCTTTCTTGAATCACAGTTACTTGTCTCTGAACTTCTTGTAAATATTTGGATTCTAGTATTTTCCTTTCATCCCAATACAGCGAGGATCTGCATTTCCTTCCGTACAAAGACTCGTACGGTGCCATCTGAATGGTAGCTTGAAAACTATTATTGTAGGCGAATTCCACCAAAGGTAGGTGACTTTCCCAATCACCACTTAGCTCCATAACGCATGCTCGCAGTATATCTTCCAGGGTCTAGATTGTACGTTCTGTCTGTCCATCCGTCTGAGGATGATGTGCACTGCTAAAAATCATACGAGTGCCTAACATCTTTTGCAAACTCTGCCAAAATCGTGAAGTAAAACGAGTATCTTGGTTCGATACTATAGTCTTAGGTACTCCCTGCAATCAAAGAATTTCCTTAAAATAGAGTCGAGATAGTTTCTCCAAAATATCTGTGTTGGCTATGGGTAGAAAATGTGCGCTCTTAGCAATTGATCGACTATAACCCATATCTTGTTCTTTCCTATAGACACATCATCCCATTTCCACTCTGGGATAGGCACTGACTGTAGTTCACTTGCTGGTCTCTGATGTTCAGCTTTTACCATCTGGCAGATGGAGCATTTTGCCACAAACTCTGCTACGTCCTTCTTAATTCTATCCCACCAAAACGGCCCTTTTAAATCTCGATACATTCCTTCCAATAGAGAAATGTTGATGCCCTTCTGATTTCAAAATCTTCTGTCGAAGCTTCTCCAGTTTCTCATCCTTACGCTGTCCTTCTAGGATTTCTTCTTCAGTTACAGATATGAACTCTTGTACTACTACATAAATGGCATCTTGCGATGGATCTCCAATCATTAAGTTCCTCAATCTTGCTAAGACTGATGGTAAGTCTGTCTGAACCTTGCTATTTAGCCATCTCTGGAAAGAAATGGTTGTCAAACTCTGTCTTGAATTATTCCCAAGTGAGAGCACTCAGACTTCCCAATTCTTGAGCCAAAAACTGTCGTTTGGTTTGCCACCAAATTCTAGCTTCTCCCTGAAGCATATGTCCCGCATACTAGACCTTCTACTCCTCAGAACATCCACTAATTTCGAAAGTTCTTTCTAACTCCACAAGCCACTTGTTAGCCTTCAAAGGTCCTTTCATTCCAACGAAATTCAGGTATCTATACACCATGAACTTATCGTAAATACATCCATGTTCTCATCTAGGCGGTACTCGTCTTGCATTCTGTCCTTGTTCCATCTGAGTAAGTACCACTTCAGTGATCTAGCGAATAGCTTCAACTATTGCCTGTCCCCTTCCATTGGAGGATTCCCAGTCTCTTGATCCCTACCTCTCGGAGATGTATTCTCACGCCGGTTTCGGACCATAATTCCCTTCTTCTTGAAAATGCACAAAACTAGTGTGGGTCAATCCCTTCCTCAAGGAGAATAACCTTTGGGTCAAGTTTTAGCCATGGCATGACTTGATATGATTTTAAAAGGCATAATATCCCAAAAAGCATGAAACATAATTTTAAATTCCCAAAACACGAGATTCCCACAAAAGCAACGTAAATCCACAAAAGTTAACCATAAATGTTGTTGCCTTCCTTCTTTCTTTCTTTTTTGCCCGCAAAATACTTAAACTCCTGTACTCTTCAAAAAGATTTGGCCTTCACTCGAGCTGATCTGTGGGCATCTTAGGCATAATCCTCTTCAGAGGAGGAGGTGTCGTTCTCTTCCTCTTGGTCATAGTCGCCTTTTACTAAACCTATCACAACTGCTACCATTCCGGTTGGGAAATGATAGTCAAAACTACCACAATGAGATTTCAATAAATCTCAACAAATAATCACACAACATACAACAGTTAATACAAGCATACAAAAGGTATATCATGATATGCATGCATGGACATGTACTTGACTTATGCCTTAACCAGAACATCATTTATGCACTTGACAATTTTCAAAAGACTTGTAACAGAGAGTTAGACTTTTCATGAAAACTTCTTAACTTTTCTTATTCACGTGATCTTATTCAGAACTTGCCTTATTAGAACATATCACAAGATGTACTTTGAGTGATCCTTATCATATCACGAGATATTCATCAAATGATCCTTATCTTATGAGCTCTTATTCTTGTTTAGAGGGTGGACACAACATGGCTCCCTTGCTTGCACTGCGTGTTCTTGCTAGTTACCGCACCATCAACAGTCTGTACACTGTGATGAATACGTCATAAACAGAGAATCATATTAACTCGACCTTACTTTATCGGGTTACATGCCTTATGCACCCACTAGCATTTGGTGCATCCTCGATCCAGCATCCTTTAAAAATATTCCATTCGAGGCTTGTCGACTATTCTTCGTCACCCAGAGGTTACCACTCTATTCTTAAGCATTCTAGAGTGGACAGAGGAGTTACTAGGACATTCCCCAGCTCTAGCACTTGGAGTCGTGATAAAACCTTTTCTTTGAAAACACTTTTTGAAAACACTTCTTTGAAAGCACTTTTTCCCCCAAATGCATGTGACATGAGACTTAAACATGCTTACTCATGCTTGACATGTGCATATGGAATGTTGCACATGAAACAATCAAGCATAATATATTCATTTCATAGCATGATAGCTTAAACCATGATAGATATCAAAACATGTACATAGAACCATAAAAACTTGCTTAGGCCGAAAAGCATAGGCTCAAAAACATGAAGATTCATCACATAAACTTGTTCCAAGCATATAATATAGAAATCAAGACATAGTGTAACAAAACATGAAATCATAGATTTGTGACTAGTCCGAAACTTTCAAAGCATATTCAAACCGAAACTTCATATTACCTAAACCATCAACCTCAAACAAGTGAAAACCGAAACTTCATGGGCATGTTTCATGGAATTTTCATCATAAATCCAAGGCATATAGTTCCTTTCTTAAAGCCACTTATGATCATAATATCATATCCAAACAAGCAACCAAGAGATAACAAACAAAGCAATCAAAAACCAAGGAAGGATTTACACAATCATATACGAATATTAACCAAGAGTAAGTTGAGTGTATGATTACAAAATCGTTGTAAATGAATACTAGCAAGCTGTAAAGCCGAACATACTATTTTAGAAAGAGCATCTAAAACCCTATCTCACGTTCTTGAGTGTGTGTGTGTTTCTAGGGCATCACTTGGTCCAAAAGCATTCAGCTTCTAGGGCTTTTAGCGTTCATCCTCCATGTGATGGTCGAAACATGGAGGATGAACGCCCCCTTCACAATTCAGCCTCATGGGTTTCTCTTGGAACCCTAGGTTATTTCCAAGAAAATAGTAGAAAGTGTGTGTGTTCTATCATTTCTCAAAGTCTAATGAGATTTGAGTCTCATTTTTTGTTTGAGAAAAGACTTGTGTATGAGCAAGACTTGGGAGAAACCGAACCTTACCTTGCTAATCCTTGGGCAGTGCCGAAATCCTTCTCTTGCAAGGATCCTCCTTGTTTGGTCAAAGAGTAAACACAAAAAAATGAGAGAGCTTTCAAAGGAACATGGGAGAATTGTGTGGAGAGAGTGGAAACTCATGCAAAATCCAAAAAATGGGAAGGGAAAAAGCCTCCTAGGCAAGAACCCTTCTCTTTATATATGAGACCCTTCACTTCCCTCCTTGTTTGTAACAAAACCCTTGAATGAAAGACTAGTAGTAAGGTTTCTTCTTCTCCCTTTCTCAAAAACCGAAAAGCCTCTTGCAATTCCCTACTTGGATTGCGTTGGGAAGGGGCATTCTTGGGAGGTGGCATTTTGGACTTCTCTCCTTGGCCGAAAATCCCTCTTTCCCACTTATGCCCTTCCTTCCCTTCACAAGTAAATATCTTTTCAAGGGGTAACTTGGTAAAACCATCCATGTATTTTCCCATTCCCAATAAGAAACTCTTGGCATGGAAGACAAGTGGCATTGGGCGTGTGCCATAGCCCTAGCCATCCTCTCCACTTTTCCATTCCCAAAGTGTTGCTTCATCTTCCCAATATTCATTCCCTAGGTGACCTTTCACATACCATTGGTTCAAAATGCACTAAGTGGCAGGTGAATAGAATGCTTGGGAGTATGATAGCCAAAACCCTAAGGGCAAACTTGTCCTTGATACAAAAGTTTCATCACAAAAATCCTCTAGAAACTTGATGCATGCTTGACACATGGCAAAAGCTACCAAAATTTGAAATCCCAAAGGCCACCCTTCAATTTCCTTTGCAAAACTTCTAGAGAAACCCACTTCCCTAGGCTCCCATTTCCAAGAAACCTACCTTGGAACTTGAATTCTGGGGAAAAGAATAATTGGCTAGGCGTGTAAGCCCATCTTAGTGCTTTCCTACACCTCTCTCTCCCCCTTAACCCACTTTCAAGACTAGGTTTAAGGTAAAACATTCTCAGGACACATAACACTAGCATCTTAGAATTGGATCATGGGCCTAAACCATTAGACCTAAGTTTCCCAATAAGGCCGAAATTCCAAAGTAAATTGGGGCCATTCTCCTCTTGGGCTTAAGTACTACATCAAAGGTTTCTAAGGCCTTCCAAAGTAATTAAGGCTCCTAAAATGCCATGGCAACCTAGAACAAATTCTAAGGGCCAAGCCTAGACAAAAACTCGGGCCATCACAGTGAGAAAATACTTACAATTGTCTTAAAAAAGCCAAACAATGTAAGCCAAACAATTTGCCCTAGAGCTTCTCTGGTTTTTGCTCCAAGAAAAGAATTGGAGAGTGACCAAATGAAAGAGGAAAGGACCTAGATGCTTCTTACACATCTGAAGGGTGATATGAGGGGTGTGAATAACAGAGTGATGGTTGTGTTAGCCAAAATATGGGACAAAATCGTGAGCAATTGTGAATGGTTTTCAGCAAAGGAAGCTTCCTTGGGTAGGGTGGTGGTGAGGTGGCTCTTGGCCTTCACATCATGAACGATTTGTGGATGCTTTAGGCAGTATTTGGACTACCATGGCAATGGAGAAACTTCCTCCACAAGCTTTGCTTTGGTGGCTCAATTCAGTGGGCCTTAACTGGATGGGCTTCCATTTAGGGTTTCAATAGGGTTTGGTTGGGGTTTGGGCTGCTATCAAGCCCAAATCCTTTTTTCTTGACCCAATAAAATTACCATGGTTTAAAAGAATAAATAATGATATAATAATATGAATTTGCGGGGTTAATAGCATGTGGAAGTGAGTTTTTTTTAAAGAGTTGGTGACCACATGTCCAAGAGTGGCCCCTTTCCAAGTTTATTAGAAATCCTCACTTAAGGCGAAGGAATACCGTATTTAAAACAAAAAACCCAAGGGGTTACAAAAGAAACAAAGAAAACATCCCTTGTACCAAAACCAAAACCCAATAACCAATGAAAAAATACATTGAATTATAAACGTAAATAAGGTAACTCCCAATGATCCGTACGTAAAAGGCCTCGAATCTTACGAGGTCCAAAATCAGCACCCATGATAATCCGATCAAAATTCTTCGCACCCTCCTTGGCTAGAAAATCCGCCACCATGTTAGCTTCTCTATAAATATGACTGATAGAACATCTTAACATCCTTAGCAAGCTTTGTATTTCTTCCCAAAAATCCCACATATACCAAAAATTTCAAACTCCATTTCGGATCCATTGTACTACTACTCAAGAATCAAATTCTATCAAAATATTAGTGAGTCCCAATTGTTTAGCTAAGCGTAACCCCTCAAGTAAAGCACATCCTTCTGCCAAAGTATTTGTAGCAACCCCATAATACCTTGTAAAACCAGCAATGGCGTTACCCCCAGCATCCCGAATTATACCTCCCCCTCCTGCTTTGCCAGGATTTCCCATGGAGCAACCATCCACATTGAGTTTAAAAACTTCTCTATTTGGTTTTTTCCAAGCCATCATTTTAGGAGTTTTATTAATCAACGGAGCCACAGGGCAATTTAACTCCTTCAGAATTTTCTCATCAATAGCAAAACTCTTTCTAAATTTTTGCTGTTGGAAGAAGATATCTACAAGAGAACCTTTCACCACCCGAATCACATCAAAACAATCTGACTTCAAATCATCCATTCTAGCTACACATCGATTTTTCCAAAAGGCCCAAGTGATCACTATAGGCAAAATACCTCTGCAACGTTCATCCTGGGTAGACGTCGATTCCCTTAACCACCAAAAATTCATAATACCTTGCCATGAGTTGAAATGAGACAATCTAACACCCAACATATTAGCAAAATATTTCCAAACTTTAGAAGTTAATTCACCATTACACAACACATGATCCATGGTTTCTTGTTAAGATGCAAGACAACAATTAAATTTTGAAGCCATCGAAATGCCAAGCTTACTAATCCTTTCATCTACTGGTAAAGCTTCTCTCCAGGCTCACCAACATACAAACAACATTTTTTTTGGAGCATATTTATGCCATAGCCACTTACGCCATGGACAAATATTCCCATGGTCTCGGATCATATCTCAAGCTAATTTTGTGGTAAAGATCCCATCTACATTTGGCTGCCAAATGCGAATATCTTTTCCAGACTTTAATGATCCTTTCCAATGAACTATCTTTTGCACACATTCTGCTAAAACCAAGACCTATAATCTGCCAATATCCCACCCATTTGATGTCAATACATAAGCCACTCTAAGCCTTGGGTTCTCTCTCACCTCTTGTGTCTCAAAGATAGCACCATCTCCTAGACAATTATCATACTAGAAATTTATATCACCTTGCCAAAATATACTCTTGGAATGTTTAATAACAATTGGTAAGACTGCCATAATACCCTTCCAAAATCTTGACTCTCTAACATTGGACATAACATATGCAGGGTGATAATCCGCCAAATACTTTGCTTTGAAAACTTTTGCCCATAAGGAGCTACCATCCAACAACTTCCATGCAAGTTTCATGAATAAGGACTTCTGAACATCTGTAAGGCTTCGAATTCCCAACCCACCTTCCTCAACTGGAAAACAAATGTGCCGCCATGCCACCTATTTCTTTTTTTTTCGTTCTTCATTAGAATTCCAAAGGAAATTAGAGAAAATAGATGAAATGGTTTTGAAAACCCCCTTTGGCAAATTCATGACCGAAAGAATGTGAATCGACATACTTGATAGAACATGTTTATAAGAGTAATCTTACCTCCAAAAGATAAAACTTTACTCTTCCAACCTGCAAGCTTTTTTTGAATTTTAAGAATCAGTGGTTCAAAAAATCTAATTGTAACTCTCTCCACATGTAACGACACCCCTAAATATTTGCATGGCCATTTACCTTCAAAAAACCCAGTTAGCTGCAACAATTACTGTTTACGACCCACAACAATTTTTTTATGAGAAAAAAATGGAAGACTTAGGAGCACTAACCATTTGTCCCAAAATGACTTCATAGGATTGTAGAATATTCATCAGCTTCTGAACTGATCTCCTCCCTCCATTTGAAAAAATAAGAATGTTGTCTGCATAAAATAAATGAGTAATTAACAACCCCACCATGATTAAAAGGTTTCACTTGCTCTTTCTGGAACTCCCCATTAATCATACGAGAAAGTAATTCTTGGGATAAAATGAATAAATAAGGTGATAAGGGATCACCTTGGCGCAGCCCCCTCGACGGCTTGAAAAATCCCCTTATCAAACCATTTAACATCATGGAGCACATTGGAGATGAAATACAATTAAAAATTAGGTCCCTCAATTTTTTTGAGAATCCCAAACGAGTCAATACAGCCAATAAGAATTTCCAATTGACTCTATTGTATGCTTTCACCATCTCAATTTTAATCATGATATTACCACCACAAGTCTTCTTATTAATACCATGTAGCAACTCTTGTGCAAGAGCAATATTATAAAAAATACTCCGTCCTTTCAACAAAGCCGACTGTTCAACTAAAATCACTTTTTCCATAATCGGCAATAGCCTTGCCACCATGATTTTTGCCAATATCTTATACACCACCGAGCACAAACTATCTGGTTCAACCACTTTTGGAAGCAAAACAATATTAGTAGCTCCAAAAAAATTTGTAAATGGCTTCCCCTCAAAGAATTCAATTGACATCAACAATAAATCTTCCTTCACTATTTCCCATGCATGTTGAAAAAAACTTGCTGAAAAACCATCGGGACCTGGGCTATTGTCTTGTCGAATTTACCAAAACGCTTCCTTTACCTCTTCCATCAAAGGAACTCTACATAAATCTTTATTCTCTACAACTGAAAAAATAGAATAAAGAAGATCCAGACCAGAATCCTGACTAGATACTGCCGTTGTAGTTAAAAGCTACTGAAAATAATTGATTGCCCCATTGAGAACACCCTCCGACGACTCCAACACACTACCATCATCTAACTTCATGTAGTCCAAACTTTTATGCTTCTGTTTACACTTCAAAGAGGCATGAAAAAAAGTTGTATTTGCATCACCATCTGCCAACCATTTAATACGGGATTTTTTACACCGCATGATTTCTTCTCTATGTAAATAATGAAGATGCCTTTGCTTGCACTTTAAAAAATCAACTTCCATCTCCTGGGAAGATGTCGTTGACCAGTAGATGACAGATCTAGTCAACCACAATTTTGTATACAATTATTAAATTCCATATGTGCGTGAGAAGAACCAAATAAACCTCCAACTTTCTCTGATTCTAATATGGTAATATTGAAATCACCTCCAAGAAACAAGATCCACCCCCCACATCCACATCACAGAGATAACTCTATAAAGCCGTCATTGCCTTTGGAAACAACTCGCATAAAACAAAAGTGGTAAACACCCTGGAGTTATCACAAGAAAACCACCCTGATACTGCTTGATCAACTTTTGACACAATCTGAAAATCGGTGTCTTTGGTCCAAGAAAGCCAAATCTTACCTCCATCATCTACATTATGACAAAAATTAGGGAGATGCAACCATCTTGACCAATGCTGCACTTTATTAACTGAAATAAATGGTTCTAGTAAAGCTACCACCAAAGGCCGGTGCTTATTCATAATATGCCGAAGTCTAGCCTTCGATGAAAGAATACCTCTAATATTCCAAATAAGAATATACATAAGATCAATAATGTTTATTAGATCATGTTGTTCTCTCAAGAACAATTGTGGCTTTTTTCTTCTTAGTACCTCTTAGATTTTTTATTAGGGCATTAATTTCTTTCTCTATTCGAGTTAAAACATTTGGCAGTCAATTCTTTAAGTTCATCTTCCCCTTCGTTTTTGAATAAAGACTGAATATGCAAACCTGTCAACCCCCTATTTTCAAATGCCTCTTTAGTTCCATTATCTGCAATCTGACAAAGTTCAAACTCCATTGCCTCATCAACAATCTTCAGGGAACTTCTCGGAGAAAGACAACCTTTATTTAGTTCATCAGTTTCCTCGACGCAATCCACTCTCTCCACCTGCTGAAACCAACTATCTTACGGTTTAAATAAATCCACAACAGCCACCTGCTGCAGGCAAACCTGGTTACCATTCGAGCCCTGATTCTGCTCCTTCTCAACACTTGCACCCTCCTTGTATTCATCCTCTACCACCGAGGTGATCTCTAGATTGAATTGAGATTGAGATAAAACCTCCCCTAATAAGGAAACAAAGAAAACCTCAGAAGATTTTTTAACACAATTCAGTTCCCTTCGGTGATTATCCTCCAAAATTTTCATCCGTCTAAGCACATTACATTGTGTCTCTTCTGTGCATTTATTCATGTTTTTTCCTTCAATCGTATTTTCCCCTACCATTTTCAACACTTGTTTCACAATACCCTTACTACCTTCCTCCTGCACAATTTTTGCTTTACCTTTGGCAGCCGATTTACTCTTCAATCCACAATTTTGCTCCAAATGGCCTTGCTTACGACACCATCCACAAATGCGGGCATTGATTCATACACAACCTCTTGATAATGACTAGATTGGAGACCCGGGGGCCCCAACCAGAAATGATCTCTCAATGGCTTTGAAACATCCATCTCCACACAGACCCTTGTAGCCTTCGTCTTCATCACACATACAGTGGCATTATCCCATTTCAAAAAAATTCCAAAGGCGTCACCAATTTGGAAGAGTTATCCAAATTGGCACCACAGGAGAGTCCACATCTTCATTAAAATCAGGCATCCAGTGAAATACTTTATATGGCACACCCACCATTTCTGAATTTCCCCGAGACATCACACTCACAAAATCATCTTCATTTGTTAATCGGATCAAAACATTTCGAGGGTTTCGCAATTGCCCCACTACAGGCATCGCCCAGAGTCCCTAACGATTCTTGATGAATCCTCTAACATGATCTAGCGATGGCCTTCTCCAGTTGAATTTAATGACAACAACATATTGAAACGGCTCGGCAGATTTCAGAATCTCTGTCTTCGAAAAAGAAAGAACATCTCTCCTTCTGCAAATTTCAGTTCTCTCAGCAGTATCTTCATCTCTAGCAAAGGTTGAGGCCGATTAACCACAATATCCGCAAAACCCAAAGCAAAACTCCTTGTCGCAGTTTTCTTATTCCCCTGCTCCAATGAACCCAACTCAAAAGTACCCTATCCTCCTGTTGGAACTAGCCCTGCCGAAGAGGAAGGCTTTTCTGACGAAGAAGATGGTTATCTCGCTGAGAAGGATGGTGGACAGCTGGGTTTTCCATCCAACAAACCCTAGAGGTAATATCAAAATCCAAGAGAAAACAAAGCACACGCCATGTCAGTAAAATCACGTGGAAGTGATTTAATCAAGTGATTAAATATTAAGCTAAAATCAGGTTCCTTTAGGGTTTGGAGGTAAACTTTGGAGTTTGGGGAATCTATTTGGACTTTCGATTTTCAACAAAGCTTTTGGGGTTTCAATTGAATTCCAAGTGCTTAGGGTTTCTCATGGGTTCAAACCCTATTTGGTTTGGCCCAAATTGGATGGTTGGATGGAATAGGGTTTTGCTTAAGTGGCCTTTACTCTTTTTCATCTCATGGTTTCTCTTGGTGCCAAGTTTCCAGTACCATACACCTAAGATCTTGGCAAGTGTCTGAATAAAACTTCTTTAATTTAATTTGCACATTTCAACTATGATTTTGTAAACACTGCTGTAGGTGCTACTATCGAGGTACTATTCACTTCAAAAAAGTGAAAAATAAATTTTGCACTGTAAAATCCTAAATAATCATACTAACCTTAGAGTACAAATTGTTAATCAAAATTTGACTACAAAATACCTCAAAATAATCAAAATGCGTTTTCAAACAAGCGTTTTGTCCATAAATAAAAAATTGTTTATTATGTGATAAAATCCTAAATAATCCTCTGAGTCTAATGGTGTAGACTGTATCTCATTTTGACACTTCTAGGTATCTCCTTATTTCTCACGTCTACCCTCTGGCACCATAATAAGTGGCAATACTGACAGATTAAAACCTACGCGATTGATTGATACGTGAAAACTTTCGGGACTTTCACGAAGTTCCTAAAGCCTAAAGAAATTCCTTTGTTAAACTTCTGGCGGGCTGTTACCCACAAGGACTCTAGAGTGGGAGAGCCACGAGGAGATGGGCGAGAAGAACTCTCACAAACCATAGAAATAGACTAGAGACTTGGGGATAAAGAAAATAGGTTTTGACAAAGAACGCAGGCAATAAGGAAGGGGAATACGCGAAAGTGAAAGAGGTGACTGTGAAAAGGAGGGGGCCATTTATAAGTAGGGACACGACGATTGAAATGCCTCAGGAAGAATACGGGTAGTTTGACAGCACGATCGCCACAAGCACACCCCACAATCTGATGATGTGACTGAGGGTAGCTGCGGGGCCATTGCAAACCCCTTTGACACAAAAGCATGAATGACCAATCACAATGAATGACGCGATATGTAAGAACGTTTTATAATATTTAAATTCCTACCACGCCAACGTGGAAGGAGTTCTCGGGGTAACTAGAGAGTTGTTTAAATCTCTATTAAACGGGCCCAAAGGGTGAAGGAACCTGTAGGAACACTGTATGTTCACTACCATGAGATCATACCACCCCCAATAGGATTACTAACTCTGATAGAAGATATTTACCCCTAAGGAAAATTTGAGATATTCAGGATAGTAGTTGTGATGCCCCGGATTTTTGCTAAGATTCCATTCGTAATTCTTGTGGATATTATTTATCTATTTATTTATTTATTTGGGTTATTGGGTAAGTGTTGAAAGAATTCTTTAGGCCTCTTTCTATTTTTGGATCTTGGAGTTCTAAGTTAAAAAGCCCACAAGAGAAAAATAGAAGAAAAGGCCCATAGGAATTCAGCCCATTAAGGACTTCGGCTTTAAAAGGCTCAAGTTTACCCTCTAGGCAAGGAGATGGTGCCACTTGGCTTCAAGAATGAGTTTTTGGTCATTTATGGAAAATCACTTCTCATTTGGACTTTGGGAAAAGACAAGGATGACACATGTCAAGCATGCATTGGATTTCTAGAAGAAAAAGTGGAAGAAGCAAGGGAGGACTCGACTTTCTAGAAGAGTTGGCCAAGTATCATGCATGCAAATGAAAGGTGAAGAGTTTTGTCTTGGGAAAGGGCAAAATCTTGCATAGGGAAGTGGAACCTAGGGAAGAAGCTGTAACAGCCCGCTAGAAATTCATTGGTGGAATTTCTATTGACTTTAGGAATCTCGTGAAAACCCCATAAGTTTTTACGAATCGACCAATCGCATAGGTTTTAGTCTGTCAACATAGTCAGTGTTATCACTCACTATGGTGTTAGAAATATAAGTTTTATTTATTTGAGATGGTTAGAAGTGTCAGAATGCATTATGGTCCACGCCATTAGACTTAGTGGATTATTTAGAATTTTATGGCGCAATAACCTATTTTCATAATTCCGGACGAAACGTCTGTTGGAAATTGTGAAATTATTTTTAGGGGCACTTTGAGGTTGAATTTCGGTATAATATTTTCACTGTAGGTTAATATGAATAGGAATTTTTAGTGTTAAGTTTATGATTCACTTTTTCGGAGTGAATAGTAACCTCGATAAGCGCACCAATTGCAGTATTTCAAAATCATAGTGTGAAATGTCCAAATTAGATTAGAGAAGTTTTATTTGGACACTTGGCAAGATCTTAGCCACACTTAGTGAATAATACTAGACACTTGGCACCATGAGGAATGTTTGTTGGATTTGAAGGAATCAAGGTGTGAGATCATGCCATTTAAGCAAAACCTTGTTTCATCTGCTCAACCAAATTGTGCCAGACCAAAGAGGTTTTCAATCCTAGTGAAACCCTAAATGGTGGGAATCCAATTGAAAACCCAAGAGCTTTGTTGAAATTGAAACCCTAAACAGTTTCCCCAAAACCCTAAAGTTGGCCTCTAAACATTTTTTAATCTGATTTATAGTTTTGTGTTTAATCGCTTGATTAAATCACTTCCACATGCTATTAATCCTTCAAATTTGTGTTAGAACATCATTATCCAACCTTGTTAACCTTGAGAAATTGATTGGACCAAGTGATATTGGATTTGGGCTTGATAGCAACCCAAACCCTCTTTAAACTCCAAAATTTAGGCCCATTAAGGCCCACGAATTTGGTCACCATAGGATTGCTTCATGGCTAAGTTTTGTATCCCCACTTGGCTGGCCAGATCTTTACAAGAAGGGCCTAGAAGGTTCTTGAAAGACAAAGCTAAAGGGCCACCTCACTCTTTCACACTCACACTCCACCTTGAGAAAAGATCTTGGTCTGATTTTTATGAGAAGAAAAGGCCAACACTCAACCATTCCTTCAGTCCTATCACTTTACATAGCTTGTGTAAAAAGCTCTCCAGTCCACTTCCCACGAAAAGCAACTCTCCTTTACACTTTTCCTTCATAAAACACAAAAGACACTCTCGGACAGTTTTTCTTACCTCTATTGAACGCCCGTTTCGAAGCTTTTGTAAGTATTTTCGCGCAACATTTCCTTCATGAAAGTTGTTTCTTTTGGAGTCTAGTTTACGTGGATATCTTATTAGTTCCATTTGGAGATCATTGGAATGGTAAAAAGTTGTTTAGACCCCAGAAAGGTCATTCTGGGCGATAAACTGGAGAGTGTGTTATATTTTGGAGTTTTTGACCAAGCTAATGAATAGATCTTGGTCCGAAATTTTTATGGAGTACTGTTAACATGTGTATATGATTATTTTTTGAGAATTTGTTGCATGATTAAAAGTTTTGGTGAAATATTTGCTTAGGTCTAGAAACTTAGAAACTGGAAGAAGCAAAACAGTTTCGGTTTTGAGAAATTTAAATCTTTTATGGTTTAATCTTATTCCAATGGCTTTGATATTTTTATTGGAAGATCCTAAGCCTCTTATATACATGTGAAAATGTTATTTTGAAGATATTTAATGTTAGTTTCGAAGATATGAAATTTTATGCAATGAGGTATTCAGTTAGGCCAAAGTGGTGATGTACTTGGCTAAATTTATGTTTTGGTTGATGTTTAACCATGTGATCTTGAGTTTGATGCTTGAATCTATTTTAGAACATTTTTTTTAAACCATGTCATGTTTTGGTTTGAAGATCACATCTTTATAAGTCATGGATCAAGAGGTTGATCAAAACAAGTTAGAAACAAAATTCTGTTTTGAACTTAGAAGAAAAACCAAAAAGTTCAAGTATGGTCTTAGTGATTTTGATGACTTTTGTTCATGATTCAAAACATGATTATTCTTAGGCATATGTTATGAGTATAGTAGAAGAAAAATTTTGGTTTAATCATGACTTTTGAAATTTGAAAGAATTACAACAAAATCAAGGGCAATAGCCTTATAAGTGTCGGACCTATAGAGTTTTAATGGTTGTGTTTAGTTTTAAATTTTTTTGAATTGATATTTGAGCTTAGGACAAAATTTACATAAGGTATGTAAATTTTGGTGATTTTTGGACTTAGGATGCAAAATCCTTAAGTTAAGGGTAAAATACTCATTTTCCCACATGTAGAGGGTAAAATGGTAATTTTACTCGAAGTTGATATTTCTCCATATTCCTAATTGTTAGTGATTAAGTTCTAATTTTTAGAAATCACTACTTTCAGTTTCTCGTGATCGCACTTGAGTTTTGTCTCGAAGCACGAAGATCGAGGTAAGTTAACTTTTAACTTACTATCAGTTTAATATGTATGAGTGATAAGTAAGGGAACTAAAGTCTATGTAAGCATGTTATCATATGTACCATGCCAAGTCATTACATATTTATCTGTTACACAGAATTTATTCTGTCATGAATTATTTATCTGTTACACAAGATATTCTGTCACGTATTGCTATACATTGCAAGTATGTCATGTTAAGTTAAGTATGCCATATGTTACATGTATTTCATGTCACGTAATATTCACTGTCACATGTTACGCCATGTTAAGAAATGTTGTCTGTTACATGGTATGTTATGTTACAAAATGTTGCATGTTACATGTATGCCATGTTATGGTATTTTGTCTGTTACATTTATGTCTCAAAGTACGTCATGTCTGTCATCTTACGTTCATGTCACGTAATGCTACGCCAGGACTTCTGTCTTTTATGTTACGTTCATGTTACGTCACGTTACGAAATGACATGTATGCCAGTCAAGTTATTCAAGTCAATCACGACCCTAAGCGCTAGGATGGGATAATATCCTAGTAGAACTCCTTTGTTCACCCTGGAGTGTCTAAATAGGTGTGAAATTCCCTGTGTTGACGAAGTACAATCAATAGGTTGCGAATGGGGCATAATTAACTGGTCACCGGAGCGCGCCAGGCACTAACGCCGATGAGCATGAAGTATGGCACAAACAAATAAGTCATGGGGCCACAACAACTGTGGAGCATGAAGTATGGGGCCACTACAACTGTGGAGCATACACTACGTGAGACACAGCAATTGTGACACGTAGAATACGTGGGCCACAACAACTGTGGAGTATGTATTAACGCACTCACAGCTGGTATAGAAACCTGTGATGTGATGCGGTAATCGGCAGGGACACACGGCTCAAGGGGACCTGTGTAGCACCCATATGGTCACTTTAATGATTAAGTCTATTGAATAAGATTCCAAGTTCAAGTCATGTTTCACGTTATGTTATGTTCAAGTTTACGTCACGCAATCATGGTAATCCCATGAGACAAGAATATGTTTCAAGTTCATGTTATGGTATGCTCACGTTTACGTGAAGTTCCAAGTTCACATTTATGTTATGTCATGCTCAGGTTCATGTTATGTTTCAAGTTCACGTTCATGCTATGTTTTAAGTTCATGTTATGTTTCAAGTCACGTTCATGCTAAGTTTCAGTTTAATTTATGCCAGTTATGTTATGTTGTATGTCAAGTTATGCTATAATTATTTATGATTTGATTATGCATTCATGCTTTTACTGCCATGCATGCATCATTAACCTGTGTGAAAGTTTCATGTTAACTTGCTGAGATTTGTAATCAAATCTCACTGTGGTAGTCCCAACTACCATTCCCCCCGAATGGTAGATCTTATTACAGGATCTGAAGGAGAATTGAGAATCGACCAACTGGAAACGGTCGACTAAGCGACAATGCGACGTAGGTGTTAGTACAGTAGTTACCTCAAATTACTACTTGTATTTGTGGAGTTCAATCTTAAGCACTCTTTTGATCACAATCATTTTGGACTAGTGTTGTGATATCAGTTTTTAAGTATGTCATTATGTGTGAAATATGTTTTAAGTATTTGGGATATTTCAGTTTGGTGCATAGTATTGCTAAAGAAAAAAATTATCCGCTGCGAATATTGCATAATGCTAGATGCATGTTAGGAATATTGCATCTTATATGTCATGAACGGGGGCAGGTAACCTTGTGTTGCATGTCTCGACGCTTCAAATATCCGTCCAATCCCAAGCGGAATTTGGGGGCCTCACAGAAGCACCTAGGTTCGCACAATGGTGCCACTTGGCAAACATGCTTGAAAGTTTCTAGAAGAAGCTAAGGAGATGGAGGAGGATGTAGGGTTCAACACACACCTAGGGCACATGCCCATTGCACCTACCCACATGCCACATGTCTCACATGCACACCTCACATCTAGATACATTGAACCTAGATGTAAGAGTGGATGAGAAAAATGAAGAGACATGGTTTCGGGAACCCCAATGGACTACACAAGGACGAACAAGATTTTTGTGAGTTCCAAGGAGTTGTGCATGCCACTCACCCTCCCAAGAACCTCCACCTCATGCCACTTGTTCTTAGTGAAGAGTTCCAAGAAGATTTTGCATAGGAGAGACAAATGTGAGATTTTCTAAAGGATTTTCATTGTAACACTAAGAGACTTTCGGATCCCTAAGCCACATGCCCACTCAAGTTATTTTCTGACATTTTTCCATTTTTCATTCATGCATATAAGTAGAGGAAAAGGTTCTAGAAGGGAGTGGAAGAGACAATGCATGAAAATTACCCTTCTACCCCTAGGTTTTGGCCACCACATTGCCACATGTCATGTTTTGAGTTCTTGAGAAGCATAAGGAAGTGGGAGTGCCACCTAGGGAACATGCATAGGAAGAAGAAGTTTCTTGCTTAGGGAAGAGTAAGAGATGCATGGGAAAAAGGAAAAGACACATGGGAAAAGAAAAAGACACATGGGAAAAGGAAGAGACGCTTGGGAAAAAGGAAAATATACATGGAAAAAGGAAGAGGCACATGGGGAAAGGAAAAGACACATGGGAAAATGAAAAGACACACGGGAAAAGGAAGAGACGCATGGGAAAAAGGAAAATACACATGGGAAAAGGAAGAGGCACATGGGGAAAGGGAAGAATGCATGGGGAACATGCACCCACATCCTACATGCCTTTTGCCACTTGGAAAGCATGCACAAGTCTACAAGGTTCAAGCCTAGGGTTAGGATTTATCAAATGTCAATTTTGCCCTAGAGATTCATTGAATCTGGACCATATGGGGGAGCATACCCAAGGAGCCACTCAGGATTTTGAATTTTGACAAGATGCCACACCACATGTCACTCATGCAGAGGATCATTTGGATTTCCCAAGGAGATCGAAAGGAGGGGCTTTGACACATGGCATCCATACAATGATATTCTTAGATTTCCTAGGAAAGTGAAGAGGATTTTGAATTTTCAAGGAGCTATGCCACTTGGCAAGATTATTCTTTTCAAGAATACTTTTGTGTTTGCTATAGCCTAGCAAGAGGCGCCACTTGTCCTACATGCATCAGAAAATGCGCCACTTGTCCTACATGCATCAGAAAAGGCACCACTTGTCCTTCATGCAATGGGTCACTAGCAACCAATGGGATTTTGTTGGAGAGGAATCACACTTCCAAGGGGCTTTTCTCTTTTGCCATTCTCAGATTTTACATGTTCCCATTCTCTCCACACTCTCTTACACGATCACTTAGAGATTTCCTCCACTTTCTCACACTTTCATTCATACTAAACAAGTGAGGCTTGTTTCAAGAAAGGGATTTCGGTGTTTACAAGGAGGAGCCACAGTAAGAACTTAGTTTCCTTTTGTTTCTACACACACATTTTCAACTCAAGATGAGATTTACACCTTAAGGGAGTTCGAATATGGTGAAACACACACAATTTTCACACTTGCTCATGGGAAAATGAATTAGGGTTTTCTAGAAGTGTAGAAAACTGAAAGTTTGAAGGAACAAATCCTCTACACATTCGGCCACACTCATGTATTTTCACACTTATTCGAGATTAATCAATGATACAAGAAAGTTGAAGGGTTTCTTGATTCAAAACCTTAGAAGCTGATTGGTTTGGGACTTCTTAAGCCTTAGTGATAACCCTAGAAACCCTCACACACTCAAGAATACGGATTAAGGTTTTGGAACCTTTATTCTAATGAGTTATATTTCAATTTACAGCTTGCTGTTTGTTTCATTTCGTGGATTTTTGCAAGTATACGCTCAACGTACTCTTGGTTAATATTCGCATATGATTGTGTAATTCCTTCCATGATTTTTCAGTGCTTTGTTTGTTATCTCTTGGTTGTTTGTTTGAATATGTTAATATGATCTTCAGTAACTCTAAGGAAGGAATTATATGTTTTGGATTTGTAATGATATTGCCATGAAATATGTGTATGAGTTTCGGTTTACCCTTGATTGAGGTTGATGGTATATGCAACATGATGTTTCGGTTTGAACACACTTTGGAAGTATCGGACTTAGCCAAAAATCTATGATTTCATGTCTTAGTTTACTATGCTTTGATTTCTATGATATATGTTTGAGGATTGGAACATCTTTATGAGATGAATCTTCATGTTTTTGAGCCTATGAGTTTCGGCCTAAGCAAGTTCTCATGGTTCCCTCTATGTGTTATGATATCTCATATGGTTTATGTTATTATGCTATGAAATGAACCTGTTATGCTTGGTTATTTCTAGCATGGCATTTCACATGTCATATGTCAAGTATGAGTAAGCATGTTTAAGTCTCATGTCACATGCATTTGAGAAAGAGGTGTTTTCAAAGAAGTGTTTTCAAATAGGTGTTTTCAAATAAGTGTTTTCAGAAAATTGTTTTCAAAGAAAAAGTTTTATCACGACCCCAAGTGCTAGGGCGGGGAAATGTCCTAGTAGAACTTCTATGTCCACTCTGGAGTGCTTAAGAATGGAGTGGTAACCCCTGGGTTGACGAAGAACAGTCGACAAGCCCAAATGGATTCTTTTTAAAGGATACCAGAGCGAAGAAGTGCCTAACGCTAGTGGGTGTGTAAGGCATGTAACCCGACGAAGTAAGGTCGAGTTAATACGAATCTCTATTTATGACGTATTCATCACGGTGTACAGACCATTGATGGTGCGGTACTAGCAGGAGCACGCGGTGCAAAAGGGAACCGTGTTGTGTCCACCCTCTAAACAAGGATAAGATAAGAGCTCATAAGATAAAGATCACTTGATGAAAATCTCGTTATATGATAAGGATCACTCGATGCAAATCTTGTGATATGTTCTGATAAGATAAGTTCTGAATAAGTTCACGTGAATATGAAAAAGTTAAGAAGTTTTTATGAAAAGCTAAATCCTTGTTACAAGTCTCTTGAAAATGGTCAAGTGCATAAGTCAAGTTTTGGTCAATTGTATAAGTCAAGCTCTAATCAAGTGCATAAGTCAAGTACATGTCCATGCACGCATTTTATGATATACCTCTTGTATGCTTGTGTTAACTATTGTATGTTGCATGTTTACTTGCTGAGATTTCTCGAAATCTCACCGTGATAGTTTCCACTACCATTCCCAACCTGGAATGGTAGAACCTTTGGTAGGACTAGGAGTAGCGAGTCAGGATAATGATTAAGGCAAAGGATGAGCTCAACCTAGAGGAGAGAATGGATCTAGCCATGACCTGCTTGGAGATAACCTAGATTAGAAAGATGTTTTAATGATTTCCTTGTTAAGGTCTTTTTAGAGAATACTTGTTATGTTAAAGTGTAAACAAGGAATTTGATACTCCATTGCTAATAAATGTGGTTTAAAGCTATGAATAAAGAAGTTGAGATATTAGTTTATTCTGGTACAACATTTAAATGACTTATTCCGCTACGATTTTTTGCATACTGCTAGAAAACATAGGTGCATTGCATCTTATCTGTCATGTACAAGGGGTATATAGCCTTGTGTTGCATGTCCCGGCGTTTCAGTCACCGTCCAATCTCAAGCGGGGCTGAGGGCACCGCAATAGTCTACAATATGTCAACCCTTTTCCTTCTGCTATCATGTCCCAAGAATTTGGCGATTAAGACCTTGAGATTTGGGAGAAATAAATTATCCTTATCCGCAACCATCCACCTCTAGCAACTCAAGGTATAATTCTAGGCCCCCTTTGCCAAGCAGTACACCCATATTTCTGACTCAGGAATTGTATGTGCACCAGGCACACCGAGCCACTCTTTTTACTTGTTGTAGGTTATTGGTCGATATCAATTGGTGGTGAAACATGTCCTCAACAATCTCCTTTCCAACAACTGCAACCATCATCAACTACATCAAAAAAAGGACTGAAGTATTGTTAGTTTGATATTGCCACCTCATTTATGCACAACTTATTGGTTGAATTAATTGAGTCCCAAAAAGAAGTAGCAGTCAGCAATAGCAACAAAGAACTTTTCCAGCATCAAACATAAAGATAGCAGGCAGAACAATTACCTAAAAAAAAAAATCCATATTTACCTGAAAAAATTATCAAGTTAAAGAAGATAACATCCATATAAAGTTATAAATAAAATTGTGAAACATCATAAGGAACTTCACAATTACCATAAGTTCAAGTAGGGGAAATTCAAGTAATCTTGAATCGACCTCATTCAAATTGTTAATATATAAGGAACATACTATTACTACTCAACTTAGCATATTATTAGTACATATATGCGCATGAATGAAATTTGTGTTATCCTCCATAAACATGCATGCAACTAGCGTACTATTTTTGTTTGTATCAAAAAGTCCAAAAAGTAATAGGGTTTGTGAACTAGACCAAACAAAACCAAAAACAAAAAACATAAACATAAACATGGATGCGTGCATAAAACTATTTAGGGCATGTTTGGAAAATTTTTCATCCCAAAATTCTCATCTCATCTCATCCCATCTCCATCCCAAACACCACTTAAATACAAATACTTTCAAACTAATCATTATGACTTTTTCAAACTAATCATTATAACTTTTCCAAACTTTCAAACAAAAAATAAAAAATAATTCAACTTTTTCAAATCTCCAAACCAAAATAATATTAGAAAACCATATTTAACAATATTTAAAATTTATAATATTTTTAATTTAACTTCTTCCCTCTTCTTTCCCAACACCCCATTAAAATATTAACTCAAACTATCTCACTACTATTAACAAACTATCTTACTATCATTCACAAAATTATCATCTCATCTCACTCCACATGCTTGTCGTTAATCTTTTGTACTACTGGGATCTTTCGTCACCCAGGCCAATTGAATTAAGACCATATTTTTCTCATTTTCTTTTTGGTTACTCTTTCTCTTGCCTCCCAAATGTTCTCAACAAAAGAATATGCGAACAAACAAAACTAGAGGATTGCATAGTTCTATACAATTACATTGTATAGTACAGATGCGTACAGAGCTATATACAATTATAGTAAAGATCACAAAATTGGTGTGATTGCAGGTGAGAAGAAAAATTGCAGCTAGCTAGTTATTCTATGAAGGGAAATGAGTAAGTGCAATAAAAGGATTTTCCATAGGTGATATTCCTGCATCATGTATCTTGCAAACCAAATATAATAGTTTTGGAATATTCTGCTCAATTGGCATTTTGTATTAGTGATGGAGACTTCTACATCCACCACCCTTTCATATCTTGTTCTCCCTTTTCTGGTGAGTTCTAAAGAACTTATTTACCCCACTATACTAAACCCACGAACTTTATATTTTTTTAATAATCATGATTATTGCATCTTAAATCTAAAAGACTTCTCAAATTCAAAGGCTGAACAAGAAAAATTCTTAAAACTGAACACAAATGGACACTACTCACCAAAATGATTGCAAGAATGCCGGACAGAGTTCACAAGAACAATCAATTAACAAGATACAAACAACATCAAAACACCCACCCACATTACTAAAATGAAAATAACTGAATTGTGAGATTAAGTAGTAAAGCAGCAAAATTGCGGACTACTGCATGTAGAAATTAGTGTTTGGAAAAGCACACTTGAGAGTTTTGAATACAAAGAAAAAGACAATAATAATAATAAAAATAATTTTACAAACTGAGTATCAAAGCTAAAAATGAGAAACACTTTTTACCCATCATCACTTTGTGTTTTGATTTCTTTAATCTTTTGTATAGGATTTTTGGCTTATATAAACAGACCTTTGATCGGTGAGGCCCTAACTGTTTAGATGCTATTTTTAACCCCTAGCTAATAACTATAGGGTCCATCGATACCTACGGTACCAAAAGCAAAATTATCATGGTTCATTCAAATTTCTTTTGACCTAGCTTCCTTCATATGTAACTCTTACATGTATTATTGGGACTGATTTTTACAAAGATGAATCATTTGAAAACACCGTACAAACACAAACTCTAAGTACCCTAACAGTTCAAATAATTCTTACCTGAGAGAGTGGAGATGCGACTGAGAGTGAAGATGTGATTGCGAGAGCAAAGGAGGCTGGAGTTGCGATAGTCAAGACCAAGTATGAGAGAGGAGTTGACAGTCAAGACTTGGAAAATTGAGAGAGTGAAGAATCGAAGATGGGAGACCCGATTCTTGAAAGTTGAAGGCTACATTCAACAAATATGATAAAACGACGCCGTTCAAATCGGTTAAATAACCATTTTTGTATCAAGTAATTACTCGATACCAAACCATTTTTAATGGAACCAATTCAGAAGTGGATTCTATTACCCCTTTTTGTTTCGGGTCGATTAAATCAGGTTGGGTTGGGTACATGGTTTAAATGTTCAGCTCTAAAGTTGACCACAAAACCTAGAGATTAGTTATAAAAAATAAAAATAAAAAGTTGTTGAAATTAGATTGAGATATAACCTTTTACTAAATAATGCCTTGAAAATATTTGTTTATGTCTATTTGAAGCTTAAAAAGTTAAGTGTTGCTTATATATATTTGATACTAATGAGCCCATGTTGGCTTAAGTTGGACTTGAGTTTTAACATATGTGGATGTATGGTCTGATGGTTATGGGTTTAATTCCTCTCGTGCATTTCATTTTAGTTATTTGAATATTTTCACAGCAACTGAAAATTTAATTATGCATACAGTTAATACATTTTAATAATATTTAATGAATTAGAAAGACCACATACATTATGCGTTGGACGTCTCCGTCACCCGGTAATTGAATAGGTAAAGAGGAAGCTGGAAATATCAGATTTATATATATAAAAAGATTGACATTAACTTGCCAAGTACAAATGTTTGAAATGATAGACATGTAGCTAGTCTCATATGGGCGAGCAACACCGTGCAGAAAGCCTGGCCAACCCTTAACGTGTTCGAGGTTCTTACCCTACTTCGTTTCTGTCTTGTGAAGTGATGAGACATATCCTGCGTAAAAAATAGTCTAGCTCTTTACTCATTTCATTAAATTTAAATGTTTTGTACTAATGAAGAACATGATTGGTAAAATTCTAAACACGTTTGAATTATGTTCGAACTATGTCATATAACAATTTGAATGTATATGGGTACGCCTGAACGTACACATATACATTTGAACATGAGTGACTCACGTTCGAAGTACAAGGACGTTATATGCAAGCATGAAAAATCACTTGTGCTCATAACAAGTAACATTTGAAAGTAAATAGGGTCACTATTCGAACGTTAATAGTATTAACTATTCAAACAATTAATGATTCCTAAAGTGAATTACGTTTGCAGGTCATGGTTATTTTAAAAAAGGCAAATATAACATTCGAACTATACTCCAATGTATAGTTCGAACTATATCTATGTTTGAATATAAAATATTTATAAAGTTTGCACATATAAGATATGTTCGAACGTATATATCTACCTTCAAATGTTCATTTCAAGTGGACTTCATATGAACTTACAATCAGGGGGATTTCCCCAATCACACCACAACTGAGGAAATGGTCACTATAAATATGAATGATACACTTAGACTTCGTTTGGTTACGCAGCTCAGATGAAATGAGATGAAATGAGATATTTTGAATAATAGTGAAATTTTTGAGTTAAGATGGGATGAGAAAGTTTGTAAAAAAAAATGGGTTTGGATAGTGAGATGAGATGAGATAGTTTTTAATTTTTGGGATTTGAAAAAGGTGTGAGAAGTGCACTATTCACACTCTGTTCACTGTCAGTTTTTACTGTTCATATCAGCTTTTACTATTCACTTACTGTTTATTATTATTCATTATTGTTTATTTAATTGGATGTTTTTAAAATTTAGAGATGAAATATAGTATGTTTGGATAGGAAAACATCTCATTTGTATCGTGTAACCAAACTAGGCCTTAGTGTTACCTTTCTATGGTGGCCATTGGCCAGTGGCCGGCCACGGTGGCCGCAAAATGGCCAAATGAGGTAAGATTGTAATGGGTTTTGGTTCACACCAAAATCCACTTAAAATCAATGAAAAACACTATAAAAAGCATAAGAGAGAGGCACTAACCTTGTCGTGAGGGTTTGGTGGCATTTGACAGCAACATTGCAGGAGTTGGATGGTTACGTCGCGACAATAAGGTTTTGAATTTATGTAAAAATGAGTTATGTTCGGATTATGTATTTATTGTTATGTAATAACATTTGAATGTGTTATGAAGATTCAAACGTATGCAACACTGCATTTCCCATTGTGCACAAATACATTCGCAAGCACAACTTTAGAATTAGTATGTCCGAACGGACATAGATACTGTTTGAATGCAAACTAAATATTTTGTTAATAGGGCGGAATAATACCGTCATATTGGTGATAAGGCACTATGAAAAAAATTGACATTCGAACATGTATTTTTCTATATTGGGAACGTTCAAACACTAACCTAATTGTTCGAACATAGTAAAATCATTCGAACGTATTATTACTCATAAGTTAGTAATTTAGTTTAATATAGATTTACACTATTAAAATGCACTATACTATAAAATACCTATATATAATATGATATATGCTATAAATAACTATATAAATCATTATATATAAACACTATCTATAAATTAGTACATAATTTTGATGTAGTATGTATAGTATCATATAGTAATACCATATACTATGCTATAGTATGATATAAATAAACTATGTATGTTTTTTGTGCACGATACAATTTGGATATATAATTTGTGATATATAATTCTATATATTCATTAATTCTGATTGAATTTGCGTTCAAATGTAAACAACACACGTTCGAACGTGTCTTCAAGTTCGAAACAATGTCCAAACATAAATTAGGATAGGTGCAATTGTAAACATTCGAACGTACCATATCACATTTAAATATGTAAAGTTGTACAATGTGCAAATGTATTCTTGCACATCCAAACGTCTATCTCTTCACGCTCGAACTAATGATAAACTTACGTTCGAGCTTAAAGTACTGTATCATTCTAACTTCACATTTCAAACGTTCAAACAAAGTATATGTATGAACGTATTTATAACTGTCTGAACGTCTATCTCTTTATATCCAAAACAATGAAAAACTAATTTTGAACTTAAAATGTTGTATCATTCTTTCGTCATATTTCAAACATTTGAACAAAGTATACGTGCAAACATATTTATTAACCATTCAAACGTCGAAATGTTAGAAAAAGTAATATTCGGATGTTAGTCAGTTGGGTTCGTGTTCAAATGTTAATACATATGTTCGAACGTTCTTTCTGTGATGGAAATTGATTGTCACATATAGGTCATCACATTTGCATGAAAAAACGTATGATAGACTTTCGACCATCACAAAAAATGACTTTTTGTGTTCCTTTTTATGACGGTTGAATTGTAAACCAACACAATATATAGTTTGTGATGCCACTATTGTGTCAGTATGTTGACGGTTTGTAACTATCACAATATATTCTGTAATAGTTAATTATATTTTTGTGATGGTTTCGTTTGTCATAAAGTATGTAATCTCTTGTAGTGAATCTATTGTATTGAGAAAGTAATCATGATTTATTTCTCTAACTTGTTAATTCACATGTTGAGGGTGTTTTCCTATCTAAACTGGAGTATCTTGCTTGGGTGTCACGGGTGCAGTGGGCAAGGCTTGAAGAGGGTGAATGAAGGGCAGTCTGTGTAGAAGGTGAATAACGGAATTAACAAATTGGGAATAACAGGAATAACTAAATGAAGTCCTTTAGTGAAACATCGTGTTTTGGTCTATTGTAAGGAATAAGTAAAATGGCGCGTTTTGTCATTATTGCATTTCATGCTTTGCGTTTAGCTCTTTGTAGTTTGCGTTTTAAGTGTTAGAGCATTACATTGTTTTTCTTCTTCACGATTACTTCTATAAAAGCAGGAGTGATCATGTAATTGGCATCGAAGATTTAAGTAAGAAAATTTTCTGGAGGTTGAGAATCCCTCAAAGATTCTCTGCAAGATTCGCCATGGAATCTTGATCATTCTTTGTGAGTTCTTCTGTGCTTGCTTGTTGTTTCCCTCTATGTGATTCTAAGTGATTGGCAGTGAGGATCTAGGAAGGACCTTATACAAGTGGTATCAATAGTAGTCGATCTTGAGGAGGTTGTGATGGCAGATGGTACTCGTGCCGCAATGAATGGTCAGTAAGAAACATATAAAAAACAACAATAAATGGTTCAGAAGCAATTGGAGAACCATCGGCATGCCATCAATGGTGTGGTAGAAAGGTTAGAACAATTTTCTGACATGTTGCATTCTTTAGTTGAAACTGTTAATGAAAACTCTCATTGTGATAGAGAGGTTTCTAATGAGCCTAGTGGTAAGGCGGATAGGCCTATGTTTCAGAGGAATTTTCGATTAGATTTTCCAAGATTTGCTAGTATTGATCCTTCGGGTTGGGTCTTTAAGGCCAACCAGTACTTTGATTTTTATCAAGCACCTATCCATCAAAAATTGATGGTGGCTTCACACCATATGGAGGGGGAAGCATTGGTTTGGTACCAAGATGCTTTAGACTCGGGGCAGTTCAATTCTTGGGAATCTTTAGTCGTGGCAATGCAAGTCAGATTTGGACCATCTACTTATGATGATCCAATGGAAGCATTAACCAGATTAAAACAAACTACTTCTGTTAGTTTGTATAAATCTCAATATGAAGCCTTGTCAAATAGATTGAAGAGCTTGTCTGAAAAACATAAGCTTAGCTACTTTGTTAGTGGATTGAGAGATGAGATAAGGCTGCCTGTGAAGATGTTTAACCCACTGAATCTTGGAGCTGCTTTTGGTTTCGCTAAGATAAAGGAAGAGTATGTGTTGTCCTAGAGGAAATCTTTGAGATAGATTGGGCATTATAGTGATAAGTGGCCTACTGACCACGGGGGTGATTTAACTACTAAAGGGCAGAAAAGCATCGTTCTTGTAAGGAAGATTACTTTTGCTCAAATGGATGAAAAAAGGTATTTGTTATCATTGTGATGAAAAATAGAATCTTAATCATATTTGCAAGGCCTCAAAAGTGTATTTTTTGCATGGGGAAATTAGTGTTGAGCAAGAAGTGGTTGACAGTAGTGAAGAAGAATTGTCGCCTGAATCTGAAGAAGAAGAAAAGAAGGGCATTGAAGAGCTTGAGGTCTCATTAGATGCTATCTCAGGTTGCATTAATAGTAATGCTATGAAGTTGCTGGGGAAGATTGACTCCATGTCTGTTGAAATTCTTGTGGACTCAGGATCCACTCATAACTTCCTGGATCCATTGGTAGTGGAATCTACAAAACTAAAGGTGATAGAAGATGGTGGTTTGCAAGTTAAGGCAGCAAATGGAATCAAAATATTTAGTCAGGGTAAATGTGAAGAGGTTATTAGTATTCAGGGTACTAAATTCAGTTTTCCATTTCATGTCCTCACTCTTGGTGGCTGTGACATTGTGTTAGGAGTTCAGTGGCTGAAGATAGTGGGTCCCATTCAATGGGATTTTACTAATATGTCTATGCAGTTTGGAGTTAAGGGCAGGAAGTTATCATTACAAGGTATTAATTATGATGTGACAAAATGGGAAGTTGGGGCTTATCTGTTGAACTCCTCTTTTGTTAGGAAGCAAGGGTTGTTATTGCAATTGGTGGCAGTTGAATCAAGGCTGGAAAAAGTTGTTTTGCAAGCTGAAATAGAGGAAGGGTTGCAGCAATTTGGGTCAGTATTTGAGGAACCAATGGGGTTGCCACCAGTTAGAGCCTTTGATCACCAAATTCTATTAAAGGAAGGCAATACACCAATTTCGATGAGGCCTTATCGATATCCTCGCTACCAGAAATCAGATATAGAAAAATTTTTGCAAGACTTGTTGAAGAATGGGGTTATAAGACCTAGTCAAAGTCCATTTTCATCTCTTGTTCTGCTTGTTAAAAAAGTTGATGGAACTTAGAGGATGTGTGTGGATTATCGAGCACTCAATTAAGCAACTATCAAAGACAAGTTCCCAATTCCTACATTGATGAGCTGCTTGATGAACTTTATGGTGCAAAAATTTTTTCCAAGCTTGATCTTAGATTAGGCTGTCATCAAATAAAGGTAAAGGTGGATGACATACCTAAAACTGCATTTAGAACTCATGAGGGCTACTACGAGTTATTGGTAATGCTATTTGGGCTTACCAATGCACCTGCCACCTTTCAAGGTTTGATGAACCATGTTTTCAAGCCTTTTCAAAAATTTGTGTTGGTTTTTTTTCGATGATCTCTTGATTTATAGTGAAAACATGGTAGAACACCTTGCTCACTTGAAAATAGTATTATCTGTTTTACAGCAGCAGTCCTTGATTGGAAAAAGATCAAAATGCAAGTTTGTAGTTCCTGAAATTGATTATCTTGGGCATATTATTTCTGGTAATGGAGTAACGGCAGACCCAACTAAAATTTCTTCCTTGCCTGATTGGCCTATAGCAAAAATAGTGAAGGCACTAAGACGGTTTTTAGGCCTTACTGGTTACTACAGAAAGTTCATCAAAGGTTATGGATCCATTGCTGCCCCATTAACAATGTTATTAAAGAAGAATTCCTTTGTTTTGTTTGTAGAAGCTGAAGAAGCCTTTAATCATTTGAAGGTTGCTGTTGCAAAGCCTCATGTCTTGAAGTTGCCAGATTTTTCTAAAGAATTTACAATTGAGTGTGTTGCCTCGGGGGTGGGGCTAGGAGCTATGTTAATGCAGGATGGCTAGCCAATAGCTTTTTTTAGCAAGACTTTGAAGGGCAAGGCATTGTCCTTGTCAACTTATGAAAAAGAATTCTTAGCACTGGTATGTGCAGTGGGCAAGTGGAGGCCATATCTGTTGGGTCAGACATTCACGATTAAAACTGACCAACAAGCACTGAAACATTTATTGGAGCAAAGGGTGGCTACTGAATTTCAACATAAGTGGATCTCAAAGCTCATGGGGTATAATTTTAATGCCGAGTACAAGAGAGGTAGAGACAACAAAGTTGCTGATGCACTTTCTATAAAAGAGGAGGAAGAGTCAGCGACATTGGCGCTTATTTCATTTCCCACTCCTGTGTGGTTAGAAGAGCTTAAGCAAAGTTATGCATTCTCTATTGATGTTTCTAGTCTTTTGGTTGCTTTACAGCAAGGGAAGCAAGTCTCTAAGAAATTTTCTCTTCAGCAAAGACTCATTTTCAAAAAAAGGAAGTTGTTGTTAGTTCCTTCATCACCCTTTCATCAAAAGGTGTTGTAGCATATTCATCATAATCCTAAAGCAAGCCATCTTGCGTATCACAAAACTCAACAGAAGGCTAGATTGGATTTTTACTGGCAATGAATGAGGAAGGACATAAGGAAGTTGGTGAGGAAGTGCCAAATTCGCCAGATGAACAAGCATGAGACTATGCTACTAGCAGGATTACTCCAACCCTTACCTATTCCTCAAAGTCCTTGGCTTGACATTGCTATGGATTTTATTGAGGGCCTTCCAAGCTCAGGTGGTATGTCAGTAATTCTAATTGTTGTGGACAGATTAACTGAATTTGGCCATTTCTTTCCAATGGCTCAACCTTATACAGCTAGTAGGGTGACTGAGGTTCTCTTTAATGGTGTTTTCAGACTCCATGGATTACCTAAAACAATTGTGTCTGATAGGGATGTGGTTTTTACCAGTTTATTCAGGAGGGAGTTGTTCAAGATTCAAGGGACTACTTTGACTTATAGCTCAGCTTACCATCCTCAATCTGATGGTCAAGCTGAGTGTAACACCCCCTTCCCGTAGGCTAGGTGTGTTACGTGTTTTTCATAAAATAAACCCGGCAAGAGATCTCATACTTAATAACTGAAATTAGGATTTATTTTGTAGAAAAACTGTCTAATAAAAATGTTTTCTAAAAATATTAAGTGAATAAACTAAATAAATTCATGTCATAAAAGCATGTTTTGTTTTAGAAAGTCTGAAACTAAAATTAACTGCTCCTTCTATTACTGGCCTGCCTGCTCGTAATCATCATCCTCACCTGGATGGTTAAAAATATGAAAACAAACTAAAATGAGTCGAAGACTCAGTAAGAAATCCATCACAACGTAAACTTAATAAACATAAGATTTTCATAAAAACTTTCATGTGAGAGCTTAAAATTCATGACTATTCATACTGATGCTTATGTTATGTATGACTGATTTAACTGAATTAACTGACTGATCTGACTGATTTATCTAGCTGGCCAACACACTTAACCCTGTGTGCGAGGTTGTGCACTGGTCTCACATCTCGCTGCAGCAAGGGGAACCGCTGATAGTATTCTGGCATACTATGGTGGACCACGACTGAGTTCGTGGCTTGCACATCCACCCTGAACTAAACTGCATTGGTACCATGCATCTGAATGGCCATCTTATTAACTGATCTGATCTTATCTTGCACTTTGAACTTAAGATAGCTTACGTGTCTTATACACATGAGATGCATGACATAATACATACATAATTATAATTTCTAAATCTGAACATGATGCGGAATGATATGATCGTATGCTATGCTGGATGACATGTTTGCATATGACATGAGTGGTTCATAAATAATGGATGTCAATGAACTGGCTTGAATAATACTTATATATAAGCTAAACTGTGATGATCCTAATTTATGATCAAATTACTTACCTCGTTGCGCTTCTTCTTGAATATCACTTCGTAACTCGACACTTATACGCAATAATAACTATCACTAAATCTGTTTGAAAACAATATTTACTAATATCCTACTAAATTAAATTTGTAATCTAGAAGATAGTCAAATAAATATTTTGTTTAACACCATACTCAATAAATCCTGATATTTTAAATTACTTAAATACAAATAACATATTAAAACTTAGTAGAATACTTGAGCTATTTTAAATACGTCATAAAACTTCAATTCTTAAAATAAGTTTCATTTCTTAACATAATTATTAAATCTTATAAGAAATCTAATAAATATTAATATCATATAAATATTCTTAACATATTTCTCTATTTTCAACCTACAACTTTAATAGCATAAGTATAACAACATCTATTAAAGTAGACAGTAGAATCTCATTTAATAAATCGATCAAAATAATTTAACAACTTTTACTGCTGAAATATGATATCTAATCTTTCAATATAATTTAACTATATATATATATATATATATATATATATGAATCTAAAATAATTGGTGGAAACATTCAATTAATAAAAGTAGACTCAATCATAATATTATTCAACACTCATAACTTATTCCTTAATTTATTTTTAAAGTATAACATAATAATTTTCTTAACATCCGAAGAAATAGATAAAGGAAAATTAACTAAAATAATAGGCTCCATAATATATTTCAAAACACATTTAAATTCCTTAGAAGATGATTTAAGTATACACATGCCTGAGATATGCACATTAAAGTTTTACTGGTTAGGTTGACAATTATTAGAGAATAGTACCAGATGTCGAGGTTTGATCTGGAAGTTTAATTGATGTTGCTATGCTTATAATTGGAGCTGTGGACCCATAACCTTAGGCACATGATCATTGTGGTATTTCATTTTCGAGAATTTTAGAATTGAGATATTTTATAGACTTCGAACTTTGGAGAATTTTAAATTGCTTTTTATTTGAGGTTATTATTATATGAGGAGATTTATTTATCATTTTATGCGAACAATTTATTTATTATTTTATGTGGAGACAGTTACTTATTATTAGTTGGAGAAAGATAACAGTTTGAGTGATATTATCAATAGGTTTTTGATCAATCTTGTTGTCGAGGTATACACTTTAGGCTTGTATGGTACTTCTAAAGCGTGTGATCATTGATAGTAAGTGCACGAGTAAAAGGATTAGAAAAATAAGAGAGATTTAGGAATGAATAATTGAGGTTTAAAATTTTGAAAGGTTAGGCTCTACTAAATGATCGAAGATCTAAAATAGAAACATGAAAAGAATGCGATGGACAATTATGTAGGTTGCTTGAGGTATTAGCAAATTCTGAGGACGGAATTTTTATGAGGGGAGTTTGTAACAACCCAATCCTAAGTTTAGGCTATAAAATAAATTTTATGTAAAATTTTTGATATAGCTATAAATATTATTATTATTATTATTATTATTATTTTATCAGATTTTACTAGAGTTTTAGTTTGAATTTAAATCTTATTTCTTCCTATCCCAACCCGTAAGCAACAACCTCATACGCATCCTTATCCCCTAAATTGATAAATTCGATTCCTAATAGGAGACCAACTCTAGAATCCTACGTGAAAATGTTCATTTTCACTCTTATAACCCACGAAGCCTCTGTGATAAACACAGAATATTTTTTTAGCCCTCGCATCAATCCCCTGCAAACTACCAACCCGTGAGGCTTGTTTCAGAACCACTGCAACCTCCTTCCTTCACAAACCTCCACCAACCCATCGCACCACTCCATCCTGGAAATCAGTCACGCCGCCACCCTTTCCTCTCCCTCTCTCGGCCCCGCACCTCCTTACCCAGAGGAACAACAATGTTGCATAAGCCTTAGTTCCTGCCCAGCCGCTGCCGACCACCCTAGGATGTCAGAGCACCACCCGCGGTGCCATAACCTGCTGGCCAACCTATCCCCGTCGCACCCACACCCATTCCAGTAAGCCACAGTCGTCAGTCATTCTCTCTCTCTCTCTCTCTCTCTCTCATTTTTCGGTAATCAATTCTATCTCTCTAAACTCTCTCTCTCTCTCTCTCTCTCTCTCTGTAGCACTCCATTCCGAGAAGCCTCTAGTTGCGTCGCCTCCAGTCCCAGCCACCTTGATCTACCGTTCAGCCTAACCCCGTCGCGTGTCCCTCTCTCGATGAGTATCACGTCTCTCTCTATTCTGAGCCCTCTGTTTCCCTTTCACACAGCCTGATCTTACTTGTTTTGTTTCCAGTGGGCTTATGTTTTTATGGGCTAGGTTGTAATTCTGTATTTTTTAAATGGTCTTTAAATGGACTGATATTTATCTAATGATATTTAACTGGACTTATATTTTATCTAATGATCTTTAAATGGACTTGCATATTAAATTGTGCTTAAGAAAATGTTTAAGGAATTTAAATGTGTTTTGAAGTATATTATGGAGCCTATTATTTTTGTGATACCCCATATGATATAAATAAGGGTAGGTGGTGTATGGGATCTCACATTGCTTGGAAAGGAGAAGTTCTTGCTCTTTATAAGGTTCTAGTGGGGCTCCAATTGTATCATTGACTAATCCTTTTGGAGTATAGGTCATGTGGTTTGGGTCTTCCATTGGGGCGTTACAAATGGTATCAGAGACTATCCCAACCAGAAATGTGGGACTTGAGCCGTGCCACCTATAATAGACAGGCCCGACGAGGACGTCGGGAATTTAAGGGCGGTAGATTATGATACCCCATATGATATGGATAAGGGTAGGTGGTGTATGAGATCTCACATTGCTTAGGAATGAGAAGTTTTTGCTCTTTATAAGGTTCTAGTGGGGCTCCAATTGTATCATTGACTAGTCCTTTTGGAGTATAGGCCAAGTGGTTTGGACCTTCCATTGGGGCGTTACAAATATTGTGATACCCCATATGATATGGATAAGGGTAGTTGGTGTATGGGATCTCACATTGCTTGGGAAGGAGAAGTTCTTACTCTTTATAAGGTTCTAGTGGGGCTCCAATTGTATCATTGACTAGTCCTTTTGGAGTATAGGTCAAGTGGTTTGGGCCTTCCATTAGGGCATTACAAATGGTATCAGAGCCTATCCCAACCAGAAATGTGGGACTTGAGCCGTGCCACCTACAATGGACAGGCCCGACGAGGACGTCGAGAATTTAAGGAGGGTAGATTGTGATGCCCTATATGATATGGATAAGGGTAGGTGGTGTATGGGATCTCACATTGCTTGGGAAGGAGAAGTTTTTACTCTTTATAAGGTTCTAGTGGGGCTCTAATTGTATCATTGACTAGTCATTTTGGAGTATAGGCCATGTGGTTTGGGTCTTCAATTGAGGCGTTACAATTTTAGTTAATTTTCCTTTATCTTTTTAGTCGGATGTTAATAAAATTATTATGTTATACTTTAAAAATAAATTAAGGAATAAGTTATGAGTGTTGAATAATATTACGATCGAGTCTACTTTTATTAATCGAATGTTTCCACCAATTATTTTAGATTCATATATATATATATATATAGTTAAATTATATTGAAAGATTAGATATCATATTTCAGCAGTAAAGTTGTTAAATTATTTTGATCGATTTATTAAATGAGATTCTACTGTCTACTTTAATAGATATTGTTATAATTATGCTATTAAAGTAGGTTGCAGTGGTTTTGAAACAAGCCCCACGGGTTGGTAGTTTGCAGGGGATTGATGTGAGGGCTAAAAAAATATTCTGTGTTTATCACAGAGCCTTCGTGGGTTATAAGAGTGAAAATGAACATTTTCACGTAGGATTCTAGAGTTGGTCTCCTATTAGGATTCGAATTTATCAATTTAGGGGATAAGGATGAGTATGAGGTTGTTGCTTACGGGTTGGGATAGGAAGAAATAAGATTTAAATTCAAACTAAAGCTCTAGTAAAATCTGATAAAATAATAATAATAATAACAATATTTATAGCTATATGAAAATTTTTACATAAAATTTATTTTATAGCCTAAACTTAGGATCGGGTTGTTATACTGAGGCATTAAATAAGTGTGTGGAAGGATACTTGAGATCCTATGTGGGATCTAAGCCAAAGAGTTGGTCCTTGTGGCTGCCAATGGAAGAATGGTGTTATAACACCATTGTACATTCCTCTACTAGTTTTTCACCATTCCAGGCTTTATATGGGTTCCCTCCTCCCAAATTGTTGACATGTTTCAGGCACTACTGGTAATGCATCAATGGATTAGCAATTGAAGTCTAGGGATGAGATATTGTCATTGTTAAAGGAGAATTAGAAGAAGCCTCATGAAATAATGAAGTTGTTTGCTGATAGAAGAAGATCTAAGAGGGTTTTTGCAGTAGGTGATTGGGATTTTCTCAAGTTGCAACCTTATAGGCAAAACTCTATAGCCATGAGACACAACATGAAGTTGGCCCCGAGGTATATATTATGGCCCATTTCAGATCGTGGAGAGGATTGGTATGGTAGCTTATAAGTTGAATCTTCCTTCCTCCTCAAAAATCCATCATGTTTTCCATGTATCATTTTTAAAGAAGAAACTCGGTGATCAGATTTTTCTATTGTCTACTTTGCTTCCAGTTGACAAAGAGGGTAGTGTGCAGCCTGAACCAAAAGTAATTTTGGAGAGAAGGGTGAGAAAAGTAGGGAACCATGCCTATATTGAAGTGCTAGTCAAATGGGTAGGGGCTACCATTGAGGATAGTTCATGGGAATTGCTCTGGAACCTTAGAGCTTCGTATCCTCATTTGGTGGGCACAGTTTTGTAATGTGTCAAGGATGCCATGGGGGCAAGGCCTTGAAGAGGTAGGGATTGTCGTGGGTGCAATGGGCAAGGCTTGAAGAGAGTGAATGGAAGTGCAGTCTATGTAGAAGGTGAATAACGAAATTAACAAATTGGGAATAACAAAACTAACTAAATGAAGTCCTTTAGTGAAACGACGCGTTTTGGTTTGTTGTAAGGAACAAGTAAAACGATACATTTTGTCATTATTGCGTTTCATGCTTTGCGTTTAGCTCTTTGTAGTTTGCATTTTAAGTATTAGAGCATTACACTATTTTTCTTCTTCACAACTGCTTCTATAAAAACAGGAGTGATCATGTAATTTGCATCGAAGATTTAAGTAAGAACATTTTCTGGAGGTTGAAAATCCCTCGAAGATTCTCTACAAGATTCGCCATGGAATCTTGATCATTTTTTGTGAGTTATTTATGTGCTTGTTTGTTGCTTCCCTTTGTGTGATTCTGAGTGATTGACAGTGAGGATCTAGGAAGAACCTTACATTGGGTTTGGGTCATCCAAAAATTTTAACAACAATAATAAATATATTACTGAACACGTTTTACCCCTAACTGTTATATGTTATATGCATCTCTTACTCGTACTGCTTATTCCAAGTTAAATCTAACAATTAATGGGAACAGTCATGTGAAACAAAGGTCCCAAACATGAAACAGTGTAAACGTGTCCCTTTATCTACATCACAAGTAGGGGTGTAAACTCAAACCGGAAAACCGGTCTGGACCAACCGGTCCGGTCCGGAACCAGTTTTTAAAATGTAAAAACCGGCCGCTTCCGGTCCGCTTCCGGTTCCGGGATTTTTTGGACCAAACCAGACTGAACCAGACCGGTTGATTAAAAAAAATAAAAAATATTATTTTTATATATAAGTTTTATATAAAATATTTTATATCTATAAAATATTAATATATATAAGTTTTATATATAATGTATAATTATAAATTTTTATGTGAAATTTTTATATATAATATATATAATTATATATATTCATATATGAAATAATTTCTTCTTATAATTTATAAATTATTACATAAAATGTTAATACTAAATCACTAAAAGTTTATAACTAATACTAATATATAACTTATAACTATACCAATAGTCTAATATTAATACTATTATATAGTCTAATATATTAATAAAGAGTAATTCTACATACAACCGTAAAGTGCATAACCACCGCGTAATCGCTTTGAAAAATAGTAGGGTCCACTATTAAAAAAGTTAATTTTTTTTATGTGGGTCCCATGTTTTATTCATTTTTTTCAAAACGATTACGCGGCGGTTACGCAATTCACGGTTGTAAGTATCTTTTCTCATTAATAAAAGTATAAAAACAACTTTTTTTAAATCAGTTTTTTTTTATAAACAAATTTTTAATGACAAATTTTGAAACTTATATTTTAAAAAAACCGAAAAACCGGATCGGACCGGACCGGAAACCGGCAAAACCGAAAATACCGATTTAGGAGGGTAACCGGTGCGTAATCGGTTTTGAAAAATACAAAACTGGTACATACCGGTTCGGTCTTAGATTTTATCCAAAACCGTACCGAACCGGACCGGTTACACCCCTAATCACATGCATTAAAGGTGCTGAAATATTCCAACAAAAATTAGACCTAAACTGTAACACCCGGTATTTTAGTATATTTTTATTGAATGATTTATTATTATTTATTCAAAAATTTATTCTCTTGTTTTAAAATTATCGGATATTTTAAATGGGTTATTTTATGATCTTTAAATTGTGAGAATTAAATTGTTATGTTTTCTTAATATTTATTTATTGTTGTACATTTAAATTTTTCTTCTTTTAAATTAATTGATTGTGGGATTTAATTATTTTATTTTCATTGTATCATTACGTTTAAATTATTTTAATTGATTTGTTGTTTTAAAATCGTTGCCGTTGGATCATTTTTGTGACCCAAGATGTGAGGACTGGACCTCATTTCTTTCCCTCCATTTTTCTTTTTTCCTTTTATTTTCTTTTCTTTTTTTTTTCTCTTCTTTTTTCTCTTTCTTTTCTCTCCTCTCCCTCTCTCTTCCCGCGCGGACGTCCCCCTCCCTTTCTCTCCCGTGCGTCCGTCGCCTCTCCCAGCCCAGCCGCCGTGCGCGACACCGCCTAGCAAACTAGCTCCCCCACCGGCCGGCGACCTCACCCCCCAAATCCCAGCCCCTACCTCACCGTCAGTAACCCGCACGCACCCTACAAAGCCGCGGCGTCACTTTCGCTCCAGCGCCGCCGTCGCACCACCTCCGGCCACCATCTTCCTACCACTTCATCCCCGACCTCTTGGCAACCCAATGGACCCAACCCCAGCTCCGATCCGTCACCGGTGAAGCCCCACTAAGTCCATTTCCGATTTGTGCATTTTTGGCCTAAAACCACCCCTTGTGCCACCACCCACGGCAAACCATCACCACCATTGGCTTCACCGACCTCTCTAGGCCCTACCCTATCAATTTTGGGTCTTGGTTTGTCTCCGTTGAAAAGTGAGTTTTTGAGACCCACGGCCACAGTGTATTTTACACTGTTACGTTGCTGAGCCGCCACTTCTTGCAGCTTCGTGATCCTTCGAAAATTATTATATAGCAATGTAAGTATGTTCCTAAAGAACTTTCATGATTTAAATATATTTTTGCACTAACACATATTATCTGTGAATTGGTTTGTTTTGCCAGACTGAGTCTGAGGAGTAACGGGGTTGATTGGATTGGGTGATGGAGTTGTTAGTATGATTGGTTTAGACTATGAGATTTGTTGGTTGTTCGGGTTTAAATATTGGTGTTTTGTGTATGACGTGGGTTGTGGTGGATATTGGTGATTTTATGAAGTAATGATATATTTTGGGATTATGAAGGTTTTAAGTTTTGAGAAATTTAAAATAGGTTATTTAAGAAGCTTAGGCTTAAATATCGACATATGTGATCTATTGGAAACTTACAGAAATTACGTGATTATTTTTATAGGTGACGATTTATAGTCGACTCGACATTTTTGAGGAAATTTTTGGAAAAGTTAAGTCGTCTAGGTTAGCGGGGTTCCTATGCTGGATTTGCATAAAAATAAATGAACTGAGGTTGGTTTGTAAAAATGTGCATGTTGTTTTAAAAAAAAAAGTGAAAAACAACCTCAGTATATGTTTTGCATTCCCTCATGAGATACGTATGAAAGAGAAAATAAATGTTTGACATGAAATATGTAGACATGAGCAATATTTGACATGTTTCTGAAATATACAAAAGAGCGAATATGATATCATTGAAATTTTTATGCATGTGATATGAAATGATATGGATCTGTTTTTGATCAAATAGAAATGATATGAATATGTTTCGCACGTGTTCTGATATGATATGGATATGATAAAACTTTGGCATACTTATCTGTTCTGAATATGGTTTTGATATGATGATACTGTTCACATGATATGGTTGGTTCCACCATGATATGATATGAGTACCCCCACTTTGGAAACAAACTGGTCTTTTTACGTGTTCTTTCCTGTGTGCACACTCGGGGCTCCGAGATTGAAAAATGGGAAGTTCACCACATGATACTGCCTGGTTTGGCCACCGGGGATAGCACAACCCTACCACGGGGGTTAAACATGGTATATGATATGATATGATAAGATGAATATGTTCAGTTATGTTATGCCAAAGCGTTTTTGAATATGAAATGGATCCTCAAATATGAATTGTTGACTTGAGTATGAAATGCTTGAAAAGTCGCTCTGATTTTCTGATAACACGTTTTCTGAGATCTGCATATAAAAATAAAATGTTTTGTTTCTGCATATTGAACTTTCTGAAAAGGCTCATGTTTACATGCTAGTATATGTTCTCTGCTTACTGAGTTGTTGATAACTCACCCCTTATCTCCACAATATTTTTCAGATGATTTGAATGTTTCAGTTGGGGATCAAGGATATGGAGCAAGGGTGAGAAGAGTTAAGAATGATGGTTTAAGCATAGAAGGTTTATATGGGTATTGAGGATTATCATTCAGTAAGCTTGTTGTGCTCTGATGATGTGATTTGTTGAGAGATTGATGTTTATATTAAATTTTGTATCGTCTTAGAATAGTTATTCTGGAGTAATTGATGTGAATATATGAGTATTTTGTATCGTCTTAGATTCTGCAGACTATAACATGAGGTTTTGGATATCTGTTAGTCTAAGGAGTAATTTCATACTTGGGGTATAGAAATTTGAGGACTACAAGCTAGATGATTATGGAGAAATTTCAGGTTTGAGATTCTGCAAACTATAGTGTGTGAAATTGTGAAGTATAGATAGATTTTAAGAAATCATTTTTTTTTATTTGAGTTGTTTGTGAAGAGGAATGACGGATCGATGAGAATGTGTATTAATTACAGAGAACTTAATCGGGTGACCATAAAGAATAAGTACCCACTACCCCGTATACAGGATTTGTTTGATCAGCTCCAGGGTGCTCAAGTATTTTCAAAGATTGATCTTCGATCGGGTTACCATCAATTGAAGATCAGGGCAAAATACGTAGCTAAGATAGCTTTTAGGACCCGGTATGGCCATTATGAGTTTTTGGTCATGCCTTTTGGCCTGACTAACGTCCTAGCAGTATTCATGGATTTGATGAACAGGGTGTTCCATGAATTTTTGGATAAGATTGTAGTTGTTTTATTGATATACTGGTATATTCCAAAAGCAAGACTGAGCATAAGGAACATTTGAAGCTGATACTTGGGACACTCAGACATAAAAAATTGTTTGCTAAATTGAAGAAGTGTGAATTTTGGCTTGATTCAATCGCATTTCTAGGGCATGTACTTTCGAAAGATGACATATGAGGTTTGGCATACCATAATAAGATGTTTGATGACATTTAAGGTTCTAGAATTTTGGAAGCACTAGGACCTGATTTTAAAGCTAGTTGGTTTGAGCTTTTGCATACTCATGTGGGTGGCCTACGAAATCTGAGGTTTTGAATATCTGTAGGCTTGGAAGTTAACTCAGATTGGAGGTATGGAAATTTGTAGATTACAAGAGATGATTTTATTTGTTTTTTTTTTTTTAAGTTTTAGAATCCGGCAACATTTTGGAATATATTCTAAGATGTTTGAGGTTTTAGATGGTGTGGGTTTTAAAAAGAAGATTTTGAAGAGAACTAAGGCTTTAGATTTTAAGAAATGACTTTCTTTACATTTGGAATTTTAGATCAGGTAGGCGTACTTTGTTGACTATAGGTAAGGATCTTTTATAAGATGTAAGGTTTATATTTTTGAAGGTGCACATAAGTTCAATTGTATGATAAGTTTGAGGTTCTACAGACTATAACATATAAGGTTTTGGATTTCGATTAGGTTTAGGAAGTAATTTCATATTTGATATATATAGAAATTTGAGAACTAAGACATGATTATGAGAATATTTCAGGTTTGAGGTTCTGCAGACTAAAAACATTTAAGTTTTGGATATCCGTGGGTTTAGGAAGAAACTTCAGATTTGAGGTGTAAATTTGTAAAGAATAAGAATGGATTTTGTAGATATTTAAGGTTTTAAATTTGGCAGACTTTACGATTGAGTTTTGAGATATTGAGATTTAGGGATTTTAGATCCGACAAGCTTACCTTGTAGACTATAAGGGATAATCTTTATGAGATTTAAGGTTTAGATTTTTGTGGTTTAGATTCTAAAGATGTACGGGAGTTTAGAGCAATGTTGGGTTTATAATATTTGATGGTAGGAATGATTATATGAGTTGGTTAAAGATATGGCTAAGAATGGGTAAGACCATATGTCCAGTAGGTACAGTACCAGAAAAGTTTAAGGGTTTAATTTGAAATTATTATTTTTATTTAAATTGAATTTATTTGATTTGATTTGATTTGATTTGAGATTATGTTATTTATTTTATATTATTTTGTTTTATTTTATTTTGTTCAAAGTTGAAAAATGGGTTAAAGGTTAAGTATTGGCAGGAAGATGGTATGACTGAGAATGTCATTGTTAGGTATCAATATTTAGTATAGTAGGCTTGAACTTTTATCGACTTGGTTTGCTTTTGAAATCTTGAGGCATGAAAGGAACGGCATGTCTGGGTAATCTCTTTGGGGCGTAGGATAATTGTAGTTTTAGATTTTGTGGAGATATGACACAAGGCTTTAGAATAGGAGGTTGTAAGTTCATCAAACTTTAAGGATAGATTTACGAGAATTTCACTAAAGGATTAAGGTTTCCAGACTTTAAGAAATGATTTGTTATCTTTTAATATTTTAGATCTTGAAAGCTTCGGGAGTCGATTGTCTTATTATTGGATGTAAGTTCATCGATCTTACAGATTTCGGAAAATGATTCTAATATAGTTTAAGGTTTTAGAATTACAGATTTGAAGAACTAATTTGTAATAAGATTTAAGTTTTTAATTCTGCAGTCTTAGTGTCCTAGCTTGATTTTTGGATATTGATTAATCTGTGATCATTAAATAGGGTTGATCAGAGTTGAGTTATTGATATAAGAATTTTCAAGGAGAATATTTCTGTGGGTATTGAAGGTATTGATTTAGTTTGCGTATTTCCATGAGGATTGAAAATTTGGTTTGAATTGGGAAAAATAATTGTTATTAGTTCGAGGTTTTAGTGGCAGGTTTTGGGATTTGATCCATATCAGATTTAAGGATAATAGTTGGTGCAGATTCAGGAATGAATTCTTGGTGAGTTTGAGGAAAGTGTGAAATGGTTCATGGTTTTGGAGATCAAGAATTTTCTACCAAATGTGGTGAGAGTTTTCTGGTTAGTAGGTGTTGAGCTACCTCGTACTCAATGGTGTTATGTTGTGATATAATTAAGGATTCAAACCTTGTGTTGATCTTAAGGGATTATTAGTGATTTGAAAATTTGAGATGATACTTGTAATTAGAGATTAAACTTTTGGTGATGCGGATTTAAGATATAATTCTTGTTGAATTTGAGGGAATAGGTCTGGATGATGGAAATGTCTATTGATGGTTAACTTTGGAAGTGGCTAATAGGTTACCAACTTGTAGAATACAATGAAGGTTGGTGAGTTTTAACATAGGGGTCGATTGAGGTTAGCACAGTTCGTGTTACGAAAATAATAATAATCATTGGGTTTTTGCTGAGTGTTGTATTAATGTTGTTGGTGGAAATGGAGATTTTGGATTTCGTGGTCACCCTAGGAGTAATAGACGTGATGTGTCATTGGGAGACTAATGCGAGCATAATGGAATCGCCTATAGGAGTAAACTTGAGAGTGCATTACTCATGCTTGTTGAGAGTTGTTGATGGTATGATCTTTTCGAGCGTGTTTTGAGTTATATCTTGTATCTTGCCGTTACGTTTATGTTTGACCTTACAAATTTCGAGGATGAAATTTTATTTTAAGGGGGGGAGGATGTAACACCCCGTATTTTAGTATATTTTTATTGAATGATTTATTATTATTTATTCAAAAATTTATTCTCTTGTTTTAAAATTATCGGATATTTTAAATGGGTTATTTTATGATCTTTAAATTGTGAGAATTAAATTGTTATGTTTTCTTAATATTTATTTATTGTTGTACATTTAAATTTTTCTTCTTTTAAATTAATTGATTGTGGGATTTAATTATTTTATTTTCATTGTATCATTACGTTTAAATTCTTTTAATTGATTTGCTGTTTTAAAATCGTTGCCGTTGGATCATTTTTGTGACACAAGATGTGAGGACTAGACCTCATTTCTTTCCCTCCATTTTTCTTTTTCCTTTTTTTTTTCTTTTCTTTTATTTTTCTCTTCTTTTTTCTCTTTCTTTTCTCTCCTCTCCCTCTCTCTTCCCGCTCGGACGTCCCCCTCCCTTTCTCTCCCGTGCGTCCGTCGCCTCTCCCAACCCAGCCGCCGTCGCGCCGCCATGCGCGACACCGCCCGGCCGACTAGCTCCCCCACCGGCCGGCGACCTCACCCCCCAAATCCCAACCCCTACCTCGCCGTCGCTAGCCCGCACGCACCCCAAGAAGCCGCGACGTCACTTTCGCTCCAGCGCTGCCGTCGCACCACCTCCGGCCACCATCTTCCTACCACTTCATCCCCGACCTCTTGGCAACCCAATGGACCCAACCCCAGCTCCGATCCGTCACCGGTGAAGCCCCACCAAGTCCATTTCCGATTTGTGCATTTTTTGCCTAAAACCACCCCTTGCGCCGCCACCCACGGCAAACCATCACCACCATTGGCTTCACTGACCTCTCTAGGCCCTACCCTATCAATTTTGGATCTTGGTTTGTCTCCGTTGAAAAGTGGATTTTTGAGACCCACGGCCACAGTGTATTTTACACTGTTACGTTGCTGAGCTGCCACTTCTTGTAGCTTCGTGATCCTTCGGAAATTATTATATAGCAATGTAAGTATTTTCCTAAAGAACTTTCATGATTTAAATATATTTTTGCACTAACACATATTATCTGTGAATTGGTTTGTTTTGCCGGACTGAGTCCGATGAGTAACGGGGTTGATTGGATTGGGTGATGGAGTTGTTAGTATGATTGGTTTAGACTATGAGATTTGTTGGCTGTTCGGGTTTAAATATTGGTGTTTTGTGTATGACGTGGGTTGTGGTGGATATTAGTGATTTTATGAAGTAATGATATATTTTGGGATTATGAAGGTTTTAAGTTTTGAGAAATTTAAAATAGGTTATTTAAGAAGCTTAGGCTTAAATATCGACATATGTGATCTATTGGAAACTTACAGAAATTACGTGATTATTTTTATAGGTGACGATTTATAGTCGACTCGACATTTTTGAGAAAATTTTTGGAAAAGTTAAGTCGTCCAGGTAAGCGGGGTTCCTATGCTGGATTTGCATAAAAAGAAATGAACTGAGGTTGGTTTGTAAAAATGTGCATGTTGTTTTAAAAAAAAAAAAAAGTGAAAAACAACCTCAGTATATGTTTTGCATTCCCTCTTGAGATACGTATGAAAGAGAAAATAAATGTTTGACATGAAATGTGTAGACATGAGCAATATTTGACATGTTTCTGAAATATACAAAAGAGCGAATATGATATCATTGAAATTTTTATGCATGTGATATGAAATGATATGGATCTGTTTTTTATCAAATAGAAATGATATGAATATGTTTCGCACGTGTTCTGATATGATATAGATATGATAAAACTTTGGCATACTTATCTGTTCTGAATATGGTTCTGATATGATGATATTGTTCACGTGATATGGTTGGTACCACCATGATATGATATGAGTGCACCCACTTTGGAAACAAAGTGGTCTTTTTATGTGTTCTTTCCTGTGTGCACACTCGGGGCTCCGAGATTGAAAAATGGGAAGTTCACCACATGATACTGCCTGGTTTGGCCACCGGGGATAGCACAACCCTACCACGAGGGTTAAACATGGTATATGATATGATATGATAAGATGAATATGTTCAGTTATGTTATGCCAAAGCGTTTTTGAATATGAAATGGATCATCAAATATGAATTGTTGACTTGAGTATGAAATGCTTGAAAAGTCGCTCTGATTTTCTGATAACACGTTTTCTGAGATCTGCATATAAAAATAAAATGTTTTGTTTCTGCATATTGAACTTTGAAAAGGCTCATGTTTACATGTTAGTATATGTTCTCTGCTTACTGAGTTGTTGATAACTCAACCTTTATCTCCACAATATTTTTCAGATGATTTGAATGTTTCAGTTGAGGATTAAGGATATGAAGCATGGGTGAGAAGAGTTAAGAATGATGGTTTAAGCATAGAAGGTTTATATGGGTATTGAGGATTTTCATTCTGTAAGCTTGTTGTGCTCTGATGATGTGATTTGTTGGGAGATTGATGTTTATATTAAATTTTGTATCGTCTTAGAGTAATTATTCTGGAGTAATTGTTGTGAATATATGAATATTTTGTGCGATTGGAAAATGATTTTTAAGTGACATGAATTAACTCTTCGGACTCTCAGGTACGGGGCGTTACATGTACCGAACCCTTAACCGCCTAACAAGGTCTAACTTTTAACCACACATACAATACCAATACCCCGAAACTACGGCTGGCCGGCCTTATAGTTCTAAAAATATTAAGCTCTCTAAAACTCCTAAAATAACTGCCGCTCCACCCTAAGATTGAAGTTTGGCGCGGAAATCACGTTCAACTTCAAGTACTCGTGTTCTCTCTGTTTCTCTTTCTTTTTGATATAAATAACAGAAACATACGCATGAAGCACTCAGCGAGAATACTCACATTCCTTGAACATATAAAGTCGGAAATGGCTTTGAAACTTGCACTTTTGGCTGCTCCGGTGTGGTTTCTAGCCACATTGCTCGTTCTCCGACTACTCCCAACAGTTGTATGCCATGCCAACCAGACGGTGGCATCGGGGCCAACATCAAAACTAGATGCATGGATTGCGCTGAACAGGAAACAGTATGAGGAGGCTTCAAAGCACACACTTTTCAACAATGCCCTCCTCGCGGGCCTTAGCAGTGCTCCATTGAAAATCATTAAGGTCGAAGCAGATGGTTCTGGAGATTTCAAGACGATTAACGATGCGGTGAAGAGCATTCCGTCAGGAAATACAGATCGAGTGATTATATCGATTGGTGCGGGTAAGTACAGGGAAAAAATTCTAGTCGATAGGTCGAAGCCTTTCGTGACGTTCTATGGGCAATCGGGCAATATGCCCACCATATCGTATGATGGTACAGCAAAGAAATATGGGACCTTTAACAGCGCCACGGTCGTCGTTGAGTCTGACAACTTCATGGCCGTCAATATTGTCTTTGAGGTGCGTCTTTGCTTTTCCTTTTCTTCTTCAACGTAAAAATAAATAAATAAACCCTTATAAACTCTTTTGAAACTATTTTATGAATCTTAATAATAACCTAATTGTTTATTTAAAATAAAATATAGTGCTAATATCCGTTTTGTGGATGGTTGTTTTTTACAGAATTCTTCTCCAAAGCCAGATCCCAGAAAATCCGACGGACAGGCAGTGGCAATGAGGATATCAGGGGACAAGGCAGCATTTCATAATTGCAGATTCATAGGGTTCCAAGACACCTTATGTGATGACAAGGGCAGGCACTTTTTTGGGAACTGCTACATCGAAGGCACTGTCGATTTCATCTTTGGAAATGGAAAATCCATCTACAAGGTAAGCTGCCAACCATCTTTGCCATTTTTGGATAGTTTTAAAAATTAAATTAAGAATGCATGCAGAGCTAAAACTCGGTATATATATATATATATATATATATATATATATATGTATGTATGTATGTATGTATGTATGTATAAATATGCAGCACACCACCATAAACTCGGTTGCAGAGAATTTGGGTGTGATCGCAGCACAGTCTATGGATGACAACTCAGAGGACAGCGGATTTGTTTTCATCGATTGCAAGATAACGGGGACCGGTGATATGTACCTTGGTCGCGCATGGAAGGAGACTTCTCGGGTTGTCTTTGCCACTACATTCATGGGCGCTAACATCAATAGCGACGGCTGGATGTCGCATAATGACCAAGAGTATGCAACCAATTCTAACTCGTCTTTTTCCCATTTTTATTTTATCTTTTTAATTTTAATAGGTTCAAGTATATGGTCTATTATTATATTGACACGTTAATAATTAGGAGCGTGTTTTACGGAGAATACAAATGCACGGGACCAGGGTCAAGCAACTCCAAACGTTCATTTGGAAAGATTCTTACCGAGGAAGAAGCAAAGCCATTCTTGAGTCAGACTTTCATCGGAGGAAACGAGTGGATGCTCCCAGTTCCCAAGATTTGAGCTTTTCTGGCCTAAGATTTTATATAATCGTTTTTGTTCATGCATCAAGTGTAAAAGTAAAAGTTAAAATGAAAAGGAATAATAGTTAATATTCATTATATTCAATGTCAACTGTCCATTCAATTTATTTACTTTTCTTTGCCACAAGTGAAGTTTTTTCAATAAAAATCGAGAGGTACCGTCTTCCTCCTTAAAAACAATTTATTGAATTTTGTGATATTTGAAAATGATAACACTGCTAATTATTACACCAGCCCCTACTTTCTGTTTAGCCTCATCAACAGTTGTATCAAAATTTACCTTAAGTTCATCTGTAGCTGGACATTTCCACTGCTTCCTTGCTTCAGAAGAAATTTCCTTGTCCATACATCCCTCCAGTGTCTGTGCTTCTTTAAAAATTTCCAAGCTATTTGCAGCAGCTTCTACAACCTATCTTGGACTTGCAAAAGTAGATTCATAAATAAATTTATTTCTTCTGAACCATATCCCTTTCATAATCGACCCAATACCTTCTAGTTAAACATACTACATAAAGAACACCAGAGTTGCATAAAATCAGTTTCTGCAAAAGATCACTTTTGAACTAACCTTAACGGGAGATTGAATTTTGAATGATGACTCCTTAGGAATCCATTTATGCTGCCATATTTTTATCATCTTCCCGTCACCAACTCTCCATAACAATCCTTCCCTTAACAAACCAAGTGTTGAACTTATACTCTTCCATATAAAAGAAGATGATGACACTGTTGTCGCTTCCAATATGTTATTGTGCCCGAAGTATTTACTCCAGAACACTCGAGCTACCAAAGATTCAGGTTGTTGTAAAAACTTCCAGCACTGTTTTGCAAGCAAAGCTGTGTTGAAATCTTCATGTCTCGAAATCCAAGTCCCCCCTCAGTTTTTTATGTTTCAACCTGACACGAACTTCTCCAATGAAACACCTCTTTCTCTAATTTTATTTCCCCACCAAAACTTTGCCATTATGGCTAAAATATCTTGGCACAAAATCCTTGGCAATTTGAATACACTCATAGTGTATGTAGGTATAGCCTGAAGCACAACCTTGATAAACATCTCTTTTCCAGCTTTAGACAAGAAATGTTTCTTCCAATTCTGTATCTTATTCCAAATCCTTTCCTTGATTCCTCTAAAAGTTTTATCATTAAGTCATCCCTGGCTAACTTAATGATAAATGACTGAAACAAATTATGTAAGGACTTAAGTGATTCAGCACTGATGCCTACGTCCATAGGTCTTGGGTGCAAAATCCAGCATAAATAGAGTTTAATACAAGCTCTACATTCTCATTAAGGTCTCTACAATCACTCTGATGCAGGTTTCTACAAGAAATGGTCTTATAAGCTCTATGGTTCTTTTTTCCTCTTCAAAGTTGATCCCCTTCTATGGTGCCTCTCCCCTCTTTTCAAGTCCCTTTGTCCCTGTTACGTCCCTCCCTTTCAACTTCATGTCTCATCCTAGTTTTATGTTTAATTAAGTTCATAACCTCCCTTTCTTCATTTCCTTCTTATATCCTTACATGCTGAGCTTGTAATTGAACATGGGCCTTTATGGGACTGTATGTGAAGACCCCACCAACGCAAAGGGATAGATCACCAATAGAGTTGAGTGGAAGGAAAAGATGAGAAACATCCCCATTGATTTGGTAAAAAAATAGATGTGGGTGCTGTAACGGAGCTGGAATCTGAAGGAGACCTGACAAACCTATGTTATAAAAGGCTTAAGGCAAAAGGCAAAATCTCACTTTTGAGATTGTAAACACCTAGAAGCCCTTAGAGTTGTATTCTTTGGAGGGAGCCAACGACTTTAAAGAAGACAAAAAAGGAGAAGCGCAATGCCACTGTAAATCTAAGACTATGAGGTAGGTTAGCTTCTAAGACAGTACCGAGGAATGTGGGGGTAAATCTTGTGTGAGAATGTTATGAAATTTTGGTTCATGCACACTCTATAATCTCCCACTATCTAATCGTGAAATAATAAATGTTTTGCCATTATGGTTATGAATGTTTTTACTTGGTGTTTTCTGATATTTGAATGCATTTATTTTCAGTGAAATCTCTATGTTTTTAAATTTTTATTTAAATTTCTTTTATATTTTTATAAAAATAAATAAAAAATAACATCCCACTTTTAATTTTGGGAGCCTTGGATAGAGTGGGGCAATGGCCTAAGTGGCCTTACCCTTGGGAGGACTACAATTTTGGTTATCAAGAACAGGGTGAAACTAAGGTCCCAAAACTGAAGTGTGGAGTGTAGTGGATGCACCATTTACGGGCAATGACACACCACTATAATAGTACTTTCACAACAATAGATTTGAAATTTTGTGTCGGTTTAGAATCTGTGACGGTCACAAAACCGTCACCAAATATACTATTTAGTGACAGTTTCATTTAACCGTGACTAAAGTCGGCACATTATTTGAAAATCATTCGCACGTATACAAATTACATTCGAACGTCAATGATACGTCGTCGTTTTAGAATTTTATACGTTCGAACGTATATCAATAAATGTAGTTTAATACATTCAAACCTATAGCAACTTGATCACGAACAAAGTGGAAGTCGATAGCGATGTGTTTCATATGAGAATGAAAGACTAGGTTAGCACAAACATACGTAGCACTCATGTTATCATAGTAGATGACCGGAGTGGGGGATACTAGTACACGCAACTCTTTAAGAAGATTCATTACCCAATTTACTTCAGCTGCAGTGGAGGCAATTGCTCGATATTCGACCTTAGTGGAGGAGCGAGCAACGGTCTTTTTCTTTTTGGAACTCCAAGAGATGGGATTGGCACCAAAGAAAAGAACATAAGTAGAGGTTGAAGTTCAATAATTAGGATCACCTGCCCAATCAACATCTGCGAATGCAAGAAGTGTCGGAGGAGAATTGGTGCGAAGCATGATGCCATAGTGAAGAGTTCCAACATGATAACAGAGTAATCGTTTAACTGTAGACCAATGAAGTGTGGAAGGAGAGTGCATGAATTGAGACAGCTTGTTAATGGCAAAAGAAACATCAGGACGAGTCAGGGAGAGGTATTGTAAGGACTCAAGAGTTTGGCGACACAAGGTAGCACCAGTTGGTGGAGAACCATCAGACAATTTGAGAGCTTCAGTAGTGGGAAGAGCCGTAGAAACAGGTTTGGCATCAGCCATGTTAATCCAATGCAAGAGATCTCTTATATATTCCTTTGAGATAAAAATAAGCCATTAGATGTAAAGTGAGCTTCAACCCCAAGAAAATTAGAGAGAGTACCAAGATCCCTTAAGAGAGAATTGTTTGGCAAGAACAGTGATAAAGGCAGTCACATGAGCGGCGAAGGATCCAGTGATGATGATGTCATCAACATAAATCAATAGATAAAGAGCCAAATTGGAAGAGTGGAGCATAAACAAGGATGTATCCGAGTGGGCGTTAGTGAAGCCTTCCGAGATAATAAAGTTGCAAAGTTAGTGGTACCATGCACGAGGGGCTTGTCAAAGTCCATATATAGCCTTGCGTAAGCGACATACATGATCAGTAAAATGGGCATGGGAGAAGCCAGGTGGCTGGTCCATGAAGATTGCATCAGATAAAGTGCCCTGCAAGAAAACATTATTCACATCAAGTTGGCAAAGGGGCCAACGGTTAGTCACAGCAAGAGTAAGCAATAACTAAACAGTTGCATGTTTGACAACAGGACTGTAGGTCTCAAAAAAATCAATCCCAGGTCATTGATGAAAACCTTTCGCCACTAAGTGAGCTTTATAATGAGCTATGGACCCATTAGGGTTCCTCTTAATCCTATAGACCCACTTACACCCAATAACATTTTGTGTGGGGGTTCATGGAACAAGGGACCAGGTTTGATTAGAGAGTAAGCATTGTATTCATTAGTCATGGCTTGTCGCCATGCGTGATGTTGTTGGGCTTGTTTGAAGGGTTGAAGGTTTGGTGTTGGGAGTGGTGGTGGTGGTGGTGGTGGTGGTGTGAAGATCAAGAGGACATTTTGGCTTTGTAATGTTATTACGTAGCCTAGTATTGTAGGGGGTGAGGTTTGGCTGGAATTGGAGATGAGGGAGAGAATATAGGAGATGAGATACTTACCTGTGAAGGATTGGATGCATCCTAAGATGGAGGCATGGAGGAGGAGCCTGAGAATGAGATGTCCTAGCTCAGAGATTTAATCCTGCGAGAAGACGACTCACCACTCGAATTAGAAATAAGGGGAGAAGATATATCCTTGGCTTGAAGGGTTGAGGTGACTAGCAACTGGGAGATATTTTGAGTATCCTAAATTGAGGATGAGGAAAGAGAAGTTGTATCAGAAGAAGACACGAGTGGAAATTTGGGCATGTTCATGAGTTGGTTTGGAGAACCAAGTTGCTGAGAAAGGCAAGGTTGAGGGTGACTTGGTATGAGAAGTGTTATTCTGGAAATGGAAGGTATTTTCCACAAAAACTACATGTCTAGAGATGAAGAGTTTATTAGTGGAGGGATCAGGACAAAGTAACCATGATGTGGGTTGAGTAGCCAACAAAGACACAGGGACTAGATTGTGGTTGGAGTTTGTGAGAGTAGGGTCGTAACCATGGGTAACACAGACAACCAAATATTTTTAAGGATAAATAATTGGGTGACTGTTGATAGAGAAGAGAGAAGGGAGACTTGTTACATGTGACCGAAGAGGGCATTCGGTTGATAAGGTAAATGACAGCTTGAAATGCTAAGGACCAATATTTGAGCGGAATAGAAGCATGATGTAGCAAAGTAGGTGCGATTTCAACAACATGGCGATGTTTATGCTCAGTTGTGCCAACATGTTTAGGGGTATGAGAAGGAGGTTTGAGGTGTTGAATTCCAACTTGGGAGAGAAAAATGACCGAGATTAGTGGCTTCGCCACTTTGATTTGTATAAAAAGTTTTAATCGGGAATAGAATCAGGAAAAAATTCCATAGAAGTGTTATTGTGAGAACAAAATTGAGAGACAGAAAGAAGATTTTTTTGATGTTGGGTCCACACAAAACATTATTGAGGTTGAAAGTGGAATCACAAGACTTAAGAGTGGTAAATCCTATATGAGTAATAGGGATGTTATTATCATCTCCAACCATAATATCTTCATTGCCACTATACTCAGAGTGAATAGAGAGGTTTTGCAAATCTGAGGTGATGTGGTGAGAGGCCCCAGAATCAACTATCCAACCAGACTGATTATGTAACACCCGAGTCCATTACCAAGCCGCTTTCTATTTGTTTTTTTTATATACGTATGAAGAGCCCAATTAATTTTTTAGTATTACTTTTTTATATTGGTTACGGGTCCAAATTGTATTTTGGAGGATATCGAGTTATTTTTAATGGGCTTGCTATTTTAGTAATTTCCTTAAATATTGTAGGGTCGGATGGAAAATCTTTTTTGTGGACTGTAATAAATAGAACTTGGCCCAATAAAATTTTTCTAAATGTCAAATATATTGTTGGATGAAAGATTTATTTTGGACATAAGGATTATGGCTCAATTTATTTATCGAGTCCAAGCCCATTAACGTGTCCAATTACAATACACTAGAGTTACAATTTTAGAGTCCCTTTCGTGATAAAATTTCTTAAACCACTGCCATCTATATATTTAGATCCATGGACGTAAATCATGCCGCACCTTTTACGTAAATTTCCATTAAGCACGACGAGGCCAACTGACACCGAACATAATAGCATTGTTCTGCAGGCTAGTTTTAACAGATAATTCACAGAAAAGAAAACAAGAGAATCTCCCAAAAACATAGAGAAAACATTTCTGATGTTCAATTCAAATTATCAATATTCAAACATAACCAAATCAACCCACAGGCCGAATTGTAACACCTGAAAATCGATTGTATTGGAATTTTAGCAAAAATAGCAAAATCCCAATAATCATGCCAAAATTAAATTTGTAAATAAAGAAGTAATCTACCAAAAATTTGGCCCAAATCAAGTTTAGAATCACTTCCAAAATAGTAAATGAAATATTACCATAAAAGAAAACAAATAACTAAAAATAGGAAACTAGAGGGAAAAACAGTGGAATTTGGCTTTGAAAATGATGGACATGGAGCACAAATGGGTTCCCACAATGTGCTCGCCGAAAAGAGCTTTCCGAATTGGGGTCATATGCGCGATTCTAATACCCATAGCCAAAGTTATGGCCAAAATACCAAAACGTGCCCAAAACTGCTCCAATCAAGGAAAGATCACGATTTCCTACCCTCTTTGCGCTAATCTGCCACCTCTAGGTATTTCAGCGCAGTCAACATGCAGTCTGACAACTTAGCATCATTTGACTCAGATCCTCCTGCATCACCAACACAATACTCAGCATACACGTCCCCACATCCCATGTGTCTAGGAAACAAGCATGGCAGCAAACTTCCCACTGCATGCACATCTCTATCCCTCTACATTCACGACAATTGTCCCTATATATATATAGAACACGTACACGTTAGACCCATATTGGTGTTCCTTCCTATAGCCTAGGGTTGCCGCACTGCATGATACACCAACTCTCTCCATAGAAGATTTACTCCCCCAGGCCATGACCAGAAACACTAGCAGCAACACCTAGACAACAAACTAAGCCCCTCCCTCTATCGGAAACCACCATGGAAACCAAACCCACTGCACCGCAGAACGCAGTCAACGTCCATAAATTTGAGCCACCCAAACACAAGGCACCAAGCCACCATCCCACACTCAGCCTCCACCTCACGACACAACATCCCCGAACGAAAACCCAACATGCCGAGATCACCCCGCACGATAGAAGCCACTGAGCCCACAACTTAAACCTCCGCCCCACACCACCACACTACCACTGTGAGACTCTCCATGCAAACCACTGCCCAGCCTCAGTAGAAATCAGTAACCTTGCACCGAGACCCATCAACATACAACAACCACCACCTGTCAACCGAAGCCCTTATTTTACAAACTAAAAATAGAGCAAAAACCATACCCACTTCCACACCAAAACCAACCCTTGTTTCACCGTTCAGACCAGCAACCTCCGCGGGTCAGCCACTACTGTCGTCGGTTATGCACCGCCTAACCCCAAGGTGCCTCTCAGAATCTTCATTGTCCCACCTCCATTTCCGACCAACAGCACCGTAAGCCTCTCTCCCTCTATTCTCTCTCTCTCTTGCTCATCTCTTTTTCTCTCTCAGTGCGCTGCAGTTGGTACACCACCATCCACCGCACCCAGCCCTGTCGCAGCTCCGTCGCTCTCAGTGAGTTGTGGAGTTTTGCCCGGGTCACACATTGGTTTCCTCCTATAAGCCACTGTTTCCCTGTGTTTTGTTTTCAGTGTTTGACATAAAAGTTTTCATTTTTACTAAAATGCCCTTATAGTCAACCTTTGGCATAATATGTATTGAATTGGGATGGGCTATGTTGTAGTATGGGCTGACATGTTTATGGGCCACGGTTGGAATTATGGGTGTAATGTGTACAGTTTGATGTTGAGACCACATGTTTGCATGGAAAAGTATAAGATCAATTTATGGAATATTATGATGTTAGGATTTAATCGTGTATTCATTTGAAGAAATTTTGTGAAAATCAAAGCATTTTGGGGAGAGTCGATATTTTAGGGTTCCGAGGAAGTTTAGGCTTTAAAGAAAAATATAGAATTTTATATTTCAGGTTTTAATTACGAAGTATCTGTGCAATTGGAAATTTACGCAAATTATGTGATTATTTTATAGGTGACGATTGATATTCCCTTGACACTATTGTAAGGAAATTCTGAGAAACTAAAAAGTACAGGTAAGCAGAATTTCTATGCTAAACTTTGCATCAAAGAAATGAACTGAGGTCAATTTTGAAAAATATGCATATTTTGTTATGAAAAGAAAATTTGAAACAAGTTCAGTTATTTGTTCGACATCACTCATGAAATTTGGTATAAGAATAAAGTAGTTTCTGGCATGACTAGTGTAGACATGAGCTATTTTGGCATTTATTTATGAACTATGCAAAAGAGAGCGAATACAAAAATTTGTGGATAAATTATATTTTTGTGATTTGATTCTGTTCTATTCTGAAAATGTTTTGTACTCTGATATGATATGATGTGATTTCTGAAACCTCTCGCATGACATTTTGTTTATGTTCTGTTTTGACCTTACCATGGGTGTAAAACTGTGGCCTCTGTTCGGGTTGGTACCAACTTTTCTGTTATGGTGCACCCACTTTGGAAACAAAGTGGCTTTCTGCGTGGTCTTTCTTATGTGCACACTTGCTCCGAGAATAATAAGGAGAAGATTCACATTTTGTTTCTGCTCGGTTGGCCGTCGGGGTTTACACAATCCTGCCACGGGGGTTAAACATGGAATTATGTTTTGATATAATGCTTCAGTTATGTTGTGCCACAGGAATTTTGAATAAGAATAATTTTGAACTTTGGCTCATATTTTTGATAACATGTTTTGATTCTATAAATGCTCATGTTTGCACACTAGTATATGTTCTCTGCTTACTGAGTTGTTGATAACTCGCCCCTTATCTCCACAATATTTTTCAAATAATTTTGATGCATCAGCTGGAAGTCAGGAATAAGGAGTACTAGCAAGTTTTGATGACCATGGATATTTCTGAGTTTTTGTGAAAATTTTTATGTATGTTATTAAGGTACTTCTTTTGTGACCATATGGCGGAATATGGATATTTGTGTTTAATAAGTGTTATTTTTATGTGATTTTTATCACTCTTTTATTTATGAAAAATATTATTTTCCCTTCAATACTATTGAATTTATTTTATTTCTACATATTTTATTTATTTTCTTAGATTTGAATGAATGAAAAGATTTAGTGCAAAATAAGAACATTTTGGTACAAAAGAATAGACTAAGGATCCAGACTTGGGCAAGGAGCCTTGTCCCGTGGGCAGGAAAGAGATCTTTCTCACTCAAAGGCGAGAAGACTTACCTCTCGGTAGGCGAGGAAACTCACGACCAAAAGGCGCGAAGACTTGGCGACAAGGCTTTAGGTGGTTAGATTGGGCGCTAGTCTAAACGATCAACTTAAAAGACCAACATAAACGACATCGTGGGTAACAACTAGAAAAGGCGAGAGGTGTCTTTCATCCCGGTCGAGAGTCTTTCCACTCGGTAGGTGAGGAGAGGCTCGTTCCTTTGTGACCTCCACGCCCGTTCATTTCTGACCTCCACGCCCGCCAGTTATATTTAGCACACATGGCATCTACTCACCTCTACCGTTCTGAGTTCTGCAATCAATCTATTGGCGACCAAATCCTCCCAAACTCCACAAATCAAGCCGCATATCACTAAATTTTCGTTTTTAGATAATTCTGATATTCTTGAGATAATTTCATTTTATGTTAACATCTATTTTTAGAAACTATTTTTCAGATTTTTAGTTTAGATTGTAGCCGCATTTATTTTATTTTCGAATTTGAATTTTGACATCTATTTAATCTCGTCTTATGCGATGAATAGGGAGTCGGGGTTCTTAATCTTAGTTTTAGTTTTAGTCTTTTTTTGGTTTTTGAATCTTAGTTTTAGTTTTGAATTTTAGAGAGTTTATTATATAAGTTTCTTTCAAGGAGGCAGATTTGGAGAGCAGAGGCGAGAACTGCATGGTTCATCAACTGACTCCAACGAAGAACATTAGTTTTATTCTTTTTCTTTTTAGTTTCATTATGAACTAATTTTATTTTCTAGAACTTTATGTAGCCTAACATTGAACACACAGTTTATATTCCATGTTATTTTATTTTCATAATTGAGTGTTTATTCCTTATTCTTAATACTTACAATTTTCTAACTAACCATTGTTTGATCTTTTGGATTGCAATGAGACCGAGAGGTGATTTGTGATTAAAGCTCTAAGATAAAACACCATTAGTGTGATTTTCAAGAAAAATACAAAGAATTTAATGAGTCTCTAATTATTTAAATTCACATAGAGATATGGAGTTATTAGTTTGAGATATTTTTGGTATTGTTCGAGAGAAAATATTGAATAGTTAAGGGATTTTTATCATCAACTTGGGATATTTGAGATTTTATAACAAGGAAAAATAAATTGTGTGGGATTTGCTAGGTGAAGTCAAATGCTCTAGATCTATTCTTATTATTTTAAAATCTTAATTTTAATATTCTTTTCTTCAGTTTAATTTAGATAAGGAAAAATCTAAATGTAAGCGATTCTGCGCACTAATAAGCGCACCCATTCAATATGATTGGTCAGAAAGTAGATTTTATTGAAAACAATGCTAATTTGAATTTAGAATATGAACGCAACAACATTAGTACACAGATTGGTACGCAAACTTGCTTGTACATAGCAAAACTCTTTAGATAAACCATTCTTAAAATTTCGATTTTACAAATAGTAATTAATTTAGTCAATTTCAATACTCAATAGCATAATTATTCTTTGTGGGTTTAATAACCGTTTTCTTTAAAACTCTTTACTACTTGTTACGATTTTGTGCACTTGCAGATATATTTTTACGTGAATAAGTTTTTGGCGCCGCTGCCGGGGAGTAGTTATTTGTTTTTGATATTGATATCAGCTAGATTTTTACTACTTTGGATTTTACTTTATTTACTTAGAAAAAAATTAGCTTAAATTAGATCTCAGTTTGGTTGTTCTTTTCAGGAATCAGAAGTGCTTACCCCAATCTAAATCATTAGAGCATACACCATTCGATCCCGAGATTGAAAGAACTTTACGTCGGATCAATAAAAGAAGAAGAAAGAGGTCATCGCCTCTAAATTTAAAATAGCCAACCAGGAGTACAAGGTGTTCGGAGATTATACCATGTCCGAAATTGCAGCTCTGTTGCCAAATCTATCCAAACAAATAGGTAAAATGAACACTAATGTTATTCAAACTAATGTTGTTTGTGATCATTGCACAGGAAATCATTCAAGTGTAGATTGCCAAGTGGGGAATCATTTTGCCAAACCGAGTTATGAACAAGCCCATTACGTGTCCAATTTCCAACGTCAAAATAATCCTTATTCAAACACATTCAATCTCGGATGGAGAAATCACCCTAATTTTTCATGGAACAATAACCAAGTGCCAGCTCAACAACCTCAACAGTTTCCACAGTAAGAGAAGAAGCTGACACTTGAAGATATGATCATGCAATACATGCAAAAAACTGATATGGTGAATCAAAACAACTCAACTTCAATCCAAAATCTTGAGGCACAAATCGGTCAGCTCTCAAACATGCTTATCAAGAAGACAACAGAGACTTTACTGGGCAACACTATAACCAATCCGAAGGAACATGTCAAAGCCATAATGTTGAGAAATGGGCGGACATATGACCAGCCACAGTCGGTAAATACCAAGTGAGATGAAGAAGCTGCTGAAAATGTGGAGTCCGAGAAGAAGGAAACCGAGGACAAGGTGAAAGAAACCGATCGCGAGGTGATCGACCAGCAAGCTGAGAAGACTAGAGAGAATAAAGGGGCTGCAAAACCCAAGAAATCCAGGGAGTTTATTTCTAAAACTTATTCTCCTTCAATTTATGATCCACCAATTCATTTTCCACAGAGATTAAGAAAAAATAAGATTGATAATCGGTTCTCTCTACAGTTGGTGACCAAGTAGAGCAGTGCAATTGTACAAAAGAAGGTGTCGCCTATGAAACTAGATCTTGGAGAAGCAAAGCTGACCACCATCTCTCTACAGTTGGCAAACATATCCATTAAATACACGAGAGGACTCACTGAGGACGTATTGGTGAATGTTGATAAGTTTATCTTCCCAACCAACTTCATTGTACTCAATATGGAGGAGGACGAGGAGATCCCTTTGATACAGGGCTGATCTTTCCTTGCGACGGGGAGAACTTTAATTGATGTCCAGAAAGGAAAACTCATTTTAAGGGTCGATGAGGAGCAGGTCACTTATGACATATTTAAATCTATGGAATTCCCTTCCGAAGTACATTCTTATCTTCAAAAAGTGACCGAGACGTGGTCATGGCCGATGAGACTTATGGAGCTGAATTCCCAAAGCTCCCACGTAAGGAACCACCCAAGGTTGAACTCAAACCGCTTCCATCAAATTTAAGGAACGAAGAGGCCGGGGAGATCTCCAAGGAGTACACGGCTGCACCTTCAAGGAAAATATTCAATTGAAAAAAAAAATCAGTTCATCATCTCTTACCTTCTCTTCATTGAGGATAATGTGATATTTAAGTTTGGGGGAAATCATATTATTTTATTTTAATATCCATTTTAGATATCACTGAATCTTCCATTTTAGATAATTATGATATTCTTGGGATAATTTCCTTTTACGTTAACATCTATCTTTAGAAACTATTTTCGAGATTTTTAGTCTAGATTGTAGCCGCATTTATTTTGTTTCCGACTTTGAGTTTTGACATTTATTTAATCTCGTCTTGTGGGATGAATAGGCAGTCGGGGTTCTTATTCTTAGTTTTAGTTTTAGTCTTTTTTTGGTTTTTGAATCTTAGTTTTAGTTTTGAGTTTTAGAGAGTCTGAGTTTAGGTTTTGATAGTTCAAAGTTCATTATTTGTGTTTCTTTCAAGGAGGCAGATCTGGAGAGCAGAGGCGAGAGCCGCATGTTTCATCAACTGACTCTAATGAAGAACACCAGTTTTATTCTTTTTCCTTTTAATTTCATTATGAACTAATTTTATTTTTTAGAGTTTTGATGTAGCCTAACATTGAACACACAGTTTATATTGCAAGTTATTTTATTTTCAATATTTCCATAATTGAGTGTTTATTCCTTGTTCTTAATGCTTACAATTTTCTAGCTAAATATTGTTTGATCTTTTGGATTGCAATGAGACCGAGAGGTGATTTGTTATTAAAGCTCTAGGATTAAACAACATTAGTTGAGCAAAAGCAGAGATGCTTTACCGCGACTAGTGTGATTTTCAAGAAAACTCTAAAGAACTTAATGAGTCTCTAATTAGTTAAATTCAAATAGAGATATGGAGTTATTAGTTGGGGATATTTTTGGTATTGTTCAAGAGAAAATATTGAATAGTTATGTGATTTGTATCATCAAGTTGGGATAATTGAGATTCTATAACAAGAAATAATAAATTGTGTGGGATTTGCTAGGTGAAGTCAAATGCTCTAGACCTATTCTTATTATTTGTAAAATCTTAATTTTAATGTTCTTTTCTTCAGTTTAATTTAGATAAACCCTTCTTAAAATTTCGGTTGTCCAACTAGTAATTAATTTAGTCAATTTCAATACTCAATAGCATAATTATTTCCTGTGGGTTCGATAACCATTTTCTTTAAAACACTTTACTACTTGTTACGATCATGTGCACTTGCATAAATATTTTTATGCGAATAGTGTTGATCGAATAAGTTAATATTTTATGGAGACCCTGGGTTATTTTAAATGTGTTATTGGAAATGATTTTAGGTGATAGGAGCTAACTCTCCGGAGCCACTAGGAATGGGGCGTTATAGATTACCTGGAGTCACATGAGCTGTGAAGTTGGCTTGCAGCCAAGTGGATGGTGAGGGTCGTGATCTTCATACTTTGGCAACATGGCTAGGCTTATCACACAATTTGCAAATGACTCAAGGTTGATTCCTGTTGAAGTTAGGTTGCCAATTTTGATTTGAGTGGTTGGACGAAAATCCTTGAGTGTGTGAGCAAGCGGAAAACATTTATTGCCTCGACGAGTGCAAGTTTTGTACTTTGGATCGTCGGCTGGTGGGCATGGATGAGTTCCGTCTACAAATCCCATGAGGTCATACCCAAGGAGAAGGTTCGTCATTTGTGAGCTCCACATTGAATAGTTTCCTCCTTTGGATAGTTTATGAGGAATAAGTGTGGCTGTGTTGATCGAGACAACTTGAGAGGGGAGGATTTCCATTGTTGGACATAACCGTGACTTTGCTTGAGTCAGTCATGGTCGAAGAGCTAGAACGAGATGAAGACAGAGCCTGTGGCTCTGATACCATAAAGAGAATGTATTAAACTTGTATTATTTGATTCTAAATGATACATTGCTTTATACAATTGAAGTATTGAAAGTAGAAAAGGAAACTAATAGAGGAAATGAATCCTAGAGATTGACTAGATATACACACGGTAATTACAGAGCAAATAAAGATTGTTTCCATATATTTGTAGCCAAGAATCACTGAGTGAATTGTGGCATGACTAGATGAGCAATAGATGGCTGGACTGGAGGAGTAATTGACAGTGTTGACTTATCACTTCTCTCTCAACTTCGCATCTCTCAGTCTCTCTCACTCTACTCCTATTGTACCAATGAACTTGGTACACGCAGCACCGCCAATGCCGTCAGCGGCAAGTCTCTTTCCCCCTCGCGATTTTCTTCTCCTTCTCCATGTGTTCTGATAAGTGTGATTTTTATCACTCCTTTATTTATGAAAAGTGTCAGTTTTCCTTTAATCCTATTGATTTTATTTTATTTCTATATATTTTTCTTTATTTTCTTGGATTTGAAAGAATGAGAAGGTTTAGTGTAAAAGAATAGCATTTTGGTACAAAAGAAGAGACTATGAAGCCAGACTAATGAGAGGTAGCGAGATCTGAAGTGAGCCGAGAAGATTTAGGCAAGAGAATTCGCGACCAGAAGGCATGGCCACAATTGGCGACAAGAGTTAGGCGAGAAGCGAGATATTTTACCTTCTGGGCGAGAAGACTTGGCGCAAAGCTCCGGGCGACTAGATTGGGCGACCAATCTAAACGACCAACTTAAGCGACCAACCTAAACGATATCGTGGGCAACAACTACAAAATGCAAGCAGCTTTGCTGCTCGGTAGGTTGGTGAGAAGGTTCTATCATCCCGGTCGGGAGTCTTTCCTCTCAGTAGACGAGGAGACCAATTATATTTAGTGCACACGGCATCTACCCGGTGGGACTGTTCCGAGTTCCACAATCAATTTGCTGACCACCAAATCCTCTCGAACTCCGTAAATCAAGCCGCTTATTACTAAATCTTCCATTTTTAGATAATTTCGTTATTCTTGAGATAATTTCTTTTATGTTAACATTTATCTTTAGAAACTATTTTCCAGGTCTTTAGGTTAGATTGTAGTCGCAATTATTGTTTCCGAATTTGAGTTTTGACATCTATTTAATGTCGTCTTGTGGGACGAATAGAGGAGTTTTTGAGTGGAGGAGAGTCTGAGTTTTAGATTTCAATAGTCCTGACTTTATCACTTAAGTTTCTTTCAAGGAGGCAAATCTGGTGGGCAGAGGCGAGAGTCGCATGCTTCCTCAATCGACTCCAACGAAGAACACTAGTTTTATTTTTTTTCTTTTCAATTTCATTATGAACTAATTCTATTTTCTAGAGTTTTGATGTAGTCTAGCATTGAGCACAATTTATATTCTAAGTTATTTTATTTTTAATATTTCCATGATTGAGTGTTATTTATTGTTCTTAACGCTTGCAATTTTTATTTAATTATTGTTCGATCTATTGAATCGCAATGAGACTGAGAGGTGATTTGTGATTAAAGCTTTAGGATTAAACACCATTAGTTGAGCGAAAGTAAAGATGCTTTACCGCGATTAGTTTGGTTCTCAAGAAAAATCCAAAGAATTTAATAAGTCTCCAATTAGTTAAATTCACATAGAGATATGGAGTTATTAGTTTGAGATATTTTTAGTATTGTTCGAGTGAAAATACTGAATAGTTAATGGATTTTTGTTATCAACTTGGGATAATTGGAATTCTATAATAAGGAAGAATAAATTGTGTAAGATTTGCTAGATGAAATCAAACACTCTAGATCTATTCTTATTATCTTTAAAAGCTTAATTTTAATACTATTTTCTTCAATTTAATTTAGATAATCTATTCTTCAAATTTCGGTTTTCTAAATAGTAATTAATTTAGTAAATTTCAATACTCAATAGCATAATTAATTCTTGCAGGTTCGACATCCGTTTTCTTTAAAAACACTTTACTACTTGTTTCAATTCTGTGCACTTGCAGATATTTTCAGCAGAACGAGTTTTTGGTATTGATATTGATACTAGCTTGATTGTTACTATTTTGGATTTTATGTTATTTTATTGGTTTAAAATAGATCTCAGTTTGATTTTTTTTTCAAGAATTGGAAGTGCATGCCCCAATCTAAATCATTAGAGCAAACACTTTTCGATCATGAGATTGAAAGAACCTTACGTCGGATCAATAAGGAGAAAAAGAAAGAGGTCGCCACATCTAAATTTAATATGGCCAACCAGGAGCACAAGGCATTAAGAGACTATGCTGAAGTTGGAGGAGCATGAGACTGTAATCCTGACCGAGGAGAGCAGTGCAAATTTTACAAAAGAAGCTACCACCTAAGTTGAAAGATCCGAGGAGTTTCACGATCCCTTGCACTATAGGAAATTCATATTTTGATAAAATTTTATGTGACTTAGGGGCAAGTATTAATCTAATGCCTCTCTCTATTTTTAGGAAACTAGGTCTTGGAGAAGCAAAGCCATCCACCATCTCTACTGTTGGTGGATAGATCTATCAAATACCCAAGAGGACACATTGAGCACGTACTGGTGAAAGTTGATAAGTTCATCTTCCTAGCCGATTTCGTTGTACTTGATATGGAGGAGGACGAGGAAATCCCTTTGATACTTGGTCGACCTTTCCTTGCGACGAGGAGAACTTTAATTGATGTCCAGTAAGGGAAACTCATTTTGAGGGTCGGAGAGGAGCAGGTCACTTTTGACATATTTAAATCTATGGATTCCCTTCCGAGGTACATTCTTGTTTTCAAGTAAGTGACCGAGACGTGGTCATGACCGATGAGACTTATGGAGCTAAATTCCCAAAGTTACCATTTGAGGTATGTCTTACTCACTCTACATCTATTGAATCCGAAGATAAAGAGGTTAGGGAGTGTGAGAGATATTTGGAGGCTACACCATCCTTTCCTCCTTCAATAAAACTGAAAGTGGAAGAGCTAAACTCATCTCAGCCGACATCTCCAAGTAAGGAACCACCCAAGCCTGAACTCAAACCGCTTCCATCAAATTTAAGGTACGCTTTCTTAGGCCAAGACTCTACTTTTCTAGTTATTACTAACAGTTCCTTGAGTGATGTAGAGAAAGAGAAGTTGTTAAGAATCTTACGGGAACACAAAATGGCCTTGGATTGGACCATCTCGAACATCAAAGGAATTATTCCTTCAATTTGCACGCACAAGATTTTAGTGGAGGATAATTTTAAACCGATCATCCAACCCCAGAGGAGAGTGAATCCATCAATGCAAGAAGTGGTGCATAAAGAAGTATTGAAGCTTTTAGATGCCGGGATCATTTATCCAATCTCACATAGTGCATGGGTAAGTCCAGTGCAAGTCGTCCCAAAGAAAGGAGGAATAACTGTGATCATGAATGACAACAACGAACTCATACCGACAAGGATAGTAACGGGATGGCGAGTATGCACAGACTATTGAAGACTGAATGATGCAACTCGAAAAGACCATTTTCCCTTACCTTTTATTGATCAAATGCTAGAAAGACTTGTCGACCACGCTTACTACTATTTTCTAGATGGATATTCTGGTTACAATCAAATAGACATTGCACCTGAGGATCAAGAGAATACCATTTTCACCTGTCCTTATGGCACTTTTGCATATAGGCGCATGTCTTATAGTCTTTGCAATGTGCTAGGCACTTTCCAAATATGCATGATGTCCATCTTCTCGGACATAGTGGAAAAATGTTTCGAAGTTTTTATGGATGACTACTAGGTTTTTGGTCACTCTTTTGATAATTGCTTATCTAATTTATTTTTGGTTTTGCAGAGATGCAAGGAGACAAATCTTGTTTTAAATTGAAAAAAATGCCACTTCATAGTCGAGGAGGGAATAGTGTTCGGGCACCGCATTTCTTTCAAGGGAATTGAGGTCGACCGAGCAAAGATAGAAGTTATTGACAAACTCCCACCACCAACCAATGTGAAGGGCGTGAGGAGCTTCTTGGGTCACGCTAGGTTCTATCGTCAGTTTATCAAGGATTTGTTCCAAATTACTAAACCTCTCTCCAATCTGTTGATTAAAGATACTCTGTTTGAACTTTCTTATGAATGCTTGCATGCTTTTGAAACATTGCAAAATAAATTAATTTCAGCACCTATCATTGTATGACCAGATTGGAATTTACCTTTCGAATTAATGTGTGATGCTAGCGATTATGCTATAGGGGTTGTTTTGGGGCAAAGAAAAGATAAAAATTTTCATGTTATTTATTATGCAGGTCGGACCTTAACAGAAGCTCAACTTAATTATGCTACTACTAAAAAAGAATTGTTAGCAGTTGTGTTTGCCTTTAAAAATTTCGTTCTTATTATATAGGTTCGAAGGTGGTCGTCTACACCGATCACTCAGCTCTTAAATATTTGCTATCGAAGGGGGATGCCAAACCAAGACTGTTAAGATGGATTTTGATATTACAAGAGTTAGATTTGGAAATAAAAGAAAAGAAAGGTACCGAGAATATAGTGGCCGACCACTTATCTCGTCTTGAGCTTAAAGAGGCGGCAAGCGATGAGAAATTTCCAATTAATCGGACCTTCACAGACAAGCAATTAATGGCTATACAAGTCGTTCCATGGTATGCCGACATGGTAAATTATTTGGTGTCCAGAAATCTACATATGACATATCAACAAAAGAAGTTCTTCTCCGACTTGAAATATTAGTTTTGGGAGGAACATTTTCTATACCGGCATTGCGCGGACCAAATAATCAGGAGATGTGTGCCCAAGGAGGAGATGGGGAGCATACTCAGAAATTGCCACTCATTGGAAGCGGCTAGCCACAATGGTGGAGCAAAAAGGGCAGCGAAAGTTCTACAATGTGGCTTTTATTGGCCGACTATTTTTAAAGACTATTTTAATTTTGTTAATTTATGTAATCATTGTCAAAGGGTTGGCAACATTTCTAGGAAACATGAGATGCCTTTAAAAAATATTTTAGTGATTGAATTATTTGATGTTTGGGGTATAGATTTCATGGGTCCTTTTCCATCCTCATATTCTAATAAATTTATTTTGGTGGCTGTAGATTATGTCTCCAAATGGGTGGAAGTAGTGCCAACCAATGATGCGAGGGTCGTAGTCAATTTCCTGAGGAAGAACATCTTTTCCCGATTCGGCACTCCGAGGGCCATAATTAGTGATGGCGAGAAGTATTTTTGCAATTGCCTATTTGGAGTGCTACTAACTAAGTATGGAGTTACCCATCACGTGGCGACACCATACCATCCTCAAATGAGCGGCCAGGTCGAGGTGTCTAATCAGGAGCTGAAGCGCATACTGGAGAAGACCATGAGTGTCTCTCAGATAGACTGGGTGAGAAGGTTAGATGACGCACTATGGGCTTATCGGACATCATTCAAAACACCGATCGGGATGTCGCCATATCGGCTCGTTTATAGAAAAGCCTGCTATTTACCCGTGGAGCTAGAATACAGAGCCTATTGGGCGACGAGAACAATGAACTTTGATTTACAAGCGGCTGGGGAGAAGAGAATACTGCAGATCAATGAGATGTATGAGTTCCGCAATGATACTTATGAGAATGCCCAGATTTACAAAGATAAAACTAAAAGATGTCACGATAAGCATATTCTGATAAGGGAATTCGAAGTCAGAAAGTTCTATTATTTAACTCAAGACTTCGACTCTTCCCAGGAAAGCTGCGCTCTTGGTGGTCGTGGTCGTTTGTGGTGACCCATGTCTTTCCCTATAGAGCAGTTGAATTCCACCACCAGACAAAAGGCACATTCAAAGTGTAACACTTCGCTCCTTCCTTCTGAAGTAAGCAAATTATGAGGATGGAAATTATGTAACAGTCTGCCCTTCTCTCTATTGACTGTGAGCCTCGTTACGCATGACAAACCTCGATGGCGTGTTTTAAAGATATTATGTGATTTCTAAAGTACACCCAGTATTTTAAATGCACTGGAAATATTTATATGGGGTATTTCCAGTGTTATTGAACTAAACTTGATTTTAAATAAGACAATTATAATATTTTTAAAGAGCTCCAAAAATATTATAATTGTCGGAAATCATTTTAATATTATTTATTAAAATGATTTCAGCTATTTAACATATTACGAGATTTAAATTATGTTGAAAACTCTAATTAATTAAATGGTTTTATTATTTTAAAGATATTAAATAAGACTTCATCATTTTATTAATGATGAAAGAATATTATTTTATAAACTAAAGTTTAGTTTAAATAATATTCTATCTTAATTTCTCTCAGTGCTTTTAATTAAGTTAATACGTAAACGCATTTTAAATCAGTGTTTTAATTCCCCATCATAAGATAGTTTTGAGGATCCCAATATGAAGAGCCTGGATTAAATACTCAAGCCCTTTCTCTTTCTCCCTCAGTTTTCCCATTCCCCTCTCTCTCCTCCCTCTCCCACGCGGTTTCCTCCTCCCACTCACCCGATTCTTCCTCAGCCCAACTCGGCATCGTTGTGCGCTGCCCAGCCTCACCACCGCCGCCACTAACAGCCTCCTTTCACGCCAGTGAGCTTCCACCACCAAAGCCAGCTTCCACCTCGCAGCCGTCCTCCCCCACGCATGCCCACAACAACCCACGCATGGTTTCACCTTGCGCAGCCCCTTTCCACCGCCGTACGTAGCCACCCACAGCCACCGAGCACCACCACGAGCCCCCTGAGCCTCCCCCTTCCTCCTCCCTTGACCCGAAGCCCATAGCCCTCTCTCTCACGCACGGGCTTTTCCTCCCTCGCACGCACGGGTTATTCCGTCGATGGTATACCCTCTATCTCTCGTTATTTATGTTATATGTTAATTAGTTGATTAGGTTGTGGACTGTGCTGTTAGTATTATGGACTTCGCTGTCTTGTGATGTGCTGTGTAGTAAAGTGTTGGGCATATCTGTGTACTGTGCTGTGAAGTGTGGTTGTAGAGTATGTGTTGTAATAGTGACGTGGCGTTGTGTGGATTGGGAAGAGTACACATGGAGTGTACCTTGTGTGGCTTAGCATGTGTGAAGGGAGTACACGTGAAGTGTACTCCATGCAGTGGAGTGATGCACCGTATGGCATGTATGCCATAGTGGTGATGTGGCATAGCGTGTGTGAATGGAGTACACGTGGAGAGTACTCCATGAGGTGAAGCGACACACCATGTGGCATGTCGCAGAAATAAGGATGGTTGTATGGTTGATGGGCGTAGAGCGTGGTGAGTAGTGTCTGGAACTGTGGAACAGTGTCCCGTGGTAGTTAAGACGTGGCCTGTAGTTTGAGGTGGCAGGTGTCACCGTGTTTGACTTATGGCTGGGAGTATGTGTGAAGTGACTAAACAAGTGTTAGAGTACACAGCGGAAGCATGACTAGGGAATGTCACAAAGTGACATGGTTACTGGCAGTCGTGCTTGTGATGGGTGAGGAGTTAGTGTAGGAATGGCGTAGCGGGAATGTGACGGGATGTCAGGTGACGTGACACGGTCACGGTGTAGCTTGGGAGTAGTCTCGAGCTATACGACGTGATGTAAGGCGTAGTTGTGAATGGAGTCTTGTCTGTTAAGTGTTGGGATGAACTGTCAAAAGGGATGAGTAGCATAAAGAGTCATGCTAGCCGAGTTAAGAGAAGGTTGGTATCGGAGTATGGCGCTTGTCCCAACGAGCATGTGATCAACATGTTATATGTTGGTCTTAGATGATAAAAGGGTAAGGTACATGTGTAATTTGGTGAGACACATGTACCGGACGGATTCACCATATGTAATGGTAATCTGTCCTAAGTATGGTTACACGGTGATTAAGCCTCAGAGTTAGCTTAAAGTCGTGTGGCGTGCATGGATGGGAATGAGGATTAGTGTGAGCTCAGATGCATGAAGGCAGTAATGGGTGTATTGTCTAGGATTGGGATGCGTGATTCCATCGGTTAGAATCATGCGTCGGAATATGATCAACAGGAAGAGTAAGACGAAGGTTTTAGTGTCTTAATCCTAAGGTGAATCATGGGTTCACCTTAGGGGATGAACACTCGAAGTAGAACGTCGAGTTTGGAAGAGGTAGTGACCATAAATGAGTCCCGAAGGTTTAAGCATAGTAAAGGGCACGTAAGAACACGGGATAGAAGAAGAGTGTTCCAAGTGAAGCATAGCTCTATTTATAGTTTAAGTTGCTTATGCATTAGATAGAGAATGACGTCATGGTTATGTGTATGCATGTAGGTTGCCATCTGACACACACATGAATGGATTGCATGATATGAAAGTAGCATGGAGTCCAAGTAATTATTACGTTCATACTCTTCTATAGTTTTCTAAAATATAAGAAATGAAAATGAAACATTTTTCCTTTACGATGCTTTACGAAATGAAAGGAAACGATGTTTTCTGAAAGACATGCCAAGTGTTCAAAGGTGTACGTATGTATGACCCTTATTGGCAGCCCCTTTTTACGCAATCAAAGTATTAATTGTATGCATGTGAATGGATGACTATATGCAGTATCTATTGTATTTAGTTTCTACGAAAAGAAATGTGAGGCTTATGCCTGATGCTTTAACTGATGCTTTGAACGATGCGAATAAAGTGTTTTAAACGTCCCTATGAACCGATGTTTTAAGGATGCCATGAACTAATGCTTCAAATGATGCCATGAAAGATGATGTTTAAGCTCTTGCTCTTAAACGATGTTTCTCCATGAAGGAATTGCTAAATGAAATGGACTGAATTGAATGAAAGGACTGAAATGAAATGCATAAAAATACGTAATGGCCATATGAATGAATGAAAAGGGTACCAAATGAATGGGCAGATTGCAATGTAGGGTAAGTAGTACTGGTAGTGCACCCAGTGCTACCCCCTGACGGAAAAGGGATTCCCAACCCGTGACCACGGGCGGAGTTCGAGTCCAAAAGACCGCTAACCCCAACACACGGGGCTTAACAGTGTGTACTGGCCAATGAAAGTGATAAGAAAGAATGCATGAATGCATGTATGCATGTACGTATAGTATGTATGGAATGATGAATGCATGATTGAAAACTTATGTTATTATATTTTAACCGTATGAAGTAATGCTTACAAGTCATCGACTCATTTTTTTTTTATGCATGCCCCTCCCCCCACAGGAATCGAATAAGCAGTATGCATCAGGACGAACACGGCCCATTGGGAAGAGCGCGAAAGTCTAGGCATGAGAGTTTAATTGTATGAGAGGCCTTTTTATTGTAAGATTAATGTTTTCTGTTGTAAACCTCTTTTATTCTCAAAGCACATTTATTTTATAACGTAGAGTTTCTCACCCTAGGTATGGAAGTAAAAAGTTTTAAATCGAACAATAATTCCCCTCGTCCTTTCTAAAATCATTTTATAAAAAGTCCCACCACAAGGACGGGCATTGTATAAAGTAAATAGACAAAGATTAAAACCCTATGTGGATAGAGACTTTAACTCGGGAAATTGTTCCATTGATCGCGCAAGTAATAAATAATGAAAGGACAATGTCTAGCTATAGACTTTAAATAAAGCGCTTTTGGGAGGCATCCCAAGTTTTTATTTTATTTAATTTCTTTTGCTTAATATTATTCCTTTGTTTTTATCTTGCAGGAACGAAGAGGCGAGGAGATCTCCAAGGAATACACGGCTGCACCTTTAAGGAAAATATTCAATTGGCAGAACTGGACAAAATCAGGGGAGCATCTCTTACTTTCTCTCATTCTTTGCTTTAGTTTTTCTTATTTTTTTCCTATTGAGGACAATGTGATATTTAAGTTTGGGGGGAAAGGATATTATTTTTTAAATAATAATAATAATAATAATAATAATAATAATAATAATAATAATAATGATGATGATGATGATGATGATGATGATGACGATAAAAACAATATGATTTGATGAATAAAAAGCCTATGATAAGAATATGATTGAAATTTATTATAATTTTTAGGAAAAATTCTCATTGCTTAAGTCTAATTGTTAATTCTTTACTTGATCTTAAATTTGATATCTTCTATGTTCGATGATGATGATGATGATAATGATAAAAACAGTATGATTTGATGAATAAAAAGCCTATGATAAGAATATGATTGAGATTATAATTTTTAGGAAAAATTCTCATTGCTTAAGTTTAGTTGTTAATTCTTTACTTGATCTTAAATTTGATATCTTCTATGTTCAATGAATGCTTCTTATGATCATTAATCGTTTTGAGTACCTAGAGAAATTTTATGTGAATTTTGTGAATTTATATGGTCTCAACTTACTCTAGAACTTGTTTGATTACACTTGAGGCAAAATCTTAGATAGAATATTACTGGAGAAATGATTGAGGCATTCTTTGGACCGATGGAGCCTGTCAAGCTTACCTATTTATTATCGTTATCCCTAACCACATCTTTGAACTTTATTGAATTATATTTTGGCCTTATATTTTTCTTTTTTGTAAACCTCATACTCCCTACCCTATTTGAGTTTAAACATTGATTTTCTTACCTTTCAAGAGAACTAAGTTTACATAAAGTCACAGACTCACAAGAGCATGAAAGGCAAGAGAGGTAGAAGGTCTACAAGTAAAGTTGAATATAGCCATATTATCAAAATCATAAGTTTGGGGGTGTGAAAAGTCAACTCGTCTACTGTGTGGCCGACAAGAAAAGGTCGACGAGAGTTATACACAAAGGCAGTCAAAAAGGGATGGAATATTTCCATGATGAAAAAAAAAAGAAAAGAAAATGTCTGACCTACTGAATAGAGGGGTGAAGAGAAAGATACTTGAAAGAACAATAAAGAGAGCTATATTGAGAGATTTACACTAATTGAGAAGAGATGTTAGAAGTGAGAATGCTCTATTTGTCTGTTGGTGTTCAAACTTAAGTTCTCTTACTTTGTTTGAATCCTACCTTTTCTTTGTAGCCCTCACCCTATCCTTACATTACAAGCTTAATAAATACCTATTGATCCCTGGGGATAGTTTCTGTTCTACATTAGTGGAAAGTGATTTGAAAAGCAAGCTTATGGAGTGTTTACAGATCTATTATTTATTTACTTGTTTGCATAAAACTATCCGGTGAGCTAATGATGAAGTGAGAATGCTGGGTATGCATGAATGTGGAGATGGATAATGAGATGGAATTGAGTTTTGAATTAACTTTTGGGACTTGATTGATCGTGAATGATTCTTTTGAATTATAGACTTTAGGCAATCTTTGAGGCAATAAATTTTATGAATCAAACCAATGCTTGTTTTAATTGTCTTTCTTTCATTCTTTGATCGAGGGCGAGAAAAGGTTAAGTTTCGGAGTATTTGAGAAGTGTGATTTTTATCACTCTTTTATTTATGAAAAGTATAAGTTTTCCTTTAATCCTATTGATTTTATTTTATTTCTATATATTTTTTGTTTTCTTGGATTTGAAGGAATGCGAAGATTTAGTGCAAAAGGAGAACATTTTGGTACAAAAGAAGAGACTATGGAGCCAGACCGATGAGAGGAGACAAGATTTGAAGAGAACCGAGGCGATTTAGGTAAGAGAACTCGCGACCAGAAGGTGCGACCAGAATTGGCAGTAAGAGTTAGGCGATAAGCAAGATATTTTACCTTATGGGCGAGAAGTCTTGGCGCAAGATTCCGGGCGACTAGATTGGGCGACCAGTCTAAACAACCAACCAAAACAACATCGTGGACAACAACTAGAAAATGCGAACAACGTTACAACTCGGTAGGTTGGCACCAAGGTTCTATCATCCCAGTCAGGGGTTTTCCTCTGGTAGGTGAGGAGACCAGTTATATTCAGCGCACACGACATCTACCCGGTGGGACCCTTCCGAATTCCGCAATCAATCTGCTGATCACCAAATCCTCTCGAACTCCATAAATCAAGCCGATTATTACTTAATCTTCCATTTAGATAATTCCTATATTCTTGGGATAATTTCTTTTATGTTAACATTTATCTTTAAAAACTATTTTCCAGATCTTTAGACTAGATTGCAGCCGCAATTATCTTGGTTCCTGATTTTAGTTTTGACATCTATTTAATCTCGTCTTGTGAGATAAATAGATGCGTTTTTGAGTGGAGGAGAGTCTGAGCTTTAGATTTCAATAGTCCAGAGTTTATCAATTAAGTTTCTTTCAAGGAGGCGGATCTGGAGGGCAGAGGTGAGAGCCACATACTTCATCAACCGACTCCAACGAAGAACACTAGTTTTATTGTTTTTCTTTTTAATTTCATTATGAACTAATTCTATTTTCTAGAACTTTAATATAGTCTAGCATTGAACACACATTTATATTCTAAGTTATTTTATTTTCAATATTTCTATAATTAAGTGTTTATTCCTTGTTCGTAATTGGAATTCTATAACAAGGAGGAATAAATTGTGTGGGATTTCCTAGATGAAATCAAACGCTCTAGATCTTTTCTTATTATATTTAAAATCTTAATTTTAATACTAGTTTAATTTAGATAATCTATTCTTCAAATTTAGGATTTCCAAATAGTAATTAATTTAGTAAATTTCAGTACTTAATAGTATAATTAATCCCAATGGGTTCGACATCCGTTTTCTTTAAAAACACTTTACTACTTATTACGATTCTGTGCACTTGTAGATATTTTCAGCTAAACATGTTCCCTCTCCCTTTGTCAATTTGAAAACTTCTAGTTTTTGCTTAATGTATAGGTTAAACTTAAGCAAAGTATTAGATTAGTTGTTATGACGGATTTCAATGTAAAACTCTTTTATTTTTTCAAAATCAGAAAACAGGAAGCATCGATTCAATACTAGAAATCTAATGGGAATGGACATTTTCCAAGTATTCATGGAGACCTCATTTTTGGATAATGGATATTTATAATTGCTGCCTTTTAAAACATTGAAATAGGCATGGATGAGTAATTGAGCTTTTTTTTTCCTGGGTAGTATAAGTTTATAGGTTCTTTGTTTCTACATTCCTTTTAGGTTGCTATTATAATTAAAGTTATGCCAACATCTTTGATTTTGTTTGTTTTTAACATAACCTTCTCTTTTAAATTTGTCTATGTTTGGAAGCCTATATGTTGCTGAAGTTGATGTTTTTAAGTTCCAGAAGAGAGACGAGCTTTAAATCTACAGAGGATGCGAGCTTTTATCCTATTTGATGCTGATGTTTTGGGACTCAAGATGAAGGGCAAGTTCATCTGTTCATAAAACTTTGTTATATGAAGCTCGACCAGAGGATGAAAAAGTTTCATAAAGCTTTCGAGCACCTCATGGAGCTCGAGTTTTGAAATATGGGGGAACTCAAACAAGACTTACACGTTGTACGACGAGAGATATGCCAAATGAAATTGAGAAATAGATTAGAGGAGGTAATGAGTTGAGATCAGATTAGATAAAAGTAATATTAAAAGTTAAATAAAATATTATTAGAATTTTATTATTTAATATTATTTTTGTTTTGATTGAAAAAGTTGAATTGTTTATTGTATTTTGTCTGAGAGTTTAAAAAAATTGTAATGATTAGATAAAATGAGTTCAGTTAAGAGGCTCTCTCAATCCATATAAGACCTAAGGCCTAGTTTGGATGGTAAGTTGAGATGGTTTGTAAATAGTATTAAAATATTTGAGTTGAGATGAGATAAGTTAGAAATAGTTTGAGTTAAATATATTTTATGAGGTTTTGGGAAATGAGAAAAAAAAAATTGAATAAAAATATTATAAAGTTATTATATTGTTATAATATTATTTTTATTTTAAAATTTGAAAAAGCTGAATTGTTTTTTATATTTTATTTGGAAGTTTGGAAAAAATTGTAATAATTAGATAATGATTAGATGAAAAAGTTGAAAAATTAAAAAAGTATTTATATTTATAGTATTTAGATATTTAGATAAAATGAGATTAAATAAAATGAGATAGATCTCTATATCTAAACCAGACTTAAAAAGCATTTGTCTCCATTGAGTTAGTCAAAAATAAATTTTTGTCACTTTGTATTTATATGATTTCAATGTGTAAACAATCAATATCGTATTTGTATTTTCCCGTTTTATTTTTCTTATTTAAAGATTATTATATAGTTTTGAATTAATTTATGCTTGTGGACAAAGTTATTATTTATCATAAAAATTATGGTTATCTAGCCTGTTAAATAAGATATTGACATTCGAACATTATTAAATTCACTTTTAAACATCATTATATTCACGTTCGAACCTGAAGATTAGAGGTATAACCGATCCAGTTTTGGATAAAGTTTAAGACTAAACCGGTATGTACGGATTTGACATTTTCCAAAACAAATTAAAGAACGGTTACCTTCCTAAACCAGTACCTCCGATTTTACGGGTTTCCGGTCCGGCCCGATCCGATTTTCTGGTTTTTTTAAAATGTAAGTTTGTCATTAAAAATCTGTTTATATAAAAAAATTGTTTTAAAAAAATCTGTTTTATACTTTTATTCCAAAATCTATTGCCAACTTACTATTACAAAAATTTGCTTTACTAAAAAAAATCTGATATACTAAAATCTGCTTTACTAAAAAAAAAAATATGCTATAATCCTATAAATATTACTACAAAAACTGAGAAACTAAATAAAAAGAAAAATCTGCTATGGAATAAAATAAGTCCAAAAGTCTAAATTAGAAGTCGAACAAATTACAAGTTCAAATTTCAAAAGTCTAAATTACAAGTCCAAAAATCTAAAAAATTACAAGTCCAAATACCAAAAGTCTAAATTATAAGTCCAAAAATCCAACAAATTACAAGTCCAAATTACAAGAACATCCAACAAAAAACTTTACAACTAGAACAAATAGCTATATACCAAGCCACCAACTCCAATAGTCCATTCAACAAACCTTGCAATTTATGAAAATTAATAAAGCAATTAATTCAAATAAAAAGTTAGTAATTATATTAAATGAAAGAAAAAACTTAAGGAAAAATGTTATACAAGTTCACCTACCTTAAATTTAACCATCTCCAACTAAAGAAGTAGGTCTTGAAGAACTCCCTAGGTCATCCATGAGCTCTACACAAAAGGAAAAAAAAAACATAATAATTAAAACAAATTACTAATATGATATACACTTTAGAGACAGTTAAAGAAAAAGGTGAATGATGCTACATACCTGTATCAAATTTCTCAAACTCCTCAATATCATCCATTAAAGTGCGAATGTTAATCGAGGTAAAAGAACGGAGCCAATTTTGTGTACAAATAAGGGCTTCTACCATAAGTGGAGATAAGCTACTATAGAAAGGATCAAGTACTCGACATGTTGTGCTAAAAGCCGACTCAGAGGCCACTATAGATATCGGAACTGTAAGAACATCCCGCGCAACTCTTGAAAGCACGCAGTATCTAATGGAGTTAACCTTCCACCAAGTCAATAAGTCGAATTTCACATCATCTTCTTCACAGTTTTTAGATAAATACCTCTCCAGTTCAGATTTACTCTCCAAAGAATTCTCTGACTTCAAATGCTGCTTAATTTGTGCACGGATAAATGATCTGAAATCACCTTGACCTACCCCAGCAGTTGAACTTGTAGTACTAGCCCCTCCCTCACTTGAATGGCTCATAGTTTGATCATGTGCGCCAATATCACTTCTGTCATTTTCCCATTAACTATCGTATAAACGAGTCAAGGCGTCTTTAACCCGATCCACCAACATAAGAACTTTCGAACTATTATCCTCATATATTCTTAAAAAATAAATGCTAGACAATGTATTTTATATCGAGGATCAAGAACCAACCCAACATACAACAAAAGATTCATTTTCTCAATATTTCTCCAATGCTTCTCACGTTTAGATTTCATACTAAATGCCATTGTCCTCAAATTATGAGGCCCTTCCACATACTCCAAATTAATTGTAGCTTGAATTGTCGCTAGCTCAAATACAAAACAGTTGCTAGTGACATAATTGGCTCCTGAGAAAAGCAAGGTTGCATCGTAAAAAAGTTTTAGAAATTTTACAAACAACCTACTCTTATCTCAATTATCCATGGTTAGAGGCCCTAACTTGGATGCCCCTCCTTTACCCAACTCACTGACACCATCATCATCCTCACTATCATCTTCCCCAACACTCTTAACATATCCCGAATCTTCATCCTCTAGCCGTTGAAATGCTTTTTGAAACTTTTTAGCCCTAGCCAACATCATATAAGTGGAGTTCCAATGATTTGCTACATCTAAGCATACACTAATTGATAAGTAATATCCTCACTATCACAACATTGCTTAAATGTGTTCCACCTTTATCGAGATGATTTCACATACTTCACAACCCCTCTAATTCGTGCAATTGATTGATCATATTATAAGTGGAGTTCCAACGATTTGCTACATCTAAGCATACACTACTTTGATAAGTAATATCCTCACTATCACAACATTGCTTAAATGTGTTCTACCTTTATCAAGATGATTTCACATACTTCACAACCCCTCTAATTCGTGCAATTGATTGATCATATTCTTTCAACTCATCCCAAACAATCAAGTTCAAGATATGAACATAACATCTCATATGCAAGAACTTATGTTCCAAAATCGTATCATTTCTATTCCTTGTCTTTCTTTTGATATACGAAACTGCCACATTATTTGAACTTGTATTATCGAGTATAATTATAATATTTTGGGCCTCCCCCATTCAAGCGAACACATTTCGATTTTTTTGCCTAGTGTGTCACCCTTATGGTTTTCCATCTTACAAAAACAGACAATTCTTTTGTGCATTTTCTAATCTTCATCAATAAAATGTGCGGTGAGACACATGTAGTTAAAATTTTGCACAGATGTCCCTGTATACATGGTTAGAAAAATGTGTTGCCCCTTAAGAGCACTTTTCATCTTGTCTTTCTCTCTCAAATAAAGTTTAAAAATATCTTTTGCAATCGTTACATGTGATGGAATCACATCGCATCTAGGTTGCACATCAAGCATAAATTTCTTAAACCCCTACCCTTCCATATGTCTAAAAGGAAGCTCATCAACAACCAACATTTCTGCTAAACCTTCTCTATAAGCCTCAACACTAACTGCAATAGGCACAAGCCCCCCACTGCTTGATCCAGACTGGAAACCTAATACAGATTGGGTTCTATCCACTTTCCTAAGTGGAGACTTCTAACATGTTTTTTCAAAGTGCCCCAACATTGATTTTGTGTCATTTATATTACGATCACAAGCATAAGTTGTTCCACAAAAGTTACATGCAGCCCTAGGTCTCAATTTATCCTCAGTTTTAATCTTTGTAAAATAATCTCAAACTACATATCTTTTCCTACCACTCACAGGATCAGTAGATGGCTTACTTACATTAGATTTGGAAGAAAGCGGATTATTAGTCGCTATTGATTCCATGGTCTTTTCCATTGAAGGTTGAACATTGCCAGGTATTTCTGTTTCATTTGAAGGATCCATCTGGAGTAACAAAAATAAAAATAAATCTGTAAGGATCCATTAGACAATCCAATCCATATACACAAACTGTCAAACAAACACACACACACACACACACTAACACACATAGACATAGACATATACATATACATAAACACACACAGACACACAAATACACATAAATTTATTGAGAAGACAAGATCATCAATAATATTTATGAACAACCAACCCATATTCCAGAAAAGATCAACATTACTTCCAAAAAACTTCTGAAATTGATCTCCTATTCTTTAAGACATCATATCCTTATAATTAATTTACTGGGTTCTGGCTGTATATTTTTCGACAAATATATTTTTTGAACAGCTCTTTATCTTTCTCTCCTCAATAACTATGATGGGAATTAAAGAGACGTGTGTCTAGAAAGTGACAACCTAACTCAACCTTATCATATGAAGCTCACTGAATGCAGAAAAAATAAACCATATATATAAAAGAATGGAGTCCTATTACTCAGGTATATATTGCTTTTTATCACATATTAATAGAATTAATACAAGCACAAACTCACAAATGATCATAGATAAACTCGACACTCAAAAGGAATTCATAACTAATATCTATGATCATTGAAGAACCCGAGAGGCAAGAAGAGAACTTACCGACACTGAGAGGCCACGAAAGGGAGAAGTTGGAACCCTTGACGGTGAGGATATGTTGACGGGCCCCACAGCGTCGCGGCGTGAGTTGGGGCTGCGTGAGAGGGGGGAGGGGCTATGTGAGAGAGGGGAGGGGCAGGGGGCTACATGAGAGATCAGAGCATATGAGAGTATGAGAGACTGAGAGAGGGCCTCGATGTTTTACCTTGAAAACATTGAAACGGCGTCGTTTCTTACCCTAAAAATGACGTCGTTTCAATCACTGAGGAGTTATGTATTTCTTTTAATCACTAAAACGACGTCATTCTGAGTGTTTTGGGGTTGGGCAGCTGGGCTTTTGGACGTTGGTCTGGGCTCCCATTAGTTGGTTTTGGGCTTTTGGCCCGCTAAGCTTTTTTTTTATACATATATATTACTAAATATATTATATATACATACATAATACATCTTATAATTTATATCTATATATACATATAAATATCATAGTATAAATATATTATAGCCTATAGGGATATGTTGATAATAATACTATATGTTAATACTAATAGTGATATTATAGGGATATAGACTTATAGTGTTACTATATACTATACTAATAGTGATATTAATACTGACATATTAAGTTAACTATACTATTATACAAATATTTTTTTTCTCAACTATTATACATATATTATGTTATAACTCTTATAATATATCCATATATAATAATATTATATATTATATTATTATAGTGTTACTACTACATATAGGGATATTAATACTATATATAGTTATAGTGAATCAGTGATCATTATAACTATATAATAGCATTAGTATTAGTATTACTATATCACTATGGTATCATAGTATTAGTATAACTACTAATACTATAATGATTTATATTATATATAGTTCTTTATATATAGACTTAAAGTGGATTACTAATACTATTAGTATTAGTATTATGACATAAAATCTAACTAATATACATTAGTATACTAATTAATTAAATAAAAAAAGTAATTAATATACTAATGTATATTAATATTAGTATTGCTAATGTATTATGTGTTTAGCAAAATGAATATGTTGAGAATTTATTAGACTATAAAATGTAATTAATATTATAATATATATATATATATTTTTATATTCATAAGTTAATAACATATGATCAAACAAATTACAAATGTTCATATTTAAAATTAACATTTTATGTTATAAATTATAATATGAAATTATTTCATATATGATATATAATTATATATATTATTTATAAAAATTTCATATATAATTATATATTATATATAAAACTTATATATATAAAATATTTTATATAATTTATAAAATTAATTTATTTATATATTTTCCCAACCGGTCTGGTCCCAAAAACTATGGAACCGAAACCGGACCGGGTCCGGCCGGTTTCCATAATACAGGAAACGGTCCCAGATCGAACCGGTTCAAAACCGAACCAACCGGTTCGGTTCGGTTCGGTCCGGGCCGATTTTCTGGTTTCCCAGTTTAAATTTATAGCCCTACTTAAGATATTAACATTTGAATATTATTAATTTCACATTCGAATATTAAATCTATTTACATTCAAACGTTATTATGTCTATGTTCGAACATTAAGACATTGACGTTCGAACATTCAAACCTTACCAAGTTTACGTGTGAATGTTATGTTGTTTTTACTTCTGAACGTTATTTTAGAATGTCACAATTTACGTTCAAACATATTAGGTTCAGACATTTGAAATATAGTAACGTTTGGACGTACTTTTAGTGACAGAATTCAACCATCGCTATAAGTTGATCGGGTTCGAACAATCAACCAAATGTTGGGACACAAACTGTCACAAAAAGTATTTTCAGTGATGGTTGCATTGTATACCGTCACAAAATCTATTTAGTGATGCAGTTGTTATGTCGGTAGGTTGACGGTTTTTTCCATCAGGCAAAAGATTTTGTGTCAGTTTGGTTTCATTGTGACGGTTTCTCACAAAAACTAGGATCTATTGTACTGTTTCATCCTCAATCCTCTATCCTACCATTGCCAATATTAGCAACCATAAGCTCAACGTATTTTCGTTATGAAAAATTCTACTCATCATTGTCATACCACACACCACATATAATTATTTTTTTTTCTTTCAAAATGTGTGGTGTATGAATGATAAATAGAAGAATTCATTTAGCCTTGGTTCTTTCATTAATTAGCTTACAAGGCTTTTTCATTAATTATATTACTTTTTTTTATGGAGTTGTTGCATTTGAGAAAAACTTTTAGAGAGAGAACCTCCAACTTCTTGCTAAAAACTTCATCACTCTGAAATTAGCTTGAGGGGGGTGGGAGCTTTGGCTCCTCCCCCCTCACTTCTTTTCCTGTTTTATTTTGTTTGTGTTTTATGTATTTTTTTCATATCTAATAAAGGAAGAACAGTCTCCGGGTGCTCCCAGTCTCATCAAATTTTCATCTCTGTTTCTCCTTCTACACAAAACCCCTGCTACACAACCCCTGTTTAGAACCAACCCACAAGAGCCGCAAGGAAGGCCTTGTGGTGCTTGTTCAATGGGTGGCCGAGGGAAGGTGGAGGAAGGACAAGGGACAATGGAGGGCTCTCGCTTTTCGCGATGGGTGCGATTTGTGGTGGGTGCTCGCGATTAGTGGGTGAGGGATGGCAGTGGTGGAGCAACGTGCTCGTGCAGGTGGGCGGATGCCCGAGGGACGGTGGAGGAAGGTCGAGAGATGGTGCTCCTTGCGAGCCCATGGTGAAAGGGATCGGCATGAGGGTGCTCGCATTTCGCGATGGGTGCGAATCGTGGTGGGTGCTCGTGAATGCAGTAGGGGCAGTAGCGGATGGTGGCCGTGGTGGGAGTGCGAAGCCGGTGCTTGAGTGGGGCAGCAGATGCAGTAGGGGTAGGAAAAATAAATGAAGAAGAAGAAAAAAAGGAGGGGGCGGCGAGATTAGTTAGAGATGAAACCCTAGGGCAGTGCTTTTTCTGCAATCCAAGTGTTTTTTAATATTTTCTCTGCAGTTGGAGTTTGGTGTGGATGGGTTCCTCTCCTTCCTTTAGAGGATGGGGTTTTTGTAGTGTTTCCTTAATGTTTGTAATTTTGTTGAGCCGAGTGAGGTGCTGAGCCGCCTGGATCGGACGCAATCTGGGGTTAGAGCTGATTGAGAGGGACAGACGATGCTATGGCCGGTGGTCTGGGCTCGTGAAGCCGATGCTTGCGGTAGGTGTGCCATCTGGGCCCAAGCCGGCGCTCATGGTTCTGTATTTTTTTAATGTGTTTTTATTGTAGTATTATGTTTTTAGTAATTAATAAAAAATAAATAGGCTATTGGACTTGGGATCCATAGCAGTAGTGTCCAGTACTCCTCCCTGGAAGGACGAAGGGGGCTATTTAGTTCTGTTTTTACAAGCGCTTTCTCTGTTAAGAGAGAGTTTTTTAGAAGTTAACACAATGTCCGTTACAAAAAAATTTGTGTGCAGGGATGCTCTAGAGCAGATACGTAATTTGGCTTATAGTCCGAGTTTTTCCTGTATTGATAAGTCACAGTTAAAACTTCGGTTCATTGAATGAAATGAAGTCTAAAAAAAAAAAATTATATTACTTTTTTTAGGTAATTAACTCTAGCAAGGCTTGAGTACAGTTCTATGGATTTGGATCGGTTGAATGAAATACGTGTCCTTGTGCCCTATTATAAATCAGGTATGATATTAAGTGGTCCAGTTCCAACGAAAACTAGAGGCAAACTCGACCTTTAACCCCCTGACAAAGTCTTGTTTTGTCTACAGTGTTAAACTCACATACAAATATACAATATTTTATACATATACCCCGACATTATAGTCTTTTAGTTCTAAGAAAAGCTCCCTTGAACTCCTAAAATGCCCCAAGCCTAAATCCCTCGTATACCTGTTTCTTTCTCGCCTGCGATAATAAAGCTTTAATCATTGAAATTATCCTTTAAAAGGACAATGACATTTTGGTTGTTTTTCGAGTGAGTAGGAGCATTTGCATGACAAACAAACAGAAGAAACAAAAGTCCTGCGCGAAAACCACGTACAACTTCACATACCTTGATATCCATGATCTCTCCGTTGCTATTTTATCTCTAGTATAAATAACATACAAGCATATGCATGAAGCACCACACAGCGAGAGAACTTACATTTCTCAACTTAATTCGAAATGGCTTTGAAACTAACACATTTGGCAACTCTGGTACCGTGTCTAGCCACACTGCTCGTTCTCCATCTTGTCCCAACAACTTTATGCGATGCCAACCAGACGGTGGCAACGGATCCAGAGTCAAACCTAGACGCATGGATTGCACTAAACAAGAAAGAGTACAATGAGGCTTCAAAGCACATCCTTTCCGACAACTCCCTAATCGCATCCCTTAGCAAAGCTCCGATGAAGATCATCAAGGTCAGAAAAGATGGTGCTGGAGATTTCAAGACGGTGACCGACGCCGTTAGCAGCATTCCGTCGGGAAATTCAGACCGAGTGATTATATATATTGCTGGGGGTGAGTACAGGGAAAAGGTAGTTGTCGATAGGTCAAAGCCCTTCGTGACGTTCTATGGGCAACCGGGCAAAATGCCCACCATAACGTATGACGGTACGGCAAAGAAATATGGGACCTGGAAAAGCGCCACGGTGGCCATTGAGTCTGACAACTTCATGGCAGTCAATATTATCTTTCAGGTGCGTTTTTGCACTTCTTTTCTTTTTATTTTTCTTAGCAAATATACCAAAAGTAATACCAAAAAAAATTAATTTATATTCTTCATCTTTAATTAATTTTTCATTTATAATTATATTTATGGAAAATATTAATTTAGATATTATTTCATTAGAGTATATTATATATTCATCATCAATTTTCTCATTATCATCTCATCATCTGATAATGTAGCATTAGATGATAAATTTACAAGTGAAATATAATAAATAGTCTCTAATTATCAAATATGATATTATTGGGATGACAGGAATTGGGATCTGTTTAATTTGTGGATGGTGTTTACAGAATTCATCTCCAAAACCAGATCCCAGAAAATCCGATGGACAAGCAGTGGCACTGAGGATATCAGGGGACAAGGCAGCATTCTACGGTTGCAGGTTCATAGGGTTCCAAGACACCTTGTGTGATGACGTGGGCAGGCATTTGTTTCAGAGCTGCTACATCGAGGGCAGTGTTGATTTCATATTTGGAAACGGAAAGTCCATCTACAAGGTAAGCTGCCAATCGTCTTTACCATTTTCTATCCTATCGTAAGATGATATAACAATTCATTGTATAGCATTTTGTGTTAAGATGAAAATACCAAGCTATCCATATTCTCATCTTATACTTCATACAATTATGTATGTATGTATGTATGTATGTATTAAGTTAAGAATGTATACATATGCAGGACACCACCATAAAATCGGTTGCAGAGAATAATTTGGGTGTGATCGCAGCACAAGCTACGGATGGCATATCAGGGGACAGCGGGTTTGTATTCGACCATTGCAAGATACTGGGGACTGGCGATATGTACCTTGGTCGAGCTTGGAAGGAGACATCTCGGGTTGTATTTGCCTATACATACATGGGCAGTAACATCAATAGTGGCGGTTGGATGAAGTCTAAGCACCAAAAGTATGCATGTCCAATTACCATCTTTCCCTGTTTTCATTTAATATTTTTCCTTTTATTTTTAAGAAAAAACATAATAAAATAAATTGATATTTCAAATTTTTTTTACTAATATATTCGGTCTGCCAACAAGTTATATGCTGACCGAATAATAAGATCAGGTGATAAATAATTTCACGTTAACATATATAGAGAAAATATATTTATAACAGTGATTTGTGCAACTGCTGCATAATCGTTTTGAAAAAAGTGAATAAAATATGAGACTCACATTAAAAAAATTAATTTTTTAATAGTGAATCTTACTATTTTTCAAAACGATTAAGTGTGTTTACGTACTCCACAGTTATTTATATATATATATATATATATATGAGTAATTCTAGGTGAAATATAATTTTCTTCAAGTTATTAATTCACAAAGGTATGGCCGATTAACATGATAATTGCTTGATACATTGTAGGAATGTGTTTTATGGAGAGTACCAATGCACGGGCCCAGGGTCAAGTGCCTCCAACCGCAAATTTGGAAAGATTCTTTCCGACGATCAAGTAAAGCCCTTCTTGAGCACCACTTTTATCGGAGGAAGTCAATGGCTTGTCCCAGTTCCAAAGATTGCTTAAAAACTCATTACAATTTGCCCAAGAGCAATGCTAGATACAGTCTCTAAATGGAGATTGCAATGCAAGCCTAGGCAATTTTGTTTTTAAAATTTTTTAAAATTACCAAACTATCCCTCTTAAAATGATGTTTTTTCTCATTTAATAAAAAACCTGCACGTGCAGTCCCTAAGTGAGGACTGTAAATAGAATTTTTCTTTGCCAAATGCATAGTGGCAGCTTTTCTCTAACTAGATATAAACATCCAATCCATACAGTTGCATTTAATTTTCTCCTTTTTCTAACACTATATTTAGATTTATATCAGTGTAAAGAGAGAAATTACATAATTACTATGATGTGATGCATGTACAGTATCTTTGTAACACCCTAATTCCGGAGGTCCAGAGAGTTAGCTCTTATTACTTAAAAACAACTCCAATATCACAACTATAAAATTTAGAAACTCTATAAAATATTAATTCATTTGCTCAATTCAAATATTTATGTTTCTTCATAGGGGCAACAAAGACATTTTCAATAAAATAAATTCAAAACTCCCTAAAGACTTGAAAATATCTTTAACTCATTATATCATAAATAACAAAAAAGAATCAATTTACTAACTATAACTCTCAAATAAGTACTTGTACCTCCGGGCACTTATTCATCTACGAACATCAAACCTCTCTAACACTGCCTACTTTTGCTCTCCAGTAGAACCATCAAGATTAGCTGAAAAATGTTTGAAGATAAGGGGTGAATTATCAACAACTCAGTAAGTAGAGAACATATATTCACTACAAGAGATTGTGTGTTTTGAGACAAAAAATTTTATCTCAAAAAAAATAATTTTCGTCCCAAATTATATTTTGAGATGAAAAAATTTCGTCTCAAATTTGTCTCGGAAAGACCGTCTCAAAAAGTTTTTGGAGATGAAAATCAAAATTCATCTCAAAATATCATTTTTAGAGACAAAATGGGGCGGAACCAGTCGAAACCGTTCAAACGGATAATTGTTTTTGAGACGAACTGATTTCGTTTCAATATATTGTTCGAATGGAATATTTCTCCTTCTGAACCGAGATGTCCATTCGAACAATATGAAATATTCATTCGAACTAATGTCCATATTTGATCATGTTCGAACGAATGGAGTGTTCAAACAGATTTTATGCGTTCGAACTAATAAAATTTTCAAACGACTTGTGTTGGAACAAAAATTATATATGTTTGAACAGAAATTTTATTTTCGGAAATTATATCTGTTCCAATGGGGTTTTGCACATAACTGTTGTTCGAACAAATTATTGTTCGAAAGACCGTATTTCTCTTTTGTCGTTCGAATGGGTCTGTTTTGGTTCGAATGAAATTAAAATGATAATTTACCGTTCGAACTGGTTATTTACCGTTCGAACTGTATTAATCATACAGATAAGAATTTAATTAAAAATATCATATTAATATTACACAATTTGTAATTCAAACATCAATTGTTCAAATGTTTTAGAACATCATAATAGCAATGAAAGAAAAGATAAATTTGAAGACTATGGTGGTGGCATAGAGTTTTGGGACATTATTGACTGGAATTGTTCAAATATTTTTTGGTTATTCAAATGCATCTTCTCTTCTAATCTCACCTCCAAATCCGCTGCTTGATCTAATCGGGCCAGTAACTCTTTTTCCTTGGACCTCAATCGTTCTATTTCAAGTGTTGCTTCCTCCAATTCCTTAGTCCTGTCGTCATTCGATCTGGCTCGAGAATAGGATGATGATGATGAGGATGGTTTTACGCAACGTCCTAAGCCCCTCAAATATCTAAAACGTGATCCAAGAACTTGAGAAAGGATCTGAGCATCGTTGACAGATAATGCATCAGATGGATCCGCAATAGTTTCCTTAAGAGATATCATCTTGTCCTACAAAAATAAAAACATTAAAGTTAGTATAAATAACAAAAATATTATGTGACAATTGAATTAAATAAACTTAAACTTACATAATTTGCCTCTGCTTCGGGATTAACCCAAACGCCATCACGATTTTTATGTGTTTTAGTATACAATTGGGTCAAATCATAGTCAGCGGGACTTTCTTCTTTCTGCAAAAAGAAAATTTTTATTAGAACTTAAATCAAAAAATGTGTATTATATGTTAATATTTTACGGGTACTAAAATAACTTACCATTTTGTTAGACAAATGATGGAAAGATCGAGAACCTGCATGATGATTTATCTTTAAATTTGATCTATTTGCTTTGTTCACAGTACTCTATTGCTAAAAGAAAAATATTCGTTTATATGTTTAATACATCTGTGATATACTATTAAAAAAAGATAGCAGCGATATTACCTAATAAGCAGGATCTTCAAACATATCACAAACTTTCTCTCATTCGTTTGGTGGAATTGCTTGGAATGAATTTTGGCGCGCCTCTATTGTAGTACTGAACTTCTTATAATGTGCATGGCATCGACCTTTGTATCTCCGAAATGCATTTGACATCAGTTCCTCAACTGTTAATCGATCCTCTATTCGGCCAAAATTAAGCTCAAACTCATCATTTGAAAAATTATAAACAGTTAGTATAAATATAAAGTAACTTGAAAGTAACATATTATATACTCAGTTGCTTAAGATGTAGCTTATTACCAAACAACGGTTTTTTATGTGGTTTTTCACATCTTGGGGAACTTTAGACCAAGAGTGTGTAACAATCGGTGCATACGTGTGAGTAAGTGTACTAACATAAGAAGCAAGCCACGCTGCCGAATCTCCGGAGCCACCAGTGTGATCATCAGGAATATCAATCTTGATTTTACCAACTTTCCTTAGTTTCTCTATGCAGACACCCTCGTAGTGCCTCTACCTTGACGCTTGCTTACAACAGCTATATATATATAGTAATTAAAACATATTTTTTTAATTAAATTAATTTATTTTATAGATATATTACTTAAATTGAGAATACAATATGATATGTTAATTTCATAAAATACCTTGTTCTGGCTTGGTGATATTGGCTCATTATTCATGACAGGTGAACTACACAAGGAGTCAGTAATGGATGGGGATGACACACGTGTTACTTTGCGTTTGTGAGACATATCTATTTGAAAATATAACAAATTATTATTTAAACAAACGTTATCATAACTTTTATATGTTGATATTACTTACAAAAATTCATATTTGAAATTCATTCACTATCCGTTTTGCTGGACTAGTCGCCATCATCCTCACTAGACACTTCAATTGATTCATCTTCTTCTAATATTTCACCCTCAATTACTTCGGGTTGAACATATTCTCTATGCAATGGGACCATATCATATTGGCTTAGATCAACAAATAGATAGTTGCCTACTTCATTTTCTTGATATGCTTCTTCATTTGCTGGACTATCAACTTTTTCATGTGGTTCGTCTGCCTCTGGAATGTAATCATATATATTTCTTGGTGCAAACTTCTCCACTACCTGCCATGGGTTTCCGTACTCCGGATCATCTAAATAAAAAACTTGATTCGCTTGGCAAGCAAGAACGAAAGGATCGTCCTCATACCAGGTTCGAGATGTATTGACACTCACAAAATAATCATCGTTACACACTCCCAACCTAGGATTTGAGACATCCCACCAATTACATTTAAACAACCAGACCATATATCTCCCTACGTACTTTAACGCTATGATATCTTCCACAATTCCGTAGAAGTCAATGTTATCATCCCCATAACTTCCTTCGACTACGACCCCACAATTTTGAATTTTTCTATATCGTTCTCCATCAATTGAGTGAAATCTATATCCACGCACCAAACATCCTGAGTACTGGATGGCCCGCCTGGACGGACCACATGCTAGAGCATATAGTTCTAGTGAGATTTCTTCTGAATTTTTATCATATTTCAATGCAACCTATATCAATAAATATTATTATATAGAAAAAAATAGAATTTAGTGGTATGAAATTCGTATTATAAAATGGGGCTTAACAGTAATACCGTATGTTCAAACCACGAGGCAAATTCCTCTTCGTGCGTCTTTTATACGTCAGTTACACATAAGACTGTTCAACTGGGCCGGGTTTTTTCTCGGCCCGGTCCGGAACCCGGAAAATCGGGATTCGGTTCCGGGTTTCGGCACGGATTTGATCCGGGCCGGAACCCAGGTTGAAAAATCCGGACCTTTCCAGTCCGGATATGGGTTACAAACCCGGGTACCGTGTTTTAAACCCGGTACCCGGGTCTTTATGCCTGGAAAACCCTCCCCCCCCCCGAATTCGTCTCTCTCACTCTCTCTCTCGTACGCTTGCAAGAAACCCTAAGTCAGTGCCTCTTTGTCGCCGCGACCCCATTGTCGCCGCCGCATCTCCGTCGCCGCATCTCCGTCATTGTCGGCCTTTCCCTAAGTCCCTGCCTCCCCCTAAGTCCCTACCTCCATTGACCCGTGAGTCTGCTCTCTCTCTCTCTCTCTCTCTCTCTCGCTATCTCCCTCTCTCTCTCCCTCCATTGGATTTCTGGGTTTGGATTTCTGGGTTTCTCTGTGAGTCTGATCTGGGTTTGGGTGAGTTCATAAGACCCCACTCCCTCATTAGGTGATCTGAGTTTCTCTGTGATTTCTGGGTTTGTCTGTTTTATTATCTAAAAATGGTCTACACTATCAATAGAAAAGCAAATGAAAGGAAGAAATAAAACATTAGAATCTTTCATTTGAATCAACCAACCTATGGAATGCTTGTTGAATAAAAAATGGGTTTCCATCTACAGATGCCCATCTGGTCTTTCATGGCCTCCACCACTCCTACGCTGGCTGCTACAATAGCTCTGCTTGTTGAACTCATCTTCTTCGTGTAACTCTTCACAATTAAAATGATTTGCTCTTGAAATTAGAGAAAAAGGAATTGCAAACTTTGTGTACTACAGAATACAATTGATCCGAGAAGGATATGTGCTTGATAAAGAAAATCAAATGGAGGGGCTCTTTTATTTAGGGAGAGGGATGGAAAGCCAGATACTTGAAAAGGAGCTAAAGTTTTGGAAAAACCGTCAACAAGACCAGTAATTTGCTGGTGGTTTTGGCATAGGCCGGTTTTTGCATGAATGACATAAAGAGGCTTCGTGAGTCAGGTTATAAGAATTGATGAGCTGAAATTATACCACAAGCTGACCGCTAGAAGAAAACAAATAATCCAATTCACAGATAGTATATTTGCAATAGGTCTCAGCATTTCTTATATTAAACCAAACTCGTAGCTCCTTCTTTCTCACTGTCCTTAGAGTTTCTTGAGGGTAATTAGAAGCTGAGACATATAATGTCTTGGTTTTTAGTAGTACTCTTTCTCACTATTGCATTTAATAGTCCTTCAGAGGCTAGGCATGAGAAGAAGCTCCCATCTGCAATTGTTGTTGGGACTGTCTACTGTGACACATGTTTCCAAGAGGATTTCTCAAAGACCAGCCACTTCATTTCAGGTTCATTTCAATAACTTGATTAAATGCTTTCTATAATGCAATTTTTTCTTGGCGGTTCTGTTTCACTTTGGTAGCAAAATAGGTGGTCCCATAAATTGTATACAGGTGCATCTGTTGCTGTAGAATGCACTTCAAAACCAAGTTTTCGGAAAGAAGTGAAAACAGATAAGAATGGAGAATTCAAAGTCCATTTGCCATTCTCAGTAAGCAAACATGTCAAAAGAATTGAAGGATGTGCTGTTAAATTTGTCAGCAGCAGCGAGCCGCACTGTGTTGTGGCCTCAACAGCAACATCATCTTCGCTCCATCTCAAGTCTAGAAACCAAGGGACTCACATATTCTCTGCTGGGTTTTTCACCTTCAAGCCTCTAAATCAGCCAAACCTGTGTAACCAAAAACCAAGCATTCAAAATTCCAAGGAGCTCAGTAGCAAGAAAGTCTCACTTCCTCCAACTGATGGGTTTTTCATCTTCACTTTTGTGTCGTGTTTTCAGTAACATAGGCTTTTAGACTAACGCATTTTAGACTCTGATCCGAATTACTCTCAAACTCCATCATTATCCTTGTTTGAAGAGTCCTACACTCATTGAAAGTTGTTAGGTTGTTCAAATGTCTTACCCACTTGAAAGTCTTTTGAATTTGAAATTAGAAATAAAATAATAGAAATTAGAAATAAAATAAAATAAGAATAATAGAATATCAAAAATATGTTATTCATGAGAATGAACATTGTCCAATTAAATCACAAGTTATAAAATTAAGCATAAATCATGCTATTAACCAATTTAAATCACAACTCGGATTTATTCATCTTAACTATTTTTTCATCTAAAACCAATAATAATGTAATGAAATAAATAAAATATATTGGTTCTAAATGTATAAAATATGCAATAATTCAGCTCAATCACATAATATTTTGTAATTATATTTACTTTTTTAATTTTATAATTAATTTTTTATAAGTATTAAACATTAATTTAACTATTAACAATTAGTAACTATGTTATATATATATATATATATATATTAAGTTTATAATTTAATTTTAGTACATAATATTTTGTAATTAAATTTAATTATTTTTATTTTATAATTAAATTTTTTATAAGTATTAAACATTAATTTAACTATTAACAATTAGTAACTATTTTATATCTATACTTTAAGTTTCTAATTTAATTTTAGTGCATAATATTTTGTAATTATATTTAATTATTTTTATTTTATAATTAAATCTTTTATAAGTATTAAACATTAATTTAACTATTAACAATTGCTATGTTATATCTATATTTTAAGTTTATATTTTAATTAAATATATTATAAGTATATTTTATAATTATGTTATATTATTTTTTAAGCAATTACTATATTATATAATTATATTATATTATAATTTAAGCAATTACTAGGATGCTGTTTGAACAAGATTCTTATCGTAGAGGGTCCTGTTTGAACTAACATTATAGTTTTTGAACGGGACTAACCCAGATTTCAGATACGAAACAAAGACAAAACATTTGCCACAAAACATAATTTTCACAAAACCAATATCATAAGATGTATATTGGCAGAGTGCCCATTTTAAATGGGATTGAACAAACATAAATATACCAAAAATCTTAACATAATTAATTAAAAACTATAAATTATCAAAAATCTAAAAGTTATAAATATTACCTCAAATTTAAGCAATCCAAACAAAAGTATCAATCCACAATACCTACATAAGCATAAAACACATTATGAGAAAATCTAAATCATGTGCAATAAACTAACATTAATGAAACTCGAAATACATAAAAACATAGAACAAAAAAAATAATACCTTTTATAAACCTCTGCTCTCTCTCTCTCAAGAATCCCTTCTCTCACTAAGTATGTTCCTCTCTCTCTCCACAACACTCTCTCACACACACAAAATCGCCTGCCTCTAAATAAGTTTTCATCAACTGTGAAAATGAACTGGAGGTTGAGGTATTTGAATCTGTGAAGTCTCGTTCAAACTGGACATTTACGCATTCGAACAAGAAAATTTCCAATAGGCGCCAAATTTGCCGCCATGTATTTCACATTCGAACGTGTAATTTTGTTGTTCGAACTAAGAAATCAGAATATTCCTTGGCATATTCTTCAAATGTAGACAAGCTCAAAGGGTATTTTCATAACACTATTCGACCAGTGCGTTCGAATGACTAATTTTCACGTTCGAATAAACAAACATTCCAAGAGATAAAACCGTTCGAACGGGATGTTATTGGGTTCGAACCAATCACAAAATATTTTAATAATATATAGTATATAATAATTATATATTATAGCAACTATTTTATATTATAATTGATAATATATAATGTACTACAAGTCTAATAGTTAATATAATACTTATATTATATACTAACTATTAATATATAGTACTTATTAATATATATATATACTTTTGGTCTTTTGATTTTGCACTATATATTATATAACTTACTACCTTGTAATATAAAATATAATAAGTATAGTTATAGTATATAACTTAGTACACTATATATAGTAGCTATATAACCAATAACTAATATATATATATATATATTTTCTTCTTTATCCATTTATACCCTTTTTCTCTCTACGGAATAGGGCTTTTTGCTGCCGCAAGGTTCTTGGCCTTCACGTGAGGCTGCATGGCAGTCGCAGATGGTGGCACCGATCGGCCTTCCTTTGCCGACCTGGTGGGTGTCATCCCTCAACCCATACCTGAGATGGTCCTTGCACCCAGACCTCCGAAGATGGTGGAAGGAGAGGTTTATTTCTAGTTTACCAAAGAAGAGATCGCACGGTTAGCGGAGCCATTCCGCTATTCTGTCGTGCTCAAGTTCCTGAAGAACCGACCTTCGTTGGATGCTGTGAGGGCATTCATTGACAGTCGTTGGGGCCTTACGGCCATTCCAGTAGTATCTTCCTTGAGGAGACCTCGCAACGTCTTCGTACGTATGGCTAATGAAGCCGACTTTACCAAGGCATTGTCACGGGAGGTCTGTGAGATTAATGGGATCTTTTACCGTGCATTCAGATGGTCACCGGATTTCAATGAGGATGCAGAGCCTTCAAGGGTCCCGGTATGGGTTTCTTTGCCGGGTCTCCCTCCAAACTTTTATGAAGAAGCTTTCTTGAATATCCTTATGGCGCCCATTGGAACGTTTATTCGTCGTGATAATCCAACTCGTTGCACTACAAGAACGGAGGGAGCAAGATTATGTGTGGAAGTTGATGCTGCAAAACCTCCTCTGACTCATTTCTAGATTGGAGCGCCGGGGTTGGCCTCGAGTTGAAAGCAAGAAATCGTCTATGAAACGCTCCCTGCATATTGTTCTTCTTGTAATATGCAGGGTCATAACGCGCGGACGTGTAATCCTGGAAAAGCTGGCAAGAATAGGAGAAGAAAAGTGGGTAGAAAAGGCCACTCGGAGACAAAGATTTTGGTAAATGATCAGGGGGTAGAGCAAAATGATTCTGGTAATGTGGAAGTGCCCCCGCTTGTTACTATGGAAAATACTGCTGTTGTTGAAAATTTTATGGGGATGGAAAGGGAAACAGAGGATGCCGGGGTGGAGAAGGTGACTGAAGTATCATCGACAGATCATGTGTAGTTGGTTTCTGAAAAGGAAGATATGTTGGTGCAGTTGGTAGACCAAGTGGTGCAGTTGGTATCTGAGAAGGAGGATCACTCGGTGCAGATGATTGAATTAATTCCTCCTGTGACAAATAATGTGGTGCAATTGATGCCTATTGCTGAAACAGAGGCTGATAATGAGTTGGTGTTAAATGTTGATGACCCAGATTGTGCTGGGAACGTTACGGGTGCGTGTCGAGTGGAGCTTTCTATGGATGAGAATCAAACTCTGCTTGTGGAACGAACTGCGGACGTGAATGTTCCGATAATAGTGCAGAATCAACCAGTGGTGGAAGAGGACCTGATGAGGAAGTTGATGAAGAAATCCTGATGGAAGAGAATTGTTCTTCGGAGCCGGAACCAGAACAACATCCGGAGGTTTTTTCACAAGATAAAGAGTATTTTATTGAATCTGAGGTGAATGAAGGTAAAAAGAGGTATAAGAAAAAGATGTTTATTAAAATGCGTAGTTCTTCTCGGGTTCTTGCCCGAAATTCTAATATTGCACAATGATTGATTCCATTTTGGTATGGAATATTAGAGGGGTTGGGACCTCTAGAAATAGACTAAAGACGTTGGTGGGAAGATATAAACCGAAAATTGTTGCTCTATTAGAACCGTTCAAAATTTAGAGGGTGCTCGTAAATTGACAAGATGTCTAAATTTTGATAAGGTTATTTCTAATGAGGTGGAAGGGGGGAAAATATGGATTTTTTGGAGTAGTACTTATAAGGTGCAAGTTGCAAGGATGGGAATGCAATTTATTTCAGTTGTTGTAGAGAATGGTGCGGAGAAGTTTTTGATACATGTGATTTATGCCAAATGTTCCTGGGTGGAGAGGCGATATCTGTGGGAAGAGCTCAGCATTAATAATTTGGATTTAGATCTTTGTGTTGTTGTGGGGGATTTTAATATTATCCGGAATGATTCGGAAAGGAAAAGAGGAAGACCTCGGCCTAATGTTGCTATGGATGATTTTAATGATTGGATTCATCAAGGGGTCCTTATGGATATGGCTACGAAAGGGAGTATTTTCACTTGGTGTAATGGGCAGTCAGGTTTGGCCCGATTGTGGGCACGGCTTGATCGCGCTCTAATGGATAGTTCCTCATTAATTTGTTTCCTAATGCTATTTGCTCTTATTTGTCAAGGTCTACTTCGGATCATGCCCCCATGTTCATTGAGTTCAAGAAAGATCATTTTTCATATGGGTCGTCTCCATTTCATTTTCAACAAATGTGGGTGGATCATCCTGATTTCCTGGATTGTGTTTGAGTTGCTTGGAGTTTACAGTTGGTAGGTTCTCCGATACTGTGTTTAAGTAAGAAATTAAAACAAACAAAGGTGATGCTTCAGGAATGGAATAAAAGAGTATTTGGCCACACTATGGGGCGTATTGATGCCCTTGAAAAATAGGTTGAGGTGATTGAACAACAGCTTCAATCAAATTGGGAGGTAAATTTGGAGAGAGAACTACATGAGGCAGTCTCGGATCGAGCTGGTTGGAGGTGTCGAGAAGAGATGAGATTGGCACAAATGGCTAAGCTTAAATGGAAGTTGGAGGGTGATTGTAACTCAAAATTTTTTCATGCTTGTCTTGCTAATAAGAGAAGGAAGAGAGTGCTGGAAATGAGATCGAATGGGGTAGTTCATGAGAGCCCGGAAATCATACACCAAGGGGCAGTGGAGTTTTTTCAAAATTCACTACAAGGAGAGCCACCCATAGAGCAACCTAGCCTGGAAGGGCTCATTGATCCGGTCATACTAGAGGAGGAAAATGTATCTTTGCTTCGGCCGCCTACTTTAGAGGAAGTGTTTGAGGCCTTATCATCCATTCCAAATCATAGTACTCCGGGTCCTGACGGGTTTGGATTGGGTTCTTATAAAAGCAGCTGGGAGGTGGTTAAGGTTGATGTCTGGAAGGCAGTAGTGGAATTTTTTATGACTAAGGATCTTCCTAAATTTTTCACGGCCTCATACTTGGTTCTTATACCAAAGATGGAGTCGCCCACAGGTTTTGATAAGTTTCGTCCTATCAGTCTTTGTTCTATGTTTTATAAAATTTGCTTCAAGATTATTATCTCCCGATTAACAGGTATATTACCTCGCTTGATTTCTTCGGAGCAAGGAGCCTTTATTCATGGAAGGAGTATTTTTGAGAACATTAGCCTCACTCAGGAGTTGCTGCAGTCTATTAATAAAAGAATACATGGGGGTAATATTATGTTAAAAGTGGATATGGCAAAAGCTTATGGGTGGACTGGGGGTTTTTGAAAACGTCTAACGAAGGTTTGGTTTTTTCTCTCAATTTTGTGATTTGATTTATTCATGTATTTCTAGCCCTTGGTATTCTGTCGTGATGAATGGCACCGTTAAGGGTTTCTTTCCGGGTGGTCGAGGTCTTCGTCAAGGTGATCCTCTGTCTCCTTATTTGTTTATCATTGAATAAGAGGTCCTATCCTGTTTGATCGATTGGAGTGTGCAAGAGAATCACTTTGGTCTTTTCTCTCAGGCCCGAGGTACGCCTATTATCTCTCACTTAATGTATGCTGATGATGTCATGATTTTTTCTAGTGGAAGTCGAAGGTCGGTGCGGGTTCTTCAACAAATTCTAATTCAATATGAGAGGTGGTCAGGACAAATTATTAATGTTCAGAAATCTAATTTGTATTGTTCTAATAAAATTCCAAATCGGCGCAAGCAGTGGCTTTTACGTCAGACGGGCTTTATGGAAGGGATTTTCCCTTTCAAATATCTAGGCGTGCCGATAATTCGAGGGCGTTTGAAACAGGCTCATCTAGAAGACATGGTGAATAAAGTGAGGCAAAAGATCAGTGGATGGAAGATGAGGCTTCTTTCTTCGGGAGGAAAACTTGTTCTTTTGAGTCATGTTATATCTAGTATGACTATCCATCTTCTTGCTGTTTTACAGGTACCTGAAGTTACTATTGCCAAGATTCATAGATTGATGAGTTCATTCTTTTGGGGAGAAGCTGATGGGCGAGATAAAAAGAAATGGTTGGCTTGGAATAAGATTTGTAATCCTGTGGAAGAAGGAGGACTTGGTATACGAAGTCTTCAGGACGTTCAGAAAGCCTTGCATATGCGCTTTGCTTAGAACCTTATTCAAGGTAATTCTTTATGGGCTAATTTTTTCAAAGCCAAATATGTTGGAATGCGGCCGTGGTCTCTTATAGAAAATAATAAAGGATCTAGATTTTGGAGAATGGTTGCTAATTGTATTCCATTGTTATTAAATAATTCTAAATGGAAGCTTAGAGAGGGAGAAATTTTTTTTTGGTATGACAAATGGAGGGATAATGGTCCGTTGATTAATGATATGCCTGTTGTGGGTTCACCCCTTTTGAAAGTTAAAGATTGCAGGTTGTTGGATAGTTGGGATGTGGAGTTATTGGAGAATTTAGTAGGGCAAGATAAGGTGGATGAGATTGTAACTACTTTAGCTGGGCCGAAAAATGGGAAGGATATTCTAATTTGGACTCCTACGGATATAGGTATTTTCTCTACAAAATTTGCATGGAATTGTATTCGTATTATAGGTAATTCTATGGATTGGCATGCATGGATTTGGCATAAGGGTCTTCCATTAAAAATGTCTATCCATTTTTGGAGGACATGGTTTATGGCCTTGAGTGTGGATGATAGATTAAGCCGCATTGGTATTCCTCTTGTATCCAAATGTGATTGTTGTAATAGTGGTCATATTGAAGATATTAATCATGTGCTCTTTGAGGGTGAATTTCCACAAAGAGTGTGGCCCTTTTTTGGAAATCTTATTGGTATATCTCTTGGTAGATCTTGGAAATAGAATGTTGGGATTTTGTTTAGGCGTGCTAGCTCTTCTTCACAGGTGGGTTTTATTGTTGGCATCATTCCCATTATTGTTACTTGGCGTCTATGGAGGAGGAGATGTCTTGCTCGGATGGAAGGTATATTGGAAACTCATAATTCTGTTATTCATTCTATTTGTATGTGGTTAGGGTCTCTTTCTCAGTCGGCTAAGCAAAATAAGAGTCTGTCACGTCGAGATGGCATGATCCTTGAGGCCTTGCGGATAAATCCGGTGGTTTCGAAAGCTCCATGTTGTAAAGTGGTGAGGTGGGTTAAACCACCGCTGGGGTGGTATAAATTGAACACGGATGTTAGTAGTATTGGTAATCTTGGTTCCTGTGGCATTGGCGGGGTTATTCGGGATGATTCAGGTGTCCAGGCTTATGCATCTCATATTGGTTTTGGTTCTAATAAGAAAGCAGAGCTTATGGCTCTCCTTCATGGGTTGAGAAGTTGCAAAGCGTTGAATATCTCAAATGTGATAGTTGAAATGGATTCTATGGTAGTTATCTCTTGGTGGCTCAGAGGGAGATGTGGTGTGTGGTACCTTGAGGATTTTTGGGAGGAAATTGTTGATTTATCCTACACGATTCAATGTCGGTTCCAACATGTTTTTCGTGAAGGTAATAGGGTGGCGGATTAGTTAGCTAAGGAAGGGGCTTCAAGTTCTGAATGGGATTTTTTTAATAGTTATAATTTGCCTCGGGTTCTTAGAGTCCTGATTCGTTTGGATTCTTTGGGTCTTTTTCCATCTTTGAGATGTTAGGTCTGGTCTTTTGTGGTGGTTTTTCTTTTCTTTTTTTGAATTATAGGCTTGTTATAGCTATAGTTTGTTATAGTTGGGTTTCTTTTTTCAGGTTGTGATCTTTTGGGGTCACCTATAAACCTTGTTTTTGTTCCACAGTATTACTCCGTCATAAGTGAGGATTTTTTTATTAATAAATTCGGGAGGGGTTCACTATTGGACATGTGACTTTCCACTCTTTAAATATATATATATATATAACTAATAACTACTATATCTATATTTATATAAATTATATTAACTTATATAGTTATCATAACTTATAATAGATATAGCTATATAGTAACTATATATATAATACTTACACTATATATAGTAGTTATATAACCAATAACTACTATATATAGTTAATTAATACTTATACTGCAGTTATATAACTAGTAACTATAATTAGTGTTGTAATATTATATAAACTATACGACTATAGTTATCATAACTTATATATAGTAGCTCTATAATTAAGCTATTGTAATTATATATACTAAGTACTTAGTATGTACTTAGTATAATAGAATAAATATATTTACAAATAATATACTAAATATATTATTTAAAAGTATTATAAGACTATTATTAGTTTTATTTTTATACTTTTGTACTTTGTAATATTAGTATTATTATATACTACTATTAGTAATATAATTATAAATATAATAATAAAATAACATTCGAACGGATATTTATCCAGTTCGAACGAGACACCACAGTCATTATAGAAGTAGTTCGAATACAATTCCACAAAACTCTCTCATTCGAACCAGCAACCGCCGAGAGCCTTCGAGTTTGCCCCTTATCACCGTCGCGAAAACCGCCACTCAACAGCCGTAGCAACCCCACATTTGAACTTCTAAGAGGTATGGGTCAACTCTCCACCTCTATTGTTTAGTTTTTGCATGAATGGGTTGTGTTTGGGGGTATGGATTTCGAATTCGAAATCCACCCATTTTGGTGTATCCCGTAGAAATAACATCAAAATAATCGATAGAATTGATTGGGCTTCACTCCTTAATCACTTATACCGATTAAAACAAAAGATAACATCTAGATAGAAAGTTTTTCAGTTCGGGGCTGAGTCGACTCAGCCATGGCTGTTTGGCTTCTTCCTGTTCGAACTAACTATAGTCTGTTCGAACGCTTAGTTGCCAAACAAAATTATTTCTATTCGAAAACCATAAATTAGCTCGAATGAACAAATTTTACCGGTTCGAATGAACATAACAGTCCATTCGAATAGATTTGACTAGTTCAAATAGAATATGTCTCGTTCGAACGAATTATTTCAATTCATTTCATAATACTATAATTGTTCAAAAATATAATTTAAATATTATGGTTAATTATATTCTTATATTCCTTATGGTTAAACAAAATATCAATGGCATCCAGCGGAAGAAAACGTGCGAGAGATCAGCCCAGCCAAAGTAGTGGAGCAGCTCATGCTCATGAGACGAGGCCGATACTTGTTGAGCGTCCAGTCATTTTGTCTGACTGCTTCGATCTTTCATGGGAGGGACAGAGCATACAGTCCATCTCCACCAAGCGGAGATGGATACCTATCTGTGAGCAGCGGGGGACTGCATATCCAAAGATGGTCGGTGAGTTCTACCGTGCCATGGGAGAACTTAGTGCTGATGCTCTGTTCTACACCCTATCGGTCTGGGGAGTGAGTATTAATTTCTCTGCCAGCATTATTGCTGAGTTCCTTGACATCCCGCTCGTGGCCGACGCATATCCTGTAGCGGTTACACGGGGACCAGCGGCTGCACCATCTGATTCCGACACGCTAGCCGCATCCTCCACGCTAGCCCCGAATGTAGATTCGGATGCCAGTTCCGATGGTAGTGAGGATGAGGATCTACCTGATGATGGTCTCACAGACGATCAGGTGCATCAACTAGTGCGAGACCCATCAGCTCCTCCATATGATGGGAGCAAGGTGATCCGACTGGCCGATTGTATAGCATTTTTTAGAATGCTTAATTTGATTGTTGGTTATAACATCGATCAGAAAAAAACACAAGACTGATTTCAGGATTGATCGAGCTAGGTTTTTGCTGCGGATAGCACGGGGGGATCCCATTGATCTGGCATTGTATTTATTCCTCTGCATTTGATCGGAGTCACGATTTTCCAGTGGAGGTAGTCTATCATTTGCATTGTTGATATCTAACCTCCTACTCCGATCGGGGGTTACAGTGTCCGTCACTGAGTGGAGGTTGCCACAGATGGGGCCCCTTAACAAGATCACATTCAGCAAGAGCAAAGGGCACTTGCAGAAGGCTGCACCATAACAGCCTAATGATCTTCCCACAGATCCAGCTTCTAGTAGTGTTGTTGCTGTTGAGAGACAGCCTCCTGGGGCTACTTTGGATCATGTACGAGCTCTATTTGTGGAGATCGTTGAGCCCATCATGGAGAAGCTTAGGGATCTAGAAGAATCTATTAAAATGTTGCAAGAGGATGTTGATCTACTAAAGACCCAATGATCATTTTAGTTATTATTTTTCTTTTTTATGTTGTATTGAATATTATATATTTGATATGTAATTAATGTATGGTTTTTATTTTTCGTGTTTACTACTTGGTTTATTTTTTTCATTTTGCTTGCTGTTCATGATAATATAAAAAATGATACTATCTTTAAAGTTATATTTATATAAATTTAATATAAAAGAAATCACTATAAAGTTTTGAAGTTAATTACATAAAATTAATTTATGAATTTATAAATATTTTAACTCACTGCAAATCATAATATATAATATATACACATTTTTATATTTTGAAAATGATAAAAAATTAATGGAAAAAATATCTACACAAATCCATACTAATAAAAAAATTAATTGAAAAAATTTCCGTTTGAACAAATAAATTTAAGTTCGAACGGTTGTTAACTTTCTGTGGGAAAAATAAATTAATTTATCGGCCAATATTATTATTTGAACAGATTATATACTGTTCGAACGGCCATTAATTCCATGTTCAAATCTATTTTGTTCCATTCGAACGGTTTTCTTTTTTTGAGACGATTTTGTTCGTCACAAAAATATCTTGTTCGAATGGATAGTTTTCTGTTCAAACGAATTTCGTAGCTCAGGCATTTTTGGAGACGAAATGTAAATTTCATCTCCAAAAATGAATTTTAGGGACGAAATTAAATTCGTCCCTAAAAGTCAAATTTCTTGTAGTGACTAGTATGTAAACATAAGCATTTTCATAGAGTTTAAAATGTAGAAACAAAGCATTTTAATTTCAATATGCAGATCTCAAAAAATACATATTATCATAAAATTAGAGCGACACTTCAAATTGTTCATATTCAAAAACTAACTTTTTATATTCAAGGACCCCTTTTGCATAAGATGACTGAACATCTTCATCTTATCATATCATATTAGTACAGAGACCATGTTTAACCCCCGTGGTAGGGTTGTGTATTCTACAGACAGCCAAGCAGAACATAAATCACCATATTACCAAAGCGATTGTACATAGAGCAGAGACCACTATTATATCCCGTGGTAGGGTCAGAGGTCAGAATTATATCCTGTGACAAGGCTAGAGGTCCTCTTGGCCCACTTGGCCCACTTGGCCCACGACTACTCAGCCTTGAATCCAAGACGTTGTCGTTCCAGGTAGGTGCCTTCCCTTTCAGTTTTTTCTTTTTCTTTTCTTTTTTTTTTCTTTTTCTTCATATCCTCCCCAAAAACTCCTCACAATTTTTCCCTCCCCCACGTCCACTTCTCAGTCCATCAGTTTATCCAAACTGAAAACGACCCCACCCAGATCTCTATCTTCCCCAAGTCCACGTAGTTTTAAATTTTATCTTTTCCTCCCGTTACTCAAATCCCTCTTGCCATTACCCTTCTTCCTTTCTTTTTCCTTTCCTCTCTTCATTACAATTAGTAATCCGCTCGCACAAAGCCCTTCATTGTAGAGCATCATCAGCCTCCCTCCTTGTTGCGCAACATCACCACCAAGGTGCCATCACAAGTGGCCCTCGTCGACGCCGTTGCATGTTGGTCAGTCTGCTGAAGCCTCCCTCAGACGAAGCTGAAACTTGAGGCCAAGTGTAGCAAACACTGAACCACAACCAGTAACCACCACGATCCCGACATGAGGTGCCTTGCTCCTTCACAGCAGCCAACCACCGGAAACCACCTCCCACAACCAAGGCCAACAGCAAACCACGGTTTTGCCAAGCCAAAACGCCCTTGTTTTACTGCACTCGAAATAGAGCTTCCGCCAACGCCTTGATCGAGAAGCCAGCAAGCCCACGATGCCTTTGTACCATCCCAGCAACCATGCCCAACCTCGTGCCACCGTAAGCTGTCGTCACACGGTATCTCCACCCCTCCCGAATGTTCCCTTGGTAAAACTCTCTCTCTCTCTCTCTTAATACACGGAACACCCTCTCTCCCTCTCTTTCTCGCACTACGTTCCCTCTCTCTCCACCGTGATCGAGTGCCAGTTTTCTCTCCATCTTCCTTTCTCAGTGCTCCGCCTCCAAGCTCGCCAGGGAATTCATCTCAGTTATCCATCTCCGTTGACATCTAGCTCTGTGTCCTTGTTGCAGTTGATCCAGCACTCTCTCGGTGAACAATTAGTTTTTACGTATGTATGTTCTGGTTCTTTTCTGTAACAGAAACTTTGTTGGTAAATCTTTTTTTTTAACTTCCCAATTTATTTCCTAAAACATCCCGGTGAGTTTTATATTTATAAGTCTAGTGCTCATTTTATGAGAGTTTTAAACTTTTATTTTTATTTTTATTTTTTAAATATATAGCTTATAGAGCAAATAAATATAGAGCTGAATTATATTTTTAGTAATATATATATATATTTTTTTTAAATATGAATTTTTTGAAGTGAACAGTAAGTACAAATATTTATTTTGAATCCTTTTAAAAGAATATTTTTTTGATTTAAACAAAATTATGATTTTCTACTTATAATGATTTTGATATAATTAGGTTCTTTAGTTTTAATTTTATAGTTAGGCCTCAATAGTGAATGAGTTAGAATTTAATACTTTAGTTAGAGATTAAGTTGGATATTGAGAAATGTGGGAAGTGATGATATTTTTAGGGATTGAAAATTTAGGTTTTTGAGGAATTAAAATAGGTTTTTTTTAGCATCTTAGGCTTAAAAATTGAAATACGTGTTCGATTGAAAATTTACAGGAGTTGCGTGATTATTTTTATAGGTGACGATTGACAATTGTTCAGTACTGTTGTGGAGAATTTTTTTGAAAAGTTAAGAAGCCCGGGTAAGAGGGGTTCATATACTATATTTGCATAAAAGAAATGAAATGATGTTGACTTTGAAAACAAGCACGTTTGTTTTTGAAAAGAAATCTGAAAACGACCTCAGATGTTTATTCTACATATGCATAAATTCTAGATAAGAGAGTATTTTCTGTCATGACTGGTATAGACATGAGCTAATTTTGTGCAATTTGTTTATGAACTATGCAAAAAGAGCGAATATGAAAATCTAAAAGTTTTTGTTATGAATAAATGAAGATGTTTTGATTTTGTACATTTCGAACATGTGAAATGATCTGAAGCTAGTCAGTATTTTGTTTTGATATTATGTATCACTTGAAAACTTTAGCATGAAGTTCTGATTCTATATTTGAATGTGACCTGATTCCTATGATGTTCCGTTCTGTTTCTGTTAAGGCCAAGCCACGGGTATAATGATGGTTTATAACCCTACCACGGGGATGGAACATGGAATACGGCCCAGCCACGAGTATAATGGTGGTTTATAACCCTATCACGGGGGTGAAACATGGAATACAACCCAACCACGGGTATAATGGTGGTTTATAACCCTACCACGGGGTGAAACATGGAATACGGACCAGCCATGGGTATAATGTGGTTTATAACCCTACCACAAGGGTTAAACATGGTATTTGTCCCGATGTGATGCTATGAGATGATATGAATATAATGTTTCAGTTTGGATATGCTAAAAGATTTTCTTTTTAGGAACAAGTTTGTTTTTTCTGAAAATTTTGCTATGATGTTTTGTACCAAGTTTGTTTATGCATTCCAAAAGTAAATATGTTGTTTCTGCATTCTGAAAGCAAATGTTTTGCTCATGTTTACATGCTAGTATATGTTCTCTTCTTACTGAGTTGTTGATAACTCACTCCTTATCTCCACAATATTTTTCGGATATTTTGATGGTTCAGCTAAGGATCAAGATTATGAGGCATTGGGTGAGATAATTTAAGTATAGTGGATTAAGCATAGAAATTTTTTATGAGTATTGGCGATTTTTTATTAAGAAATTTTATTGTGTTATGATGACTTGGCATTTTGAAAAATTGGTTATATTGAGGAAATTAGTTTGAATCGAAATTTCTGTATGATATTGGGATTTGGAGTCTATATTTATATTGTTGAAATGTGAGTTTAAGTAATAGGAAGTAACTCTCCGACCCGTGCGGGACCGGGGCGTTACACCACATATCAAAGTAAAACAAAATCAGAATCACCATATTTGAACCAGAATCAGAGTTAGAACAGAATCAGAATCAGAAAGTCATACCAACAGTTTTCCAGATGCCACATCATATCAAAACAGAGTACTAAAATTCAAATTATTTCACATTTTCCAAAAGAGATTCAGAACATCTTCATGTCACATGCAAAAATTATCAAATTTTCATATTCGCTCATTTTGCATAGTTCAGAAAACAAAATGCACAAAATTAAGCTATGTCTACACCAGTAATGCCAGAAAATACTTTATTATACAAAATTTCATGAGTAATGCAGAACAAATAACTGAGGTTGTTTCAGATTTCTTTTCATAAGAAAACATGCATATTTTCCAAAAATCAACCTTAACCCATTTTATTTTTATGCAAAGTCTAGTATAGGAACCCCACTTACCTGGACTTCTTAACTTGTAACGCCCCAAACCCGGGTGGCTTGGAGAATTACTACTTGTCACTCATAATCATGTCTCCCAACACATTCGAAGAATAATCTCCAAAAAAAACTTCTTAAATGAAATCAATCTCAAACCTTCTCAATAATATCATTACAAACTCCACGAAATCTTTAATGCAATAATAATAAATCAAAGGGGTCCATAACCTCCCGGTAGTCATAACAACCCAACCAATAATTTCGTAAATCTTACCGAAACCCAAGATATTACTAAAACTCAAAGAGATTAAAACTCAGAACACTAGAAGTCCTTCTTCTACCAACATCTCCTCAGCTTAAACACAAACAACAATCTAATCCGGGTCTTCATTTGGAATCTCCACATCATCTGAAAATATTATAATGATAGGGGGTGAGTTATCAACAACTTAGTAAGCAGAAATCATATGCTAGCGTGCAAACATGAGCATTTACAAAGTAGAACATGCAGAAAAAAATATTTTCCAAAGTTAACATGCAGAACAGAACATATTTTCAAAAGTAACAGAGCGATGGTTTTAAGACAAATAAAACACATGGTACTTTGGCATAACATAAACTGAGTATCATCATCAGATCAAAACAGAGCATCAAATAGAGCAGAGACCATGTTTCACCCCTGTGGTAGGGTTGTGCTAACCCTGGTGGCCAAACCAGGCAGAGACAGAGGTGAAATCTTTCATTTATTCTTCTCGGAGCCCCGAGTGTGCACACAGGAAAAGACCACAATAAAACCACTTTGTTTCCAAAGTGGGTGCACTCAGAGACAGAGAAGTTGGTACCAACCCAAACAGAGCAGAGCATAACAGAGCAGAGCAGAGCAAAGCAGAGACAGAGTCAGATACGAAAACCAGTACACCATACCAAAGGTTTTCAGATGTTATATCAAAATAATACAGAGTACCAAAACAGAATCAGAACAGTTTACACACGCTGAACACAAAAGCCAGAACAAATAAATGCACAACTTTTCATATTCTCAATATCGCTCTTTTTCAGATTTCAGAAACCACATGACAGAATTTAGCTCATGTCTACACAATGCATGTCAGAATATATTTTCCTTTTTCACACAGATTTCATGACTAATGCAGATAAGAGACCGAGGTTGATCTTTGTTTTCACAAGTTCCCAACACAAGAGAAATTATGCAAGTTTTCATAAAATCAACCTCAGTCTTATTAACTTGTATAAAACCCAGCATAGGAACCCCGCTTACCTGACTCCTGTATCGCATTATCTAGGACTTGTATACAGTCTCTATCCGTCTCGTCACCTATTCATAAAAAATAATATAAACTAAATATTAAAGTCCAACAACACAAAATTGATCTTAGACAACTCAAGACCCAAACTCTAGATCATAATTCAGCAAGTTTAATCAACCTCCAACAGCCAAATAACAATCCGGACAGCCCTTACTTCGACCCAAAATATTCTATACCAATCTCAGTATTGTCCAATACAAGCATCAAGAGCAATGCCAATTCAAATTCCCATAACTCACACTTATTCCAACAGTTCGCAGTCCCAAAACAATTACTAACAATTTAACCAACACCAAACTAAGCACACTTCTTCCCATTCACAACTCCATAACAGAAAATATAAATTAATACCTCCAAAAAATTAAGCTGCACTCGACAAAGAAAATTAAATTCCCCTCTAAATATTCTCTCAACCACCAATCCAATCGACCTCCCCTTACTCCTCGGACTCAGTCCGGCACAACCAACAAATTCACAGTAAATAAGAATTAGTGCAGAAATACATTTAAATCTCAAAAGTTCTTTGGGGAAAAATACTTACAATACTATAATATAATTTTTGAAAGATCACGAATATGCTAGAAAAGAAATGAAAGATCACGAATATGGCACTGTGGCCGTGGGTCTCAAAAACCCACTTTTGAACGGGTGCAAATGAAGACCCGAGATTGATAGGGTAGGGCTTAGGGATGTCGGTGAAACTAATGGTGGTAGTGGTTGGCCGTGGGTGGCGGCGCAATAGGCGGTTGAAGTGCAAAAACACCCAAAACGGAAATGTTGATGGTGGGGCTTCACCGGTTACAGATCGGAGGTGGGGTTGGGTCCATTGGGTTGCTAGAAGGTCGAGGATGATGTGGTGAGAAGATGGTGGCCGGAGTTGGCACGACGGTGGCGCAGCGGCGCAAGGAATGCTGCGGCTTCGTGTGGTGCGTGGAGGCTAATGGCGGCGCGGCTAGGGCTGGAAATCGGAGGGAGAGGTCGCCGGCCGGTGGGGAGCACGATGGGGTGGGCGGTGTCGCGCACGGTGGCGCGACGGCGGCTGGTTGGGTGAGGAACGGTTGCACGGCTTGAGAGTGAGAGAGAGAGAGAGAGAGAGAGAGAGAGAGAAGGGGGGACCGCGCGGGAAGCAGGGGGGAGGAAAAAAAAAGAAAAAGAAAAAAAAGAAAAAGAAGAAAAGAAGAAAAAGAAAAGAGGAAAGAGAAAAATAGAGAGAAAAGAAATGAGATCCAATCCTCATAACTTGGGTCATGAAAATGATCCAACGGAAACGATTTTAAAACAGCTAGTGAAATAAAAATATTTCAAACACAATGATTAACATGAAAATAATTAATTAAACCCAATAATAAATTAATTTGATTTGAGAAGAAATTTAAACGCATAAAAATAATTAATTTAGAGAAAGCACTTCAAAAATAATTTTCGTAAACTAAAAATTATAAAAATAACACAACTAAAAAATTCAACAATTTTAAGACAAGAGAATAAATTTTAAATTAATAACAAAAAAAATCTTTCAATTAAAAATACACTAAAATACGGGGTGTTACATCCTTCCCCCCTTAAAAAAATTTCGTCCTCGAAATTTGTAAGGTCAAATATCACGCTAAAGCAGGATACCAGATACAACTCAAAACACGCTCGAAAAGACCATACCATCAACAACTCCCAACAAGCATGAGTAATGTTCTCTCAAGTCTATTTTCATAGGCAATTCCATCATACTCGTATTAGTCCCCCAATGGCACAATACGTCCAGTATTCTTAGGGTGGCTATGCTATCCAAAATCTCATCTTTCCACAAGAGCCTTAACACAACATCCAAGGAATCCCAATGATTATTATTATTATTGTAACACGATCTGCGCTAACTTCAATCGACTCCTATGTTAAAACTCACAAACCTTCATTGTATTCTACAAGTTGGTAACCTATTAGCCACTTCCAAAGTTAACCATCAATAAACATTTCCATCATCCAGACCTATTCCCTCAAAATCAACAAGAATTATATCCTAATACCGCACCACCAAAAGTTTAATCTCTAATTACAAGTATCATATCAAATTTTCAAACACTACTAATTCCTTAAGATCAACACAAGGTTTGAATCCTTAACTATATCACAACATAACACCATCAAGTACAAGTTAGTCCAACACCTACTAACCAGAAACTCTTACAACATTTTGGTAGAAGAAAATTCTTGATCTCTCAAAACTCACCAAGAATTCCTTTCTGAATTTGCACTAACTATTACCCTTAAATCTGACATGGATCAATCCTAAACCTGCCACTAAAACCTCGAACTAATAATAATCATTATCCAAACTAGACCAACACCTTCAATTCTCAAAGAAATAATCCCCTTGAAAATCCCAATATCAATAACTCGACTTCGATCAACCCCATTAATGGTCACAGATTAATCAGTCTCCAAAATAAATCAAGCTAACACACCAAGCCTGCAGAATAAAAAAATTCCAATCTCATTATAAATCAGTCCTTCAAATTGCAATTCTAAAACCTTAAATTATACAAGAATCAATTTCCGAAATCTGTAAGATCGATGAACTTATATCCAATAATAAAACAATCGACTCCCGAAGCTTTCAAAATCTAAAACATTAAATGATAACAATCATTTCCTAAAGTCTGCAAAACCTTAAACTTTTGGTGAAATTCCCGGAAATCTATCCTTAAAATTTGTTGAACTTACAATCTTCTATTCCAAAGCCTCATGTCATACATCCATGAAATCGAAAACCTCAAATATCTTACTCTCCAAATAGATCACCCAGACCATGCCGTTCCTTTCAAACCTTGATATTATAAAAGCACACCAAGTCGATAAAAGTTCAAACTTACTCTACTAAATATAACAATAGCGTTCTCAGTCGTACCATCTTCCTGCCATAACTTAATCCTTAACCCGCTTTTCAGCTTCGAACGAAACAAACAAAATAAAATAAACTTAATAAATAAAATAACATAATTTCAATTCCAATAAAATAAAATCAAACAAAACGAATAAATTCAACTTAAATAAAATAATAATAATAATAATAATTTCAAATAAAACCTTTAAACTTTTCTGGTACTGCACACATGGTTTTACCCATTCTCAGCTATATCTTCAACCAACTCGTACAGTCACTCCTATTATCTCATATTGTAAACCCAACATAGCTCTAAACTCCAGTACATCTTTAGAATCCCAAACTTAAATATCCACAAGATAATCCTTAAATTCCTCAAGTTCCTACACTAAAATCTTTACATCCTATGAACCCACAGAAATCTAAACTTCCAAGGTTTATAGTATGCAGAATTCAAACCTGGCTCTGATACCAAATCTAACGCTCCAAACCCGGGTGGCTTGGAGAATTACTACTTGTCACTCATAATCATGTCTCCCAACACATTCGAAGAATAATCTCCAAAAAAAACTTCTTAAATGAAATCAATCTCAAACCTTCTCAATAATATCATTACAAACTCCACGAAATCTTTAATGCAATAATAATAAATCAAAGGGGTCCATAACCTCCCGGTAGTCATAACAACCCAACCAATAATTTCGTAAATCTTACCGAAACCCAAGATATTACTAAAACTCAAAGAGATTAAAACTCAGAACACTAGAAGTCCTTCTTCTACCAACATCTCCTCAGCTTAAACACAAACAACAATCTAATCCGGGTCTTCATTTGGAATCTCCACATCATCTGAAAATATTATAATGATAGGGGGTGAGTTATCAACAACTCAGTAAGCAGAAATCATATGCTAGCGTGCAAACATGAGCATTTACAAAGTAGAACATGCAGAACAAAATATTTTCCAAAGTTAACATGCAGAACAGAACATATTTTCAAAAGTAACAGAGCGATGGTTTTAAGACAAGTAAAACACATGGTACTTTGGCATAACATAAACTGAGTATCATCATCAGATCAAAACAAAGCATCAAACAGAGCAGAGACCATGTTTCACCCCCGTGGTAGGGTTATGCTAACCCCGGTGGCCAAACCAGGCAGAGACAGAGGTGAAATCTTTCTTTTATTCATCTCGGAGCCCCGAGTGTGCACACAGGAAAAGACCACAATAAAACCACTTTGTTTCCAAAGTGGGTGCACTCAGAGACAGAGAAGTTGGTACCAACCCAAACAGAACAGAGCATAACAGAGCAGAGCAGAGCAAAGCAGAGACAGAGTCAGATATGAAAACCAGTACACCATGCCAAAGGTTTTCGGATGTTATATCAAAATAATACAGAGTACCAAAACAGAATCAGAACAGTTTACACACGCTGAACACAAAAGCCAGAACAAATAAATGCACAACTTTTCAAATTCTCAATATCGCTCTTTTTCAGATTTCAGAAACCACATGACAGAATTTAGCTCATGTCTACACAATGCATGTCAGAATATATTTTCCTTTTTCACACAGATTTCATGAATAATGCAGATAAGAGACCGAGGTTGATCTTTGTTTTCACAAGTTCCCAACACAAGAGAAATTATGCAAGTTTTCATAAAATCAACCTCAGTCTTATTAACTTGTATAAAACCCAGAATAGGAACCCCGCTTACCTGACTCCTGTATCGCATTATCTAGGACTTGTATACAGTCTCTATCCGTCTCGTCACCTATTCATAAAAAATAATATAAACTAAATATTAAAGTCCAACAACACAAAATTGATCTTAGACAACTCAAGACCCAAACTCTAGATCATAATTCAGCAAGTTTAATCAACCTCCAACAGCCAAATAACAATCCGGACAGCCCTCACTTCGACCCAAAATATTCTATACCAATCTCAGTATTGTCCAATACAAGCATCAAGACCAATGCCAATTCAAATTCCCATAACTCACACTTATTCCAACAGTTCGCAGTCCCAAAACAATTACTAACAATTTAACTAACACCAAACTAAGCACACTTCTTCCCATTCACAACTCCATAACAGAAAATATAAATTAATACCTCCAAAAAATTAAGCTGCACTCGACAAAGAAAATTAAATTCCCCTCTAAATATTCTCTCAACCACCAATTCAATCGACCTCCCCTTACTCCTCGGACTCAATCCGGCACAACCAACAAATTCACAGTAAATAAGAATTAGTGCAGAAATACATTTAAATCTCAAAAGTTCTTTGGGGAAAAATACTTACAATGCTATAATATAATTTTTGAAAGATCACGAATATGCTAGAAGCGGCAACGCAGCAACAAAACAGTGCCAAATGCACTGTGGCCGTGGGTCTCAAAAACCCACTTTTGAACGGGTGCAAACGAAGACCCGAGATTGATAGGGTAGGGCTTAGGGATGTCGGTGAAGCTAATGGTGGTGGTGGTTGGCCGTGGGTGGCGGCGCAATAGGCGGTTGAAGTGCAAAAACACCCAAAACGGAAATGTTGATGGTGGGGCTTCACCGGTGACAGATCGGAGGTCGGGTTGGGTCTATTGGGTTGCTAGAAGGTTGAGGACGATGTGGTGAGAAGATGGTGGCCGGAGGTGGCGCGACGGCGGCGCAGCGGCGCAAGGAATGCCGCGGCTTCGTGTGGTGCGTGGAGGCTAACGGCGGCGCGGCTGAGGCTGGAAATCGGAGGGAGAGGTCGCCGGCCGGTGGGGAGCACGATGGGGTGGGCGGTGTCGCGCACGGCGGCGCGACGGCGGCGGGTTGGGTGAGGAACGGTTGCACGGCGTGAGAGAGAGAGAGAGAGAGAGAGAGAGAGAGAGAGAGAGAGAGAGAGAGAGAGAGAAGGGGGGACCGCGCGGGAAGCAGGGGGAGGAAAAAAAGAAGAAAAAGAAAAAAAAAGAAAAAGAAGAAAAGGAGAAAAAGAAAAGAGGAAAGAGAAAAATAGAGAGAAAAGAAATGAGGTCCAATCCTCATAACTTGGGTCACGAAAATGATCCAACGGAAACGATTTTAAAACAGCTAGTGAAATAAAAATATTTCAAACACAATGATTAACATGAAAATAATTAATTAAACCCAATAATAAATTAATTTGATTTGAGAAGAAATTTAAACGCATAAAAATAATTAATTTAGAGAAAGCACTTCAAAAATAATTTTCGTAAACTAAAAATCATAAAAATAACACAACTAAAAAATTCAACAATTTTAAGACAAGAGAATAAATTTTAAATTAATAACAAAAGAAAATCTTTCAATTAAAAATACACTAAAATACGGGGTGTTACATAACTTCTCAGAATTTCCTCATAACAGCGCTAAGGGAATAATAATCGTCACCTAATAACAAAAATCATGTAGCTTGAGTAAATCTCCAATTGAACAGTCACCTCGTATTTACACCCAAAACACCTATTTTAATTCCTCAAAAACTTAAAAATTTTCTCAAACCTAAAATATCATCGTTTTCTAAATTCATCAATGCCCAATATAAAACTAAGCTCATGATAAAACGAATTTAACTTAAAAATTAAGCTCAAAACACCCTAAAACATTAACAAACTTTTGAATTAAACCAAGCCTTAACCAAATATAAGCCCAACACGAGTTAAGCCCATGGGCTTTAATGGCAGACTTGTTAATACTGTGCAGCTGTACCTATCCTGGCAAGAAAACATAACCAAAGGCTCCGTGTGGCTGAGCACTTCGTCGAAGTTGACAATGGGCATGGAGCAGAGAGACACGGCGGGAGTTGGCTGAGGGTGCTGCGGCGTAGATGCCATCGAGCTGAGCGGCTGAGCACGCGAGAGAAAGAGAGTGATGAGAAAGAGTCCGAGAATGTGAGAAAAAGACGGAGAGGCAGAGATGAAACCGTGGGCACGGCGTGAGCTTACCGAGAGGGATCAACAGCAGCTTAGGGTGGTGTGGGGTTCCCGGCGACGCTTTCTGTGCAGTGTGGTGACTTCACGTGGGTCTGGCGATGTGGCTCACGGCGGCAAGCACTTCCCCTGTTTCAGTGTGGTGCAAACAGAGCACACAGTCCAAATTTTTCTGTAGCTGGGCACGGAGGCTTGGGCGACTTTGTGGAGGTTGTTGTCGTTGCATGGTGGCTGATCAGAGAGAACACGACGGACTTGTGGTAGTGGCTGAAAGGTGCAGTCTTTGGCTGTTTAGGATGGCTTGAACGTACGGGGTTGGCAGTGTGGCGGGGCTGCTCTATGGTGGTTTGAGCGACTATTCAAGGGTGCAGCAGACGACTATGGTATGCGTGGATTTCCAGTCGTGTGGTTTTTGGACTGCACGGGCGGCAAAGATGACTCCGTGAAGCAACCGTGTGAGGTTGTGCTAGCAGGTGTTGGGAAGCAACGACGGGGAGACGTGGGATAGGGAACGTGCGGCATGGAAGAAACTAATGTGCAGGTGGTGTGATCTCAATGTATGCTTGCTAAATAAACATGCTGTTGGAAACCTAATGGAAGTAGATGACGTACGTGCATGGGATATGGGAGTGAAAACTGCTCCCGGGTTGCCACGGCTTGGGCTTTTTCTCCAACTTTTGGGCGTCTATCCAAAACTTTATAATATTACGACTTGTCCTATAAATTTTCCAATGCAAAAATATTCCAAGAGTTTAACTAAAATTTGATATCCATTAAAAAAAAACCAATTTGGAACCATAAAATAGTATTCAAAAAAATTCAACTGGACTTTTCACATGCTTAACCCAAAAATATTAAAAAGCAAGCTTAGTGCTAAGCCCGAATGTTACAATATTATATAAATATATTTATTTACTAATATTATGGCTAACCAAATTACATATCTCAATATCAGTAAGAAACCCAAAAGTTATATTTGGTTTGTCAGTTATCAAAGTATTAGTCACTAAGTAGCCAATACATAAAAATAAATAAAAGAAACAAAGAAATAAGTTTTTGTAACACCCTGTCCCTCTAAGCTAGAAAAGTTAGAGAACCAAATACTACTAACCTTAAAACATCACGTTCATGAACTAGGGATGACGAATTCAATACATTTATAATTTATGATTACTTTATTAAAATGGAAGCTCGCAAAATAATATTTTTCTGAAACACCTCTTAAGAACAAGTCAAATTTCTTGAACTACGATTTTCTCTGAAACTGTAAAATAAAATCGTATCCTTTCTCGGTGTGTCAAGCCTTGTCAATGTCATCTCCTAGACAACACCTTCGCCCACAGCATCCTCGTAAACTTCCTCACCTGAGGGTGGAAAAAATATAAAAACATTAAAATGAGTTGAATACTCACTAAAAACCACATCCTTTAGTCAATATAATAATAATATAGGGTTTAACATTAACATTCTTGAAAAAACATTACCTTTAAGCATACATAAAACACATACTTTAGAGCATTAAAAAAAACTTCATTCCTCAACCTCAAGCATTGATTACCTTAACGTCATATCTTTAAACTAAATTCATACCACAGAAAATGCAAAGGTGAAACACATATCTATGTCCAACACTATATTGGATAGGACTCCGTGGAGCCTTACAATTTCCTTTACCTAAATTTATGCCAGTTTCTCTACCTGATTTTTCATTCGTATGGCAAAGAAGTGGGCCAACTTTTACAGTCTGTCCACAACCACCATTTTGAATCCTATCCTCTGGGAGCTTTCGAGAATCCTGACATGAAATCCATCCCTATTTCATCCCATGTCCATATTAGGATTTAGAGAGACTGCAATGTCCCTGTAGGCCTTTGGTGCTCGACTTTGACCTTCTGACTGTGAAATCACTACTTGTCCCAAAAGCTTAAACTGATGAGAAGATGTAAATTTTATTATTTTATATCTTAACACTCCCCCTCACTTGTGGGCCAGACTTTTCCTCAATGAGTAGGCCCAACAAGTGGAATATTTAATTAAATGGGATAGAGTGTAGAGTCAGGGTTCGAACTCAGGACCTCTGCTCTGATACCATGTGAAATCACCACTTGTCCTAAAATGTTAAGCTGATGGGAAGTTGTAGATTTTATTATTTTATATCTTAACACTGACAAGTCAAGCATTAAGCTACATAGGCCTCTACATCCCTCTTCATACCATTCCACCAATAATGCTATAACATCTCCTTCATATTATTCACACAGATTCGGTTTCCATACCAAAGTACATTATCCTATCACCCTGAACTCCGGTTTCTTCCTTTCTTGACCTTATCAAATATCTCCCTTATGTCTACATCGCCACTTTGGGCCAGACCGAATGGTTTCGGTTAGAGCAAAGGGAGGGAGGGATCGGTATGGCCTACCAAGGAGAAACAACGTCGTGCAACGATAGATCTGAGTTGGTTAGGCTATGGTGGGGACCAATCGGACACTTACATGGCATAGTGGGGATACATTGGCATGAAGGAGTACAAAAGCTGTGGGTAGAGGCTAGGCTGAGATCAACGATGGCGCAACTTCAGACGGTGTGATTTTTACGGCAGATCTGGGTGCCTTTCTGGCTCAAACATCGTCGTCTTTTGTGGTTGAATTTTTTACGGTTTCAGGCGAGGTTGTGATTGGTTTGTTGTGAGGCAGGTTATAGTGGCATTAAGAAATTTCCTCCATGCGTGCTGGGTCTCATGACCAATTTGGGTGGTCTTAGCAGTTCTCGGTGTACATTTGGGCAGATCTGGCGGTTAGATGGTGATGGTTCTTTGTAACACACCATGGTTGAAGGGAGCTCATACGGCGTTGGAGGGCCTGAGGAAGAAGAGATCGAAACCTAAGTTTGAAGTGCAAATGGGTGAAGTCAAACTGAAGTGAAGTCAGAATTGAAGGGATGAAACGGGTAACCTGCATCTGCAACAGCATCTGCACCTGCATCAACAGAACTTTCAGCAATAGGAACAGACTTTTCAGCATCAACAATAGACTTTTTAGCAACAACACCAGAACCTGCACAACACGCACATGGGTGAGATGCAACCTAGAATGGTGAGGCTAGACTTCCCACTTTTTAGTGGAGATGACCCTACAAGTTGGATTTACAAAGCAAATCATTTCTTTATGTTTTACAACACCATTCTGCAAAATAGAGGAAGGTTGACCTCCTTTAACATGGAAGGTAAGGCATTGATTTGGTTTCAAGATATGGAAGATAGTGGCCAAATCCGAAACTGGGATGCCTTACGAAGGATTTGCTTATTAGGTTTGGTCCAAATACTTATGACAACCCCATGGAAGAGCTAACTAAATTAAGACAGTCGGGTATTGTGGAGGATTACCAGTCCAAGTTCGAAACACTGTCAAACAGGTTACGTGGGCTATCTAATGCCTACAAACTCACTTGTTTTGTGAGTGGGTTAAGGGACGATATTTGGCTAACAGTGAGGATTTTTAACCCCACCAACCTTATCTCAGCCTTCAACTTGGCAAGGATCCAAGAAGAAAAAGCAAACATCTCCAAAAAATACCCAAGATCCAGCCTAACCTATTCACCAGACCCAGGAATTTTAACAAATCCACATACCCAACTAGCCGAGAACTTCAAACCCATCCCAAACCAAATATAACCATCCACAGAATAAACCAAAACCAAATGAAAGAAAGGAGAAAAAGGGCCTATGTTATCATTGTGACTCTAAATGGGTACCGGGCCACAAATGTCAAAATCCAAAGTTGTACATGTTGGAGGATATAGTAACGGACAGTGAGTGTAGTGGGTATGATGAAGAAGAACCTTGTGAAACCAATGAAGATTCCATTCCAACCTTAGACCTGTGCCCCACAATAACCAAACCAGAAATTTCCCTACATGCCATAATTGGAACCCACAACCCGTGAACTATGAGAGTCAAGGGGAGAATTGGAACTCAATGGGTTACCATATTGATTGATACGGGCTCCACCCATAACTTTCTAGACCCTGCCATACTAAAAAGAACCAACCTACCATGGAAAAATAAAAAACCCGTGAAAGTGAGAGTTGCTAAATAGGGAAGTCATTATTAGTGAAGGGAGTTGCAGCAGAGTGAAGGTTGTAATCCAAGGAACTGCCTTTTTCTTCGAATTACAAGTATTGGTGTTGGCTGATTGTGACATGGTATTGGGCATTAAATGGCTTCAAGAGCTTGGGAAGGTGTTATGGGACTTTGAAAAGCTTACTATGCATTTTTCATATGGGGGTCAAGAGGTTAAGTTGCAGGGCCTAACAACAGTCAAGATGATTGAGGAGGGTCCCTTGAATAAATTGAACAAGTTGGAAAATAAAGGGATAATTTTACAATTGTTGGAAGATGAAAACCTCACAGAACAGCAGGCCAGAAATGAAGTTCCAGCCACTATAAAAAATTTGCAACAACAGTTTGGTGAAGTATTTTCTAAACCTAAAGGCCTTCCACCTCCCCATACCCATGACCACGCTATCAACCTAATACCCGAGACCAAGCCTATTTCCATACAACCATATCGTTACCCTTATTACCAAAAAGACAAGATTGAGAAGATTGTTCGGCAGTTATTAAAAATAGTGGTAATTAAACCGAGCCAAAGCCCTTACTCATCCCCGGAGTTGTTAGTGAGGAAGGCGGATGGAACATGGCGGCTGTGTGTAGATTACAGGGGACTGAACAGCATCACCATCAAAGACAAATTTCCTATTCCTATGGTTGAGGAACTAATGGATGAGTTGCAAGGGTCAGTGAGTTTTTCCAAGCTGGATTTGAGGTCCGGCTACCACCAAATTCGGGTCAAACCTGATGACGTGCCTAAGATTGCTTTTAGGACTCATAAGGGACACTATGAGTTCCTAGTGATGCCTTTTGGGCTCACCAATGCCCCCTCTACTTTCCAAAGTCTCATGAATGAGGTATTTTGACCCTTTCTAAGAAAATTTATACTTGTTTTCTTTGACGACTTTCTTGTGTACAACAAGTCTGAAATGGAGCATGTAAATCACCTATGGGTCACATTGGAGACACTAAAACAGCACTAGCTGTTTGCAAAAGAATCCAAGTGCTGCTCTGGATGTAAAGAGGTGGCCTACTTGGGTGATTTGATTTTAGCTGTAGGGGGTCAAGGCGGATTCTGACAAGCTAAAGGCAATGATAGAGTGGCCCATGCCGAAATCCCTAAAAGCCTTGAGGGGGTTCTTGGGGTTAACAGGTTATTACCGCAGATTTATACGGGGCTATAGGGGTATTACAGCCCCTCTTACTGGAATGCTTAAAAAGGATGGATTCTAGTGGACGTAAGAGTCTAAGCTGGCTTTATACAAGCTTAAGGAGGTTGTTACACAACCTCTAGTGTTGGCACTACCCGACTTTACTCTACCTTTAACAATTGAGTACGATGCGTCGGGGACTGTAGTGGGGGCAGTTTTAATGCAAAGGGGACAATCAATTGCATTTTTCAGCCAAGCTCAAAAGGGGACGTCACTTTTGTTGTCTACCTACGAGAAGGAATTGTTTGCAATAGTGTCGGCAGTCCTTAAGTGGTGACCCTAGTTGTCAGGGAGGACTTTTGTAGTCAAAACAGACCAGCAAAGTCTCAAACGTCTACTGGACCAAATGATTGGCACTCCAATGCAACAACGATGAATTACCAAGCTCCTAGGCTATGATGTTATAGTGGAGTACAAGCGTGGAGCAAAAAATAGGGTCGCGAATGCCCTGTCCAGAAAGGAGAAGCAGGAAGAAGGGACCTTAATGCTAATCACTTTCCCTAATGTAGATTGGATTGAGGAGCTGAAGGGCACATGTGAAGCTGATGGGCACCTATAGGCCATGTTACAAAGCTATTTGGAGGAAAGATTGGGCTCTAATTACACAGTCAGGGAAGGCTTATTGCTGTACAAGAGTAAACTCTAAATCCCAAACAATGTGGAGTTTAAAAACAAGCTGATGGAGTTATCCCACAGCAGTCCGTGTGGGGGTCACTCAGGCTATGACAAATCTATCCACAGAATTAGAAGGGACTTACTGGCTCGGGATGAAGAAGGACCTTAAACAGTTTATTCGAGCATGTGACATGCCAATGGGTAAAGGCCGACAATTGTTTGCCAAATGGCTTGCTGCAGCCATTACCTATACCATCTCAGCCATGGACCCACATCACCATGGATTTTATTGACGGCTTACCTAACTCTCATGGGTACCATAGTTTATGGGTGGTGGTCTATCGTTTGACTAAGTATAGTCATTTTGTACCCTTGAAACACCCCTATACAGCCAAGTCAGTGGCAGAGTCCTTTATGAAAAATATTTTTAAACTACATGGTTTGCCCCAATCAATTGTTTCTGACAGGGACCCTATGTTTACAAGTCAATTTTGGCAGGAACGTTTCACCTTACAGGGAGTTCAGATGTGCACGAGCACATCATACCATCCTCAGATGGATGGCTAGTCAGAGACAGTTAATACGGCTGTGGAAAACTACTTGTAATGTTTTACGGGAGATCGATCGAAGGAGTGGTGGTATAATTCCACCCAACATCTCTCGACTAAAGTCTCACCCTATGAAGCCCTCTATGGCTACCCCTACCCCGTGTAATGAACTATGTTTCGGGAAGCTCACAAGAAACAGTGGACCAGACACTACGTGGCGGAGTCCAAATTCTCAAACTCCTCAAACAAATTTACAACATGCTCAAAACAGGATGAAAAAATATGCAGATCTTAGACAAAGAGAGCAGCAGTTCGAAGAGGGACAATGGGTATACCTCAGGCTGCAGCCGTACCGCCAAACGTCAATGGCTCACATGAGGAATCTCAAGCTAGCTTTGAGGTACTTTGGGCCATACAAAATACTGAGGAAGGTTGGAGCCATGGCCTACATTCTTGATCTACCACCATCTTCAAGGATCCATCCTACTTTTCATTTAGCCCTGCTCAAGAGGAAGATCGGTTCGAAGATCATGGCCATTCCATCACTCCCTCCCATTGATGAACATGGTGTTCTCCGCCCTGAGCCTGAGGAGGTGCTCAGCCGTCACATGGTGAAAGTGGGTAATAAGGCTCGGTTGGAGCTGCTAGTGAAATGGCACGACCAAAATGCCACTGATGCTACTTGGGAGGTGTATTCAACACTCAAAGATGATTTCCCCCACCTTGAGGGCAAGGTTTTGTGATGGGGGAAGGTATGTAACACACCATGGCTGAACAAACCTCATACGGTGTTGGAGGGTTTGAGGAAGAAGAGATCGAAACCTAAGTCTGAAGTGCACGTGGGTGAAGTCAAACTTAAGTGAAGTCAGAGCTGAAGGGGTGTTGTGAGTTAGTGGGTTGGGTCATTAGGGCCCATGATCTGTTAGTAAGATCTGTAGAATAGTGGGCTGCGGGAGTGTCCTGGGCTATCATCCATTTGATTTGCTGTTTTATTTACTTGTTTAATTCTTGTTCTTTAAGTGAGTCCATTAGTAGGCCACAGGCCCTTTTCATTTCTAGGGGTATATGTACACAGAACGTAAAAGTGTAAGGCATCTGAAAAGTAATGAAAAAACCCTAAGTTTCCTCTTTTCTCTCTACCTCTCTATCTCATTTCCCCTTCAGGAGGCACTCCCCTCTAAGAGAGTTTACTTATTTTGTGTGAATCCGATTAGACTTGTTACATTCTTGGTGTTCAGGCACGACTAGGCTTCGGTGTTGGTATTTAGTGGTTTCGTGACAGGTGGTCGACGGTGGCAAAACAGAGAGTGAGAGCGAGGGAGACCAACCATCTTGGGGGTGTTTTATGCAAGGAGGTCAGGTGTGGGAGAGGGCGACATGCAGGACGCACAGGTTGCATTGCAGAAGGAGAGAGAGAGCCACAGGAAGGGGTGCGGCACTGGAGAGAGAAAATGAGAAGAAGAAGAGAGAGAGAAGGAATTTAGGGTTTTTCTCCATTAGAGCAAAACGGTGTCGTTTCAGGGGTTAAGGGGCTGGGCATTAATCAAGGCCTTGGGCCGGCATTTTGGGCCCTCTGAGGGCATCCCAACTTGTGTTTCTCTTCTTTATTTTACAAGGGTTGGGTCCCTTTTTACTGGGCCTCATAGTCCAAACCGGACTGAATGGTTCTAGTCAATTCAAAGCGAACCGTAAGTTAAATGGTTGATCTCGATCCCTATATTTTGGGAGTTCTAGTTCTCAGTTTGCTCGTAGGGTATGGGTTTTTCACCCCGAATTAAGCATGGATGTTAATCTAAATTTTTCATCCCCAAAATTATCCTCTCATGGCACATGGATTACTAGTCATACTGCGTTTGGCATGGTATTTGATTTCAATCTCTTTTCTTCCCACTGTTTTCGTAGTTATGAAATACATTATGATTATACACCTATAATTTCTCATGCATATCTTTCACCCTCTTTAATATTGGCTTTCACATCAAGTTTTGTACCATATTGCTTAAACCATAGGAAAAGTTCATTTTAGCCCAAAAGCTTAAATTGCTAAGAAATTGTGAATTTGATTATTAGTTTTAGCCTGGTTATGTTTTGTTTGGCATTCGTCCAAATTAATTAGCAACGCAAATTTGTTGAGCTTACTTGTTAAATTAATTAATTATTGTTTGATTCTTTTTTAAACTTCAAAAACACTTTCAGGAGATTCCATGACGAGAGTTGCTAAAGATGCACCACAAAGGCAAGGCATTCGTCCACTCCCACCCTGTAACGCCCCTCCTTGTGGTGGGACTTTAATAAATGGTTTTAGAAAATGAGACAAGAATTACTGAACCATTTAATACTTTTTCTCTTTCATTCCCAGGATATTAACGATTCTATGTTTTAAAATTAAAACATGCTTTGTATATTAAAAGAGAGTTTACAACGAAAATCATTAAATTAAATTAAAAGGTCTTTTACAAAAATTGACTTTCATACATTACATAAAAACAAGCCTAGGCTTCTGTCAGTCTTCCCTTTAGCCATGTATGTCCTGACGCTTCTTACTCATTTTAATCCTGAGAGGGTGAGGAACATACATAAAAATAAAATAAGTCGAATACTCAGTAAACATTACTTCATACGGTAAAAATATACTAACACAGGTTTTCATTCATAGATTCATCATTCCTCTACATACTTTACATGAAACATTCATTTCATTTGAAAACATTATGAGGTTTTTCATTAAAAAAGTTTTCATTTCTCATAAAATATTCCCCACACTTTGTGCATCCTTCATAAAGAGCTAAATGATTACACAACATTCAATTTAACTCTTTTCACTTTTTCTTTGGCCGGTACACACTGTTACGCCCCATGTGTTGGGGTTAGCGGTCCTTTGGATCGGAATCCCTTTTAGTCAGGGGTGGCACTGGGTGCACTACCAATACTACTTACCCGGCATTGCAATATGTCCGGTCCATTGGTACCATCATTCATTCATTCAGTTATGGCCGTTACGTATTTTCATACATTAAAGCATTCATTCATTTCCTTTCATTCATTCCTTTTAGTTCTTTCCTTTTCATTTCTTTTCATTCATCAGTCCATTTCATCTCATAAACATCATTTAAAAGTCTAAGCATAAACGTCATTAGTAAACATAATTTCATAGTGTTCTTTAAACATCATTTCATAGTATCATTTAAAATTCATTTCATAGCATTATTTAAATACACTTTCATAGCATTATTTAAATATACTTTCATCGCATGATTTAAACATCATTTAAAAGCATCAAGCATAAACCTCAACATTTCATTTTATAAAAAATAAAGACAATAGCTACTACATATAACATCCATTTACATGCATACAACTATTACTTTGGGTGCATAAATAGTGGTTCCCAAAGAAGGCATTTACCTACGTATACCTTTAAACATTAATACTTAGCATACTTTCATAAAACATCATTTCATTTCATTCACTTCATAAAAGAATATTTTCATAAAAGCTTTTCATTTTCATTTCATACTATTTAGAAAACTCCATAAGAGTATGAACATAATACTTACCTGGAGTACTCCATACTATTTATTTTTCATGTGCGTGTTAGATGGCAACCTACATGCATACATAACCTCAACATCATTTCCTTTTTAAGTGGATATGTAACTTAAACTTAAAACTTATATAATACTACCATTTACTTAAACTTCCTTCACTTAGACATACTCTATTATCCAAGTCCATATTCTATGCTTTCTTTTATCACTTTTCTAAATTCTCAAACTCATAACTTGGGACCTACTTGAGGTCACCATTCCAACATATGGCATTCTATTTCAAGTTCTTATCCTTTAAAGTGAACCTCCTAGGTTAAGACACACTATCACCTTCATCATACTCTTCCTACCAAGCCATCCATTCCGATGCATAACTTGAACCAACCAAGTTATACATCTCAATCCTATTCAACACATACATCTCTTTCTTCATTTATGCATATTCTAACCAACACTTCGTCATAAACCAAATCAAGCATAATACACAACTTTAAGGCCCGGTTTGGATACACAGTTCAGATCAGATGAGATATTTTAATTAGTAGTGTGATTTTTTGAGTTAAGATGAGATGAGATATTTTGTAAAAAAGTGTATGTTTGGATAGTGAGATGAGATGATATAGTTTCGACTTTTTTGGATTTGATAAAGGAAAATACTAAAATCACAGCTGGGTATTCCCAACTGGGATCTCGACTTTTTTTTTTCTTAATGACTAAGTAAGTATTTTTTATTGATGTTGTGATTTTTTAAAAGAACATATATTTAAAAATGATAAAAAAATGCATGAAAAAAAGTAAGAAAAAAAAAAGGAAACACTAATAAAGGGGTGGGTCCCACCAATGATTTAGTAATAGTTATGAATATATTAATAAAAAATAATACTTATGAGTAATTAAAAAATCTATCATAAATAAATTTAAATCCCAAAATATATTGGGAAGTTGTTGGCCGAAATTTATAATTTCTTTTTTTTAAAGATATTTTTATCTATTTATTTTTCTATATATAAGAAATGCATCATTTTTATTCTAATTGTAAATTATAATAATTTTGAATATTGTAATAAATAAGTATATGAATTATGTTGTAGATTTGTTTTAAATAATTTATTAATTTCGAATTTTCTAATAAAACCCCAAAATGCACTTCTATTCAATACTCACAAAAATATCAATTTCTTTGTGAAAATATATTTCTAATAAATACTTATTGATTATTCTATTTTAATGACAAATGAATTTTTTTTACTATGTGGGATTCTTTTTACTGTTTATGTCAGAAAATAATGAGATAGGTTTGAAAACTTAGAGATGAAATAGAGATGTAAAATTAAAAGTTTGGCTAGACAAAACTATCTCATTCGTAGAGACCAGATGAGTTCATCTCATCTAGCAAACCAAACCGGGCCTAACCAACCTTGAGGCTCAAACATCGTGTACTCATACCTGAGACAGACTATCCATTACATATGGTAAATATGTCTGGTACATGCGTCCAACCAATTTACACATGCATCTTACCCTTTCTATCACCTAAGATCAGCATATAGTCCACTATAACATCCGCTTATGTAAACAAGCATCATACACATTGACATTAACATACAACTCAAACCCAACCAACATAACATTTCATACAACCCGTTCAACTGCATAACTTATCCCGACACTTCACACGACATACACAATATACAACCAAATCAAAACTACATCACATCCAATCACTTCAGACAGTTCCCAAACACTTTACAAACTACACAATGATCCATAATTCAGCCCATCACTTCACATTCACAGTTCACTACATGGAGCACATTCACAATAGTCCAACCATTTCACAATCAAAACCCCATCATAACTTCACATCACAGCTTCACATTTAATCCCAACACTTTATAACATGCTACCATCTCACCAACTACATCACAACCGCACAATAACCCTGTCACTTCACACTACACATAGCTACAACACAATTGCACAATAATGCAAATCACTTCAATTACACAGCCACATCACAAACTACTCCAACCACAGAACACACTTCACAACTACAACTACACAACCATCCCAACACTTTACAATCATAAACATATCATAAACACCACATTTCCAATCCACAACCACAACACATTCACAACACCATTTCAATTTTAGCTTCACAACATAAAAAATCATTGAGGGAAAGAGATAGAAATTATACCATAATTCTGGAGCTAACGTTGTTGCGTCGCTTGATGTTCGGCAAGGTTTCGTGGTGGTGGTTATGTACATGGAAGGAGGGGCTGGGTTAAGACTTGGTTGTCACTGTTGTGACCCTAAAAATAGGGAATGAGAGGTGGATGGGCAGTGAGACATGTGTGGAGGGGCTAGGCAGTGGCAGGGGCTAGGGGTTTGTGTCTGGCGGTAGTGTTGTTGTGGGTGGCGACGGCAAGGCCGTGAGGTGAAAGGAGAAGCTAAGGGGGGTTTTGTGAAGGGGAGAAGAGAAGGAGCATCAGTGGCCTGGGGGAGTAGTGATGGAAGTGTACAAGCTTTTGCACGATGGAGAGGATGCCGATGGCTAAGGGGTGTGGTGGCTTATGGTGCTGCTGGTGGTTGTCGCGAGAGACAGAGAGAAATAAAAGGGAAGAGGCATCGAGACTGAGAGGGGGGAGGGGGTTGCTCACCATGGGGAAAATTGAGAGAAGGAGGTGGAGGGCTCTGATACATGGTGCCTCGCCATGGAGGATGGCGGAAACACTGGAACCAGAGAAACAAAGAGGGAGTGAGAGAGAGACGTGGGGGCTGGGGTGCACGACGGTGGCTGCTAAGCCATGAGAGAGGATAGGGGTTGTAACGCCCCGTTCTCGGAGGTCTGGAGAGTTAGCTCTTATCCCTTAAGAACATCTCTAATAATCAATAATAAATAAACAGAAACTCCACAAAATACTTAACTTATTTGTTCGATCTAGAAATCCATGTCCCTCCATAGAAATACTAAACAAAAATCTTGATAAAATAAAATAACATCTCCACAAAGACTCAAATTATTAATAACTTGACATACCAAAATAACCTCTATAGATAAAACTACTAAATATGATCCTCCAAAATACTTGTACCCTTAGCACTCATTCATCAACGATTATCACACCTTGCTAAAACTTCATACTCTTGTTCTCCAGCTAAACCATTAAAATTATCTGAAAAATATTTGGAGATAAGGGGTGAGTTATCAACAACTAAGTAAGCAGATGACATATACTAGTATGTAAACATGAGCATTTACAGAGTTCAGAATGCAGAACAAAACACTTTCTTTTAGAATGCATAATCAGAAGATTATAAAAAAATATCAGAGCGAAAGTTCAAAAATATTCATAATCAAAATCTCTTTGGCATAGCATAAACTGAAACATCACTTCTTATCTTATCATATCATAACAGATACCATGTTTAACCCCCGTGATAGGATTGTGCAAATCCCGGCGGCCAATCGAGCAGAAATAGAATGTGAATCTTCCCCTTATGATTCTTGGAGCCCCGAGTGTGCACACAGAAAAGACCACGCAGAAAACCACTTCGCTTCCAAAGTGGGTGCACCAGAAATAGAAAAGTTGGTACCAACCTGAATAGAGACCACATTTTTACACCCGTAGTAAGGTTAGAACGAAACATAAACAGAAACAGAATGTTATGCCAGAGGTTTTTAGAAAACACATCATATCATATCAAAGTACTAAACATCTTTAGAACAGAACGAAATCATATCACAAAACATAATTTTATGCACAAAATTTCATATTCGCTCTCTTTTGAACAGTTCAGAAACAAAATGCAAAATAGCTCATGTCTACACCAGTCATGCCAGAAAATACTTTATTCTTAAACAGAAACTCATGAGTAATGCAGAACAAATAACTAAGGTAGTTTAAATTTCTTTTCATAACCAAACATGCATATTTTTCAAAAATCAACCTCGGCTTATTTTATTTTTATGCAAAGTCTAGTATAGGAATCCTGCTTACCTGGACTTTTTAAATTCTCTGTATTTTCTCACAACATTGCCAACGGAAAAGAAAATCGATCATCACCTATAAGATAGTCACATGTAACTTTCATAAATTTTCAATTGAACACATATTTCAAAATCAACACCCGAGTTCTACAAAATCTAAACTTTCCTATTGTCTACAAATCCTCCAACATAAAACATCATCACTCTTCAAAACACTTTAAAAACACCAAAAATACCTGCAACTTTGAATATCTAACTTCTCGTCTTATTTCAAAAATCATTATAAATAACAAATACTGGATCACTTACTAAGAGGGGCATATGTAATTTACTTAAAAGGGGCTTAACGTCTCAAAAAGTGAAGTGCAGGAGAGTGACTTATGCACGGGTAGTGTATGTATACAACGTGCGTTGTGGGTTCGGCCATGAATGTCCAGCATGGTTGAGTGACGATGGTTGTCTTGGGTGGCAGAGCGTGAGAGGGGAATCGGGAAGGGTGGAGGACCGGGCATGGTGGTTGGCCCCACGTGTGGCGGCTTCTATGTGAAACCTCGTGGCCTGGGTTGTGTCCGGTGTAGTGCAGCGTGGAGGAGCAAGAAAAATCGCTCCACTTCGTTTCCTATAAACAGGGCCATGGTGGCTTCCGATGGTGGTCCCGAGGGAGGTTATGGGTGGTGAAAGGAGCTTGTACCTGATGGTGTTGCTTGGTGGTGCATGGTGACAGAGGGAGGAGGCGTTCGGGATGCTATGTTTTTGGTATAGAAAACAGAATATTCCAAGGGGTTTGGGATGATACACGGCTGGGCTATGGTGGCTTACAGTTTCACAAGGGACTGGGCAATGGACAGAGGCTTTCGTCTTGCAGGGGGAAACTCGCACGGGGGTGGTTTCGGTTCGGCTGAGCACACACGAGCGTGGGTTTTTTTGATGGTGAGGTCATGCAACTAGGCTGCAGGCGAGGTCTAACGCCTTGGGTGTGGAGGTGTAGAGACAGAGACGGTGACTGCATGGAGGTTATGGAGGGTGGCGACTTGTGGTGGACGATGGTTTGTGGATGGAGCTGCTTCTGTGAGTGCGTGGGTGGAGACTGCTGTGGGAGTTTTGCAGCAGCTATAGGTTTGGAAAACTAACATGCAGGTACATATATATATATATATTTATTGGCAATGGAAAAACCCTAGAGAAATGAGGGAGATGTGTGTGGGAGTGGAATCGTGTGTGGAGGCGAAAATGATCATAAAACGGATAGTTGGTTTTCATGGTTTAAAACCAAACGAGTGTGGGCTTGGGTCTTGGGCTTTTTCTTGAGTCATGGTTCTCGACTCAATTTCTAAAAACAATCCAACTTGTTCTAGAAATTTCTCGGCTCAATTCTCACTTTGGCCCTTTAGAAAAACAACCTAATTATCAAGCCGAATAAAATCATAATCCACCAAAACAAAGATTTTTGGCCCGTAGTCAATTAAAAAGAAATACTTAAAAAAAAAGTAACTAAGCTCTTCATACGTATAAGTTCAAAAACAAAACTTTTATAGAACAACTTGTTGCTGGACCCGGGTGTTACAGGGGTGGTCGTGGTGAGGCTTGATAGGGTTGCTCACGGTGGCGGCGTGCGGCTTTGTTGGGTGGAGAGAAGCCGAGGGAGAAGGGACTCATGAGTTGGGTTACAACTTGAGGGGAGGCGCGGCGTGGGGGAAAAGGGAGAGGGAGGATCATAGGTGGAGGATCGCCAGCATGAGGTGACGGTGGAGGTGGTGCTGGCGACATGAAATTTGTTGTAGTGATGTGTGATGTCCTCGAGTTGGTTGGCAAGCTGATGTGTTCTTTGGTGTAACTTGTATTCTCTGTGTGAAATCTAGTGATTGGACATTCTCTATGTGAGATATGGTGATTTGAAATATATCTATGTGAGAATTGACAATCTAAAACATCTCTGTGTGAGATTAGATGATCTTAAACATCTCTATGTGAGATCGAATCATTAGAAATATCCATGTGTGAGATTGGATAAATACGATGTGTTTTACATGCTCAAGAAGAGGGTGATTCCCTGCCTCGGTGATATATATAAATATATATATATATATATACAATTGACTTTTTCTCAGAGAGAAATTTCACAGAGGGTGATTCCTTGTCGTGCTTATGTATCTGTGTTTTACTCAGAAGGTGATTCTTTGCCATAAATGCCTATGTTTTGCTTGGAGGGCGATTCATCGCCATGCACAATAAATTATAATTCATCATATTGAATCTTTTCAAAATTATCAACAAAATGAGGCTTTATTTAAAGTTTTTAAAAAATTTTTTTTCAATTTATATTTAAGAAACCAATTTAAACTGATGCCTCATTGTAAATTTTGTCCTCAATTTAGCAAGATTATTGAAAAATTTATTTAAAAATAAAAATTATTCGTTGTATTAAATATATAAACCTTAGTATCATGGGGCCTTACACAAAATAAAAAATATAAAAATATTACTATAAATTTTTATTTAGTCTTTTTAAATTTTTCTAAAATAAAAAATAAAAACATCTTATTTTATATTTGGGGGCCTTATATAGAGTGGGGGCAATGTCCTAACTGGCCTTCCCCTTGGGCGGACTCTTCCTTTTGGTTATCGAACACTGAAGTGTGGAGTACTGTAGAGGATGCGCTATCTTCGGGCAGTCACACACTAAAATAGTACTTTCATCCTCAATCCTCTATGCCTACCAGTGCCAATATTAGCAACCATAAGCTCAACATATTTTCATTATATTACTTTTTTTAGGTAATTAACTCTAGCTAGCAAGGCTCGAGTATAGATCGGTTGAATGAATATGTGCCCTATTACAAATCAGGTATGATATTAAGGGGTCCAGATCCAATGAAAAGTAGAGCCAAACCAGAGACCTTTAATGTAACACCCGGACGAGCCAAGCCCGATTTCTAAATATTTTTGGACTTATATGTATGAAAATACTAGTTGAGCTTTCAAATACTTTTTTTTTATATATATAGATTACGGGTCTAACTTATTTTCAAGAATCCAACCTATAATTTATTTTTTAAATGTTTGTTATCTTTTCAAACAGACTCTAGAGTCCCTTTTCCATTAAAATTCTAGAACCCATGTTTTATTTATTTATTTATATATATTTAGATATATGTATTTTGCAGCTCCGTATTTGTGGGAAATCTATTTTTTTTTCAAATTCTAATTAGTTTCAGTTGCCTCTCACCACGTTTAGATAGTTTTGTTTTGTTTTTATTTAAATCCCCAGCCCCCACTTCGCACCACTCCCGTAGCCCAAGCTTGCACGTCTCTTCATCCCTTATCTTTTAGGGTTTTTTTTTTTTGATTTTTTTTCGTCACCAATATATAATATGTTCATCCCTCCCGCATGAAAAGAAAACTCCAAGCCACAAACCTCCTTGGAAGCCTTCCCTTCCATGCACATTGTTTCCCTCCTCAAGCACCACCTCAAACTGCAACCAACACCTCCATGCCTCCACGTCCAGGAAACACAACGTACGTTGCCACCACCCTCTCCCACAATGAAGCCGCCACCCTTCACAACCTCCATGCAGTCACCGTCTTTTTCACTGTGGCAGTGTAACGCCCCGGTCCCAGATGGGTCGAAGAGTTACTACTTGTCACTCAAAAATCATGTCTCACAGTTCAAATATAAACTCTAACTTCTCAATTACACATGAATCTCAATGTTTAAAACTCTGATATGAACCCGTGGGAATAGAATCCCTTGAACCCACAATTAATTTGAAAAATCATCTAAGAAAGCTAAAATCAAGCCAATGAAAAATTTAGACCGGTTGAGAAACTCGTTTCAAGAACCTAGATTATATGAAAATCTAGACCCGTTGAAGAACCTGCCTCAAGAACTTAAATTATAAGGAAGAACGTCGTAAAGGTTGTGATTTGATTTTTATAATTTCAAAAGTTCATTCAAGAACAAAAGGAGATAAACTCAACTCACAATGAATAAATTCATCAAATTTCATAAACTTATTAAAATGAGGTTACAAAGAGTATTTAAAGCAAAGCCTAATTAAAACCCTAACCAAAATAAATCCACATCTTTGAAAAATGCCCCTGAGTGAATAGTATCATGTCTACAGTACGACTACAGTACTCGGCTACAGTAACTTCTTGAAACCCTAGTTCAACAAAATAATAACTTTCCTAACATGCCCTTGAATAGGTGCCCCCTTAAGTCATTCTCATAATAAACCAAATTATTCTAAACTAATAAAATAAGTCATTTAAATGAATTAAACAAGCTGAAAGCCTTCAAGTGCCCAAAGCGTTTAAGTCATGTTGTTACTCTCTTCCATAGCTTGTATCAAATGAATCAAAACTGGATCTTCATTTTCTAAGCCCATCTTGAATGTTGGGCTCTTGCTAGACTCGTCCCAAGTGGATTGCATGAATCCTTGCATTGACTCCTTGATCTTCTTGGCTTTTAACCTTGTGATTGACCCATCTGAAACTTGTAAAAGATCTTTAAAACTAGGTCCATCTTGGTGCCCATCATTCTTCTCTCCTCAAAAGGATTCGACCTCGAATCTCTACCTACATCAAATGGAGAACGGTCAGAAACATTGAAAGTAGTAAAAACATGATACCACCGGGAAGATCCACTTTATATGCATTATCATTAATTTTCTAAATAATTTGAAAAGGTCTATCTAAAGCTAAAGGAGTAAGTGGATTAAAACCATAAACAATTTCAAAAGGAGAATAAGAAATAGTAGTATGCAAGGTTTTATTATATGCACACTCTAATAAGGGCAAATGATACTCCCGCAAACGTCCATGTAATAATTCATTGAATGGCAAATAATACTCCCACAAATGTTCATGAAACACATCTAAAGTTTTTCAAACACCAAAATGACCACTCCAATTATATGCAAACTCAGTGAATGGCAAGCAATACTCCCACAAACGTTCAGGCAACACATTAATGAATGGCGAATGATATTCCCACAAATGTTCATGCAACATGTCAATGAATGGGAAATGATAGTCCTACAAGCGTTTATGCAACACGTCTAAAGTCTTCCTTACACCAAAGGTACCCAACAAACCACCATGTCTATCACACATAAGCAACTTAGGCATAAAACTAGTAGGCACACAAAGTTTATTCTCTCTAAACAAGAAGCAATCTAGTTTATAGAACTTACCAAACGATATTTTCTCACATGTTCCATACACACTAGCAAAGTCATCGTCATTAGCATGCAATTTTCTTATCATATTCAAATCTCAACAACTTTGCATTTAGAATAAAGATAAGCACATACCTACTTGCTAATGGATTAACCACAAAAGTTTCCTCACCATGTGTGTATTTGATTACAAAGTCTCAATACAGTTCTCCCACTTAGCATGCATTCTAGTCAACAACTTACCTTGTCTCTTCAAGTGTGTCAAAGACTCATGTTCTTCAAACAAAGGTCGGGAAGGAATTGTCGCACCTGACACAAAATCAATGTAGTGCTCTATCTCTCTAATAAGTGGCAATCCACTAAACACACCGCTAGGAAACACGACCTCATATCCCTGCAACAAAGAGACAATAACACTAGGCAGATATACGTCAAGTTCGTTAGTATTAAGACACGCCTTAGCATAAAAACTCAATTTTCTCTTTGTTTTTCTCTCACTTTCTTCACTCTCACTTTTCTTTCAACTCTCTTTTTCCTTTTCACTCCATTTTTCCCTTTTACTCTCTTTTTCATTTTTACTCTCTTTTTTTCTATCACTCTCTTTTTCTACATCTTTTTTTGAACTCTCGATCTCACAATTGTTTTTTAACTCATTCTCTCTTTTTCTTGAGGTCTCACCCTCACCCTCATCATTTTTCTCTCTCTTTCATTTTCGGCCTCACTATTTCTTTTTTTCTCAATCTCACATTCACTCTTGCTTTTTAGCTCAATCTCAAGGTCACTCTTTTTTTTAGCTTAGTCACTTTTTCACTTTTTTTTTTTTTTTATCACTCTCACTTTCACTCTTTCTTTTTTGATCACTCTCATTTTCACTCTTTCTTTTTTGAGCAACCTCACTTCTCAGTTTTAGTTGGTCTCTATGGACCTGTGTTGGAGTTACAGGAGCAAGTTTGATTATTCTTCCATCATTTTCAAAACTGTACATATTCCTTAACCCATCATGGATCACTTTCCTATCATACTGTCACGGCTTCCCTTACAAAATATGGCCAGCCTGCATAGACACTACATCACAAAGCACCATATCCTGGTATTTTCCAATTAAAAAAGAAACTAGTACTTGCTTATTTACCCTAACCTCTCCACAATCACTCAACCACTGCAACTTGTATAGTCTACGGTGTTTCAAGGTAAATAAATTCAATTTCTCAACTAAAGTAGTGCTAGCCAAATTGATACAACTCCTCCCATCAATGATCATTCTACATACCTTGTTGTTGATGTGGTATCAAGTATGACAAATGTTCTCGTTCTGCTGCTATGTATCATCAATCTTAATTTGTGTGTTGAGAACACATCTAGTAACAAGAGACTCTACTCTTCATTCTTACACTTATGTTCAATACTAGGCTCATGCCTCCTCCTATCTCTCCCACCTTGCAGTTTTCTACACACTGCATCTTGTTGATCCATCATATCCCTCACTTCACCCAACACCAAATTCAACCACTCAAACTGTTGTTGCATGGCTTGCAACACAAAGGATGAGTTATCTGCCATCCCCTTTGGTGATGAGTCACTCCTACGAGATATCGTAATGTGTTGCACAAAAGAATGTTAGTGGAAAACCTCACACACTCCCTTATGTGTTTACACTCGAACAATGGCACTCCACTTGTGTTTCACTCTTAATTGACTTTTTCCCGATAATAGTCTCACACTCTTTTGCATTTTACCTCAATAGTTTTCCGACTCAAGTTCTTTAAGAACTAGTTGAACTAAATCAAGACAATACAATCTTATATTATTCCTACCAGCAATAGGTTGAAGAAATAAGAATAAGAAACAAGGAATGAATAAATTGACACGAGACTCAAGGAATTTATACGAGGGAAAGAGTAATTATAAAACAAGATACCAACTAGAAAGATGTTTTCAACCCCTTTGATGATAAAGCTCAATCAACAAATATATTTCTTTCTCTTTGTTGTAACTATGTAGCAATCTTTGAATATGCTAACTGTGCTTTTCTTTTCTTTTTTTCAAATTTTATTTTCCTTTCTTTTCTTTTCTCTAATTCAATTACAAATAGCAATATTCAATTGTGAAAACCAAGCAATTGAATTCAAACACACAAGAATTGACAATGAAGTAGAAGAGAATCGATGGAATGACACTCCAAGCAATTAACAAACTTAGAGATGCAAGAAACCCTAGAATTTTGAAACCCTCGGTGATGCAAATTTCAGTCAAACCAAAAACCCTAAGAATTTCGGCAGCCTACTTTCTTTTTTTTTTTTTTTTGCAACCCTAGAACAATGAAGCCCTAGAATTAAATTTAAAGATGCAAGAATTAAAAGATAGAATCAGACCTAATTGGAAACTGAGCTTTGAATACCAAATGATATGAACCCATGGGAATAGAATCCCTTGAACCCACAATTGTAACTCCCCGATCCAGGATGGGTCGGAGAGTTACCTCTTAACACCTAAAATCATATTTCACTGTACAAATATAAACTCAAATTCCTCAATTACCCATAAAGCTCATTACTTTAAACCATTTACTCCCAAATAAAGAACTAAGAATATGACGAAGTCTCAAAATACATGCCAACTTCCCAAAGTAATAAGTCAACAAAGCAAAACGAAACTATTCAATAAAAATTCTCCAATAACAAGTACCCTCTTTGTATTTAATATACTATGCTCACCAAGCCTTACCCATGTTTCCTATTCTTGAACCTCTGTTAAAGTATCCAAAATATCTGAAAAATGTTATGGAGATAAGGGGTGAGTTATCAATAACTTCGTAAACAGAGAACATAAACTAGCGTGCAAACATGAGCATTTATAGAGTACAATATGCAGAACAAAACATGTTTTCAAACGTAACAGAGCGATGATTTTAAGACATATAAACCTAGAGTACTTTGGCATAACATAACCTGAGCATCATCATCACATCAAAACAGGGCATCTCACAGAGCAGAGACCATGTTTCACCCCCGTGGTAGGGTTGTGCTAACCCCGATGGTCAAACCGGGCAGAGACAGAGGTGAAATCTTTCCCTTATTACTCTCGGAGCCCCAAGTGTGCACACAGGAAAGACCATAATAAAACCACTTTATTTCCAAAGTGGGTGCACTCAAAGACAGAGAAGTTGATACCAACCCAAACAGAGCAGAGCAGAGCAGAGATATAGTCAGATACAAAATCAATGCACCATGCCAAAGGTTTTCAGATGCCATATCAAAACAAGACAGAGTACCAAAACATAATCAGATCATTATCACATATTGAAAACAAAAGTCAGAGCATCTTTCTAAATCAATGCACAATTTTTCAGATTCTCAATATCGCTATTTTTTCAGATTTTAGAGACAACATGACAAAATTTAGCTCATGTTTACACAATGCATGTCAGAAAATATTTTTCCTTTTTCGTACAGATTTCATGAGTAATACAAATAAGCGACCGAGGTTGATTTTTCCCAAGTTCCAATTTCATCACAAAATATACAAAGTTTTCAGAAAGTCAACCTCAGTCTCAATAACTCGTATAAAGCCTAAAATAGGATTCCCGTTTACCTAGACCTTTTAGCTTTTTTAAAATTCTCCACAACAGTACCGAATGAAAAATCAATCGTCACCTATAAAAATAATCACGTAATTTCCATAAGTATTTGAAATTAACACCTTTTTCAATACTTGCTTGAGATGCTAAGTAACCTATTTTCCTAAAAATCTAAATTCCTCGAAACCCTAAAATATAAAAAATTCTCAAATACCTCGATATTCACTTAATGTAATAATATAGCAAAATCGATTAAAGTAATCAACAAAAATCTCGTTTAATAAAAATACAACTTATTAAAATTTAAGTACTCAAAAGTAAAATTGCGTACTTACTATTTATTTTTAAAATTGAACTTTAAAAATAATTTAATACTAAATAATACAATTTAAATTTCATTTAATTTCTTTATGAAAACATGTATTTAAAAATTAAGTCCATACAACAGTTTAATATATAAAGGAAAGACACGCTACGTAAAATCAGTGATATTCCTGTAAATTTGTCAAAGCATGTGCTCTAAAAACAAATTGTAAATAGATAAACTTATGAAACTACCTCCAGCCAACCCGTGTGCAGAAGGTAGGGTTGTTTCATACCAATGAGAAGGATGCGCGTGGTGGATGTAAGGTGTTAGCATGGCGGCAAAGATACGGCGGTCAGCAACACAGAGGGCACTGAGATAGAGAGGGAGTAAGAGAGAGAGAGAGAGAGAGAGAGAAATCAGAGATAGGAAACACGGTGAAAGGGATATCGTGCGAGATACTTACAGAGGTAGCCAGAGACAGCGACAGGGTGGTTGGGGCGGCAACAGATCATGGAGTGGCACATGGGTGGCGGAAGGGTTGTTGGTCGGTGTCGTTAAGCTTCACCGACATGTCATGGGGCTACAGAACGAAGGTGGGGGAAAGTGGTTTATTTCTCTATTTTGGGGGTCAAAAACAGGGGACAAGCAGTGGCTTCAATGGTGCCTTGATGGTGTAGGGGCAGCGCGGTGGTGGAGTTCTTCGTTGCACTGAGGTTGAGCGAAAACTTATGTAGTGGTCTTGCTGGCCCTTGGGTTGTGGGGAAGAAACCGAGAGAGGGAGGAGGCGTGAAGGAGGCTCACGGTGTCGCAGCGTGGGGTGGTTCAATGGTGAGTGGTTTACGGTGCTTGAACACAGCTGGGCTTCGTGGCTGTACTGGTGGCTTCCGTCGAGAAGGTTGGTGGGTATCTCGGGTTCATGTCGGCAACAACTGGTTCGTGGAGGAGGGATAGATGTGCGACAGTGCTAATTCCTTTTTGGCGTGATCTTGACTGGTTCAACAGAGGCTGACGAGTGCGTGGGACAAGTTCCCGTTAAGGTCACAGAGGTGCTAGGCAGTGGGGGTAGACCCGTCGTGGTTGGATGGTGGGTGTTTCCAGGTGCCTCGCAACTTGGTGCAGAGAAGATAGATAAATAGAGAGAGAGAGACTCGAGTGATGGATGGAAATGAAATAAAGGAGAGAACTCAAAAAGGGGAAGGAAGTTCAAACTTCAAACTACCTAGGCGTGGAGATAAGGGAGATTGGGTGGAGGAATCTTCGGAAATGCAGAAACTGAAATTGAAAAATGGTCGAGAAGATAAAATGCAAGTGGAAAGATGAAGCTCACCAAAAACGACGTCGTGGGGTAGGGGAGGTTACTCAGCCGTGTGAAAATAAGAGAATCCAATGGACCGGCCTTGGGTTAGGAGAATTTTTTGCTCTTTATAAGGTGCCAATGAAGCTCCAATTATATCATTGACTAGTCCTTTTGAAGTATAGGCCATCTGGTTTCGGCCTTCCAATTGTCTCACCTAGAGGAAAAGCAACTGGATGATGGGAGGTGGTCGGCGGTACCTTCTCTGCAAGTGGAGGTGACATGGATGGCTGCCTTCATCGCTAGGCTTCACCGTCGTGGCTAGTGGCACCTAACGGAACCTAGAGCTAGGGAACAAAAGATGCTCTGCTTTGGGGAGTTCAAACAGGGGACAAAGAGGCTGAGTGTGGGTACGGTGGTGCAAGGCAGTGTTGTGGAGTTGCTGCCTAGTGGGCATCGGGGAGGAGGTGGTTTTCGTGGGTTTGGCTTCTGTTGTTCCCATAGTGGTCCCCGATGGAAATGGGGCTGTTGGCGTGGAGGAGCATGTCGTGGGTTGGTTTCCGTTTGAGGACACGGAGGGGTTGGGACGTGGGGGCTGTCCTATCTTGTTGCAGGTAGGCACGATTGGTGGCTTCCAACGGTGGTCTGGTGAGGTGTTGGGAGGCGTTTAGTTGGCATGAGGCTTGGCTTAAGTGCTTGGTGGTTTGCGACAGTGGCGTTGCCTTATGGTCTGGGACTGTGGGTTTTGGGGGCGAGGGTGAGAAATTGATGTGAGGGAGAGGGAGAGAGTCTGATGAGAGTGAAATTTTTGAAAGTGAAGAAAAAAGAGATGCGGTTGAGAAGTTGAAGAAAAAAAGGGAGTGAGATTCGGAACAAGCAAAAACTGAAAATCAAAGAGGAGAGAGGAAGAAACCGTCGGAGGAGGGGAAAAAAAAAAAGGAAAACAAAGGGTTAAAGCCTTACCTGAAAATGACGCCGTAATGCTCATTTGGGGGGTCTGGACTTGGGTTCTACAGGGAGTTTCTCCTCCATGGAAACTCCTTGAGCCATGCACAACAGTTCCATGAGAAGGCTGAGAGCGACGCTGCCGTAGAAACCATCCATACGATGCCCTAGTGCCGCCCAGTACAAACCCGCAAACCATCACGCACGACCAATGCACCCCAACGCTTTTCTCTCCTCTACTTTAACCCCACGGCAATGGAGCAATGTCACCATCCACCCTCCATGCACCTCCCTCCTCCGCTAGCACCTCCAAATGCCAACTACCGAGAGCCTCTGTTTTAGCTACCCTTGTCTAGCCAAGCCAATATTTCCTGCGTGAATAACCAAAAAACCAGCCCCTGTTTTATTACTAGACAAATAGAGCAAGTTTCTTGCTCAACCCACCACAGTGCACGGCTGCAGCACCACCATCGAAAGGTTCCCATGTTGGCAAACGTCTCGTGGAGACACAGATGAACCACCTTGTCGTCGCCAGATTACTGCCCCCTCGATGAGTATCCCGCGCGTTCTATCTCCCTCTCACGGCTTACTCTCTTTCTCTCTACGTGTTTACTCTCTCTCATCTCTCATCTCTCTCTCTCATTAGTACTTAGCCGCTCACCTTCCACTTCGCCTGACCACCCACGACCGACGCCTAGCCCTTGGCTCCTCTGCACGCCTCCCTCTCGCTTGGTGAGTTTTGGAGTTCTCCGCAGGTCGCACGGATTTCGTCTTCCGTAAGCCTACTTTCTCCTCTTATGGTTTCCGTTTTCAATCTTTCCTAAGTGCATGCAAGTTTTCCTTTAATTACTAAAATACCCTTAAATCCTTTCTAGGTTGTGTAGCCTTTCGAGAAACCCTTTTGATTAAATTATAGTCCTTTTTAAAGAGCCCAAGCTGGCTTTGTAAAATTTCTAAAATAGCATTGGTTTTACTTGACCTGTCTTTCTTATATATTTTGAACTTGACTTTGTTTTGCATACAAGTTTCTTTCTTTTTTCTTTTTTTTTTTTATAAAGAGAATAAATGAAGTTTTAATTGTATTTTTTTAACAGTTTAAAATTTTAGTTTAAGTAGTTTGAATGAAATTTTTACGACCGATATTTTTAATGTGTTACTCGAAAAGGTTAAGTGGTCATTCATGAGTTTGGAGAGTAATGTTTTAAGATACCGGGTTATGAGAATTTTATAGTTTTGGGAAAAATAGGTTATTTTAGTATTTTAGGCTTAAATATCGAAATACATGGTTGATTGGAAATTTACGGAAGTACGTAAAATTTTTTATAGTTGACGATTGATTTTCATTCAGTACGGTTGTGGAAAGATTCAGAAGAGTTAAGAAATCCAGGTAAGCAGGATTCCTATGCTAGGCTTTACACAAATTGTTTAAATTGAGGTTGACTTTCCAAAAATTTTGCATGTTTTGTTATGAAATGAGAACTTGGGAAAAACAACCCAGTTGTTTATTTGCATTACTCATGAAATCTATATAAAAGCAGGAAATTTTTTTCTAACATGCATTGTATAGACATGAGTTTTATTTTATCATGTTGTCTCTGAAATGTGAAAAAAGGAGCGAATGACTTTTGAGCAACCAATAGAAAGATGCTCTGACTTTTGTTTTCAGTATGTGAGAATGATCTGAATATGTTTCGATACTCGGTTTCGTTTTGATATGGCATCTGAAAACTTTTGGCATGGTGTACTGATTTTGTATCTGACTATGTCTCTACTATACTCTGTTCTGTTTGGGTTGGTACTAACTCCTCTATTTCTGAGTGCACCCACTTTGAAAGTAAGGTGGTTTTTATGTGGTCTTTCGTGTGTGCACACTCGGGGCTCCGAGAATAATAAGAGAAAAATTTCACCTCTGTCTCTGCCTGGTTTGGCCAACGGGGATAGCACAACTCTACCATGGGGGTTAAATATGGTCTCTACTTTGTGAGATGTTCTGTTTTGATGTGATGATGATGCTCAAGTTATGTTATGCCAAAGTACTATGAGTTTTATATGTTTTAAAACCATCGTTTTGTTACGTTTGAAAACATGTTTAGTTCTGTATAATAATTCTGGAAAATATTTTGTTCCGCTTATTGTATTTTGTAAATGCTGATGTTTGCACGCTAGTATATGTCTTCTGCTTACTGAGTTGTTGATAGCTCACCCCTTATCTCCACAATATTTTTCAGATAATTTTGATGGTTCAGCTAGAGAACAAAAGTATGAAGTTTTAGCAAGGTGTGATGATCATAGAGGAATAAGTGTCTTTTGGTACTGGTATTTATTGGTTCATGTTTAGTAGAGTTATTGTTTTAAGTTATTTTGGTATGTTAAGTTATGAATATTTTTGAGTCTTTGGTGATTTTTTAATTTATTTTATTAAGGATTTTCTTTAGTGTCCATACGAAGGAAAATGGCTATTTGTGTTGAATATTTTATAGAGTTTCAGGATTATTTATATATAGTTGTGATATTGTAATTGATATTAAGTAATAAGAGATAACTCTCCGGTCCCCGGGATTGAGACGTTACAGTTAATCCCCAAACAACATCTTGTTTTGTCTACAACGCTAAACTCACATACAATACATATAACCCGACATTGTAGTCTTTTGGTTCTAGAAAAGCTCTCTCCAACTCCTAAAATGCCCCCAACCCTAATCCTCATATACTTTTTTCTCACCAATGATAATAAAGCTTTAATCATTGAAATTGTCCTTTAAAAGGACAATGGCATTTTGGTTGTTTCTCGAGCGAGTAGGGGCATTTCAATGACAAACAAACAGAAGAAACTAAACTCCCCTCGAAAATCACGTACAACTTCACATACTCTGATACCCATGATCTGTTCGTTGCTCTTTCATTTCTAGTATAAATAAAATACAAGCATATTCATGCAGCACGCAGCACGCAGCGAGAGAACTTACATTTTCAAACCATCATTCGAAATGGCTTTGAAACTAACAAATTTGGCAACTCAGCTGTTGTTTCTAGTCACATTGCTCGTTCTCCAGTTCGTCCCAACAGCTTTATGCCATGCCAACCAGACTGTGGCATCGGATCCAGAATCAAACCTAGACGCATGGATTGCGCTAAACATGAAAGAGTACGAGGAGGCTTCAAAGCACACCCTTTTCAACAACGCCCTAATCGCATCCCTTAGCAAAGCTCCAATGAAGATCATCAAGGTCAGAAAAGATGGTGCTGGAGATTTCAAGACGGTGACCGACGCCGTTGAGAGCATTCCGTCAGGAAATACAGACCGAGTGATTATATATATTGCTGGCGGTAATTACAAAGAAAAGGTAATCGTCGATAGGTCGAAGCCCTTTGTGACGTTCTTTGGGCAACCGGGCAACATGCCCACCATAACGTATGACGGTACAGCAAAGAAATACGGAACCTGGAAAAGCGCCACTGTGGCCATTGAGTCTGACAACTTCATGGCAGTCAATATTGTCTTTGTGGTGCGTTTTTGCTTTTCTTTTCTTTTTATTTTCTTACCAAATATTATAAAACGTTTGTTTATAATACTATCTGTTTTGTGGATGGTGTTTACAGAATTCATCTCCAAAGCCAGATCCCAGAAAATCCGATGGACAGGCAGTGGCATTGAGGATATCAGGGGACATGGCAGCATTCTACAGTTGTAGGTTCATAGGATTCCAAGACACCTTGTGTGATGACCGGGGTAGGCATTTGTTTCAGAGCTGCTACATCGAAGGGAGTGTTGATTTCATATTTGGAAATGGAAAATCCCTCTACAGGGTAAGCTGCAAAAAATACCTAGCCATCCATATTTATAGAGTTGCTAATAATTTCTCATCTTATATATGTATACATATGCAGGACACCACCATAAAATCGGTTGCAGAGAATTTGGGTGTGATCGCAGCACAAGATATGAATGACAAATCAGGGGACAGCGGGTTTGTATTCGTCCATTGCAAGATACTGGGGACTGGCGATATGTACCTTGGTCGAGCTTGGAAGGAGACTTCTCGGGTTGTATTTGCCTATACATACATGGGCAGTAACATCAATAGTGGCGGTTGGATGAAGTCTCAGCACCAAAAGTAGGCATCCAATTACCCATCAATAGTGCAGTTTTCTTCAACATTTTCTTCATGTTATTAATTCACAAAGGTATGGCGTATTAACATGATTTCATGAAACATTGTAGGAATGTGTTTTATGGAGAGTACCAATGCTCGGGCCCAGGGTCAACTGCCTCCAACTGGAAATTTGGAAAGATTCTTTCTGACGATCAAGTAAAGCCCTTCTTGAGCACCACTTTCATCGGAGGAAACCAGTGGCTTGTCCCAGTTCCCAAGATTGCTTAAAAACTCGTTAAAATTTGCCAAATGCATAACGGCAACTTTTCTCTAACTGGATATAAACATCCAATACATTCATACAGTTGCATTTAATTTTCTCCTTTTTCTAACACTATATTTACATTATTTATATCAGTATAAAGAGATAAATTCCATAATTACTATGATGTGATGCATGTATAGTATATTATATAAATATATTTATTTACTAATATTATGGCTAACCAAATTACATATCTCAAAATCTATAATAAACCCAAAAGTTATATTTTGTTTGCAGTACTAATCACATATAACCCTGTCAATTATCAAAGTATTAGTCACTGATTAGCCAATACATAAAAATAAATAAAAGAAACAAAGAAATAAACTTTTGTACACCCAGTCCCTCTGAGCTAGAAAAGTTAGAGAATCAAATAATGCTCAGCTCAAAAGAACCAAGGATGAAGAATTCCATACATCTATAATTTATGAGTACTTTTGTGATGTCCTCAACCTCCGCTTGAGATAGAACCGAGACTTAGAGCATCGAGACATACAACACAAAGTTACATACCCCCGTACCTAACAGTTATTATACAATCCATCATAGTATGCAACTAGAGTTTGCAATAATCGCAGTGGAAATAAATGTGAAAGTATAACTTATGCTGTTATAACTAAAACATCACAGTTCATTAGTGAAAATTAAGTTCAAAGTACCAAATGTAACATAATCTTAGTAACTAAGGGTTAAAGTCAAATCATTCGCTTCATGCATTCTAAAGCATGAAGGACTTGGGTTATAAACATCAAGATTAAATCCAATCTCATCTCAAGGTCTGGCTCCTCCTCAATTAGTCGGATCCAACGCTCCATCTAGCTCGCCCTCCTCGAGACCTGACACAATTTCTGTCATTCCGAGTAGAATGATAGTGGTCCCACAAGGGGTGAGAAATCTCACCCGAAATCTCAGTAAGTTAAACAACCAATGTGCACAAAGATAAATTAAGCACGAAGAATGATAAATATGCAATGCATGAAATGCAGAAAAATCATGTCTCTCATCCAGTTTCCTTAACATTTTCAGAGAAATTGAGACACATGTTTTCATTCAATGAACATTTTTACTTCCATTAAAATTATTAACAATTCATATAACATCATAGCGTGTCATAGTTCCCCATATGCACTGTGAGTGCCTCCCGGTGTCCATAGTACAACTCATGTTGAGACTACGTTGTCTATAAACTCATTCTGAAAACATTAGTAAATATAACATAACATCATAACGTGTACACCTACCAACATTAGGTGTCATAATATTGACTTCGCTCAAATGTTCTTTAAAAAGAACTAATTTGAAGCTCGTTGACTGTTTTTTGTCAACGCAGGAGTTACCACTCCATTCTTAAACACTCTAGAGTGGACAGAGGAGTTCCATTAGGATAATTTCTCATCCTAAGCTTTGGGGTCGTGAAAAAAATTATTTTCATACTATGCTTGAAAAATAATTTTCATGACATATGCATATGTGGCAAGTTTTCATGCAAAACTGACATTTATAGATGTAATATGCAAAAATGATAAAAATGTAATACCTAGAGCCTGTAACAGCCTGCTAGAAATTCATTGATGGAATTTCTATTGACTTTAGGAATCTTGTGAAAATCCCATAAATTTTTGCGAATCGACCAATTGCTCAGGTTTTAGTCTATAAACATAGTCAGTGTTATCACTCACTATGGTGCTAGAAATATGAGTTTTATTTCTTTGAGATAGTTAGAAGTGTCAGAATGCATTATGGTCTACGCCATTAGACTCAGTTGATTATTTAGGATTTTATGGCGCAATAAGTTTATCTTCATATTTTCGAACGAAAGGCCTGTTTGAAACTATGAAATTATTTTTAGGAGCACTTTGAGGTTGAATTTTGGTAAACGATTTTCAGTGTAGATTAATATGAATATTTAGGAATGTTTAATGCTAAGTTTATGATTCACTTTTTTGGAGTGAATAGTAACTTTTTTGGAGTGAATAGTAACCTCGGTAAGCGCACCAATTGCAGTGTTTCAAAATTACAGTGTGGATTGTCCAAATTAGATTAGAGAAGTTTTATTTGGACACTTGGCAAGATCTTAGCCACACTTAGTGAATAATATTAGACACTTGGCACCATGAGGAACGTTTAATGGATTAGAAGGAATCAATGTGTGAGATCATGCCACTTAAGCAAAACTTTGTTTCATTTGATCAACCAAATTCTGCCACACCAAAGAAGGTTTCAATCCTAGTGAAACCCTAAATAGTGGGAATCCAACTGAAAGCCCAAAAACATAGTTGAAATTGAACCCTAAATGGTTTTGTAACGCCCGTCCTTGTGGTGGGACTTTTTATAAAATATTTTTGAAAGGAAGACGGGAATTACCATTACATTTAAAACTTTTCACTTGCATACCCAGGGTGCAAGACTCCACATTTATAGAATAAAAAGTGCTTTAGCAATAAAAGAGGATTACAGCAAAAAACATCAATTTTAATAATAAAAAGATCTCTCGTACATTTAAAACTCGTGCCTAGACTTCCGTGTTCTTCCCCATGGGCCGTGTCCGTCCTGGCCGTTCAGTTCCTCTGGGGGGAGGGGCATACATAAAAACTAAAATGAGTCGAAGACTTGTAAGCATTACTTCATACAGTTAAAATATAACAACATAGGTTTTCATTCATGCATTCATCATTCCATACATACTATACATACATGCATATATGCATACGTGCATTCTTTTGAAAACGTTACTGGACGAGGTTTTTCTTTAAAAGTCTTTCTTTTTGTAAACGTGTCTCCCGTCAGTGCTTTCATTTCTTAAAGAGTCCGTGCATTCATGCATTCATGCTTACATATGTTCATGCATACATGCATTCATTCTTATCACTTTCATAGGCCGGTACACACTGTTACGCCCCGTGTGTTAGGGTTAGCGGCCCTATGGCCAATGGATTCGCCCGTTGTCGCGGGTTGGAATCCCATTTCGTTAGGGTGCAGCACTGGGTGCACTACTAGCACTACTGCCCGACATTGCAATCTGCCCATTCATTCATTGGGTACCCCTCATCATTCATTCATATGGCCGTTACGTATTTTCATACATTTCATGCTTTCATTCATTCTTTCATTCGTTCATGGCAGCTCGAAAGAGCTGGAGCTTTCATTCTTTTCTTATCTTTCATTTAATTCATGAGAAAACGTTCATTTTCGTGAGAAAACATCGTTCTTTTAAAAGCAAGTGCATAACATCATCTTTTCGTGGCATTTATAAAACGTTCGTTCGTGGCATCGTAAAACATTTAGAACGCCGGCTTTCATGGCATCCAAAAGCATCACCTTGAACGTCGTCTCTCATGGTGTCCATGGGCATCACCTCATGGCGTTCATAAGAGCGTCAGTTCAGAGGATCCATAAAAGTATCCGTTTTCATGTCTTTCTTTGCCTTTCGTGATAAAACATTCTTTTTCGTGAAAAAACATCGTTTCATGAGAAAACATCGTTTTATGATCATAAAATATCAGTTCGTTGATTTTCTTAGAAAATACATACAATAGATACACCGTATAGTCATCCATTCACATGCGTACAATTAATACTTTGGGTGCGTAAAAAGGGGTTGCCAAGGAGGGGCCGTACATACTTATACATTTGAACATTTATCGTTTTCTTTCGTAAAGCGTCTTTCGTCTCTTTTCTTAAAGCATCTTAAAGGAAAAGCGTTTCTTGTATCTTGGAAAACTCTAGAAGAGCATGAACGTAACGCTTACCTGGACTCCATGCTACTTGCATATCATGCAGTCCATTCATGTGCTTATCAGACGGCAACCTACATGTATACACATACCTTAACGTCATTCTCTATCTAGTACATAAGCAACTTAAACTTAGAAAGCACAAGCTACACTTTACTTGGAACACTCTCCTTCTATCCTGTGTTCTTACGTGTTCCTTACTATGTTAAAGCCTTTGGGGACCCATTACGGTCACCACATCTTCCAACTCACGGTCTTGCCTCGAGTGCTCATCCACTAAAGTGAACCCATGAATCACCTTAGGATTAAGACACTGGGTCGTTTGCATTCAAAGCCTACCTCAACCCACCTCAACTCATCTCAACTCATTTCATCTCATCATTACAACTTTTCCAAATTTCTATATAAAATATAATAAACAATTCAACTTTTTCAAATTCCAAAATAATTTTCCCAAATTCCCACACAAAATATAATAAATAATTCAACTTCTATTCTACTATTCATAAACTATCTCAACCCATCTCAACTCATCTCTAAATCCAAACCACTCCTAAGACTTTCGTCTTACTCTCCTTATTGAACTCATCTCAATGCATGACTCGGACCGACTAAGTTACGCATCCCTTCCTTAGACAGTACACCCGTCACTATCTTCATACATCTTAGCCCATATTAATCCTCATTCCCATCCATACAAACCACACGGTTCTAAGCCAACTCTGAGGATTAGGCACCGTGCAACTATGCTCAGGACGGATTACCTATTACATATGGTAAATCCATCCGGCACGTGTGTCTCACCAGATTACACATGTACCTTACCCCTTTATCACCTAAGATCAACATATATAACACATTGATCACTTGCTTGGAGGGACAAGGGCCATACTCCGATACCAACCTTCTCTTAACCCGGCTAGCATGACTCTTCATGCTATCCATCCCATTTGACAGTTCATCCCAACACTTGACATGACAGGACTCCGTTCACAACTGTGACTGATGTCACGTCATACAGCTCGAGACTATTCCCAAGCTACACCGTGACCTTGTCGCGTCACCCAACATTCTACTACGTCAATTCCTAACTCATCGTGAGTACGGTTCCTCACGTACTCCCGACACATCATGACATCTCGTCACGTTCCCGTTATGTCATTCATACTCTATCACTTCACCGACCGCAAGCACGATTGTCACTAACCACGTCACAAAGTGACGTTGCCCAGTCATGCTTTCGTTGCTTACTCTTATACTTGTCCTGCTACTTCACCGGTACTTCCAGCCATAAGTCCTACACAGTGACACTTGTCACCTCAGACTACAGGCTACTTCATAACTGCTTCGGGACACTGTTCCACAATTCCCGACACTAATTACCATGCTCTATACCCATCCACTGCTCAACCATCCTTATCTCTGTGACATGCCACATGGTGTATCGCTGCACCTCATGGAGTACACTCCATGCATACTCCCTTCACACATGCTACGACCGATTACTACTATGGCGGACCCGCCATATAGTGCATCACTTCACCACATGGAGTACACTCCACGTGTACTCCCTTCATACACACTACGCCACACAGAGTACACTCAGCGTATACTCTTCCCATTCCACACGCCATATCACCCATACAGCACATAACCACAACCATACTACATAGCACAGTTCACAACACTTCATAGCACACTACGCGGCACAATACATCTCCACACAACACAGACATGCCCAACACTTCACATACGCAGAATGCCCAACACTTCATTACACAGCACATCACAACGCCACAACTCCACAAATACCAACAGCATAATCCACAACCTAGTCAACTAATCAATGTCTAACATAAATACGAGGGATAGAGAGTTATACCATCGACGGGATAACCCGTGTGTTGCTCGTTGACTATCAACGTCGAAGACGTTGGAAGGGTCGTACGTGGTGGCTAAACAGCTTACGGTAACTGTTTAGGCGTTTGGATAGCTAGGTGTGGTCTTGGAAGGACTCGTTGTGGTCTTGGAATGGTGGCAAGGAGCGTGTACAGTGGCGGCCAGCCACGCGCAGTGGCTGTCCATCACGTGCAGTGACTACCCACCACTCAAAGTGGTGGTTTGGACCTAGGGTTGGACTGAGGGGTTGCTGGTGGAGCTCATGGTGGCACTAAGGTAGCGCCATGGTGGTGGATCGAAGCTAAGAAGTGGAGAGGAGCTGTGGGAGAGTGAGAGAGAGTGTGCGTGCATGGGTGGCAGATCGGGGTCGTGGATGGTTGGGATGGGTCGGTGGTGGCCTAAGGAGGTTGAAGGTGGCAGTTACACGTCGTGGGTGGAGGTGCACGATGGTGGAGGGTGTAAAACCCGTGCGTGTAAGGGGGAGGAAGCTGTGCGGTGGAGGGAGGCTATGGGCCTCGGGTCATGTGGAGGAGGAAAGGGGAGGGAAGGGGAAGCGCATGGAGGCACTTGGTGGCCACGTACGGCAGCGCTAGAAGTAGCGCACGGTGAAGCCGTGCGTGGGTCTCTACGTGTGTGCTACGGGGATGGTGGCTGCAAGGTGGAGGCCAAGCTCGCTGTAGGGTAGTGGCCGGTGGGAGGAGAAGCTGCCGTGGAGGTGGTGGCACCGCTGGAGCGTAACATGGCGGTGCAGTGAGCACCAATCCCATTCGGGCTGTGCACTGCCGAGGGAGAGGAGGAGAGAGCGTGAGGGAGAGGCGCCGGTATGGGTGAGCTCACCGGAGGGAGATGGAGCCGCTGGTGGCGGCGGTGAGGGCTGCAGACGCACGGCGGCATCGGGCTGAGGCATGGAGCATTCGGCGAGGGGGAGAGGTCGCGTACTGCTTACGCTTGAGGGAGAGCGAGGAGAGAGAGAGAGCTGGGGAAAAGTGAGGAAGAAAGGGAGGGGTCTGGGTATTTAACCCAGCCCCTTCGTCTGGGGATCCACGTAACGATCTAACGATGGATCTCAAACACTGATTTAAAATGCATAAATTTTAACTTAATTAAAAGCGCTTAGAGGAATTAAGGTAGAATATTATTTTAAACTAACTTTAGTTTATAAAATAATATTCCTTCATCATTAATAAAATGATGAAGTCTCACTCAACATATTAAAGAGAATAAAACTATTTAATTAATAAAAACTTTCAACATAATTTAAATTTCATAATATCTTAAATAGTTGAAATCATTTTAATAATGATATTAAAATAATTTCTAACAATTATAATATTTTTGGAGCACTTCAAGAATATTATAATTGTCATATATAAAATCAAGTTTAGTTCAATAACACTGGAAATACTCTTTATAAATATTTCCAGCACATTTAAAACACTGGGCGTGCCCTAGAAGTTACACGATATCTTTGAAGACACACCATCGGGGTTCGGCACGCATGACGAGGCTCGCAGTAGTTAGAGAGAAAGGGCGGACGGTTTACCTCATTTCCATCCTCAACACTTGCTTACGTAAGAAGGAAGGAATCTTACGTCAGAAAGAAAGAACGTACGTCAGAAGGGAGGAGCGGGGTGTTACAGGTTTCCCCAAACCCTAAAGTTGGCCTTTAGACCCTTTCTAATCCGATTTCTAGTATTGTGTTTAATCACTTGATTAAATCACTTCCACATGCTACTAATCCTTCAAATATTTGTTAGAACATCATTATCCAACCTTCTTAACCATGAAAAATTGATTGGGCCAAGTGATATTGGATTTGGCCTTGATAGCAACTCAAACCCTCTTTAAACCCCAAAATTTAGGCCCATTAAGGCCCATGAAATTGGTCACCATAGGATTGCTACTTGGCTGGCCAGATCTTTACAAAGAAGGGCCTAGAAGGTTCTTGAAGTACAAAGCTAAAGGGGTCACCTCACTCTTTCACTTTTACACTCCACCTTGAGAAAAGATCTTGGACTGATTTTTGTTTATTGTAATGAGATGAAAAGGCCAACACTCAAGCTTTCCTTCAGTCCTATCACTTTCCATAACTTGTGTAAGAGGCTCTCCAGTCCACTTCCCACGAAAAGCAACCCTCATTTACACTTTCCTTCATAGAACACAAAAGACACTCTCGGACAGTTTTTCTTATCTCTTTTGTACGCCTGATTCGAAGCTTTTGTAAGTATTTTCTCGCAAATCTCCCTTCATAAAAGTTATTCCTTTTTTAGTATAGTTTACATGGATACCTTATTAGTTCCATTTGGAGATCAATTGGTCGGTTAAAAGTTGCTTAGACCCCAGAAAGGTCATTCTGCGCGATAAACTGGAGAGTGTGTTATATTTTGGAGTTTCTTACCAAGCTAATGAGTAGATCTTGGTCCGAAATTTTTATGGAGTACTGTTACCATGTGTATATGATTATTGGTTGAGGATTTGTTGCATGCTTAAAAGTTTTGGTGAAATATTTTCTTAGATCTAGAAACTTAGAAATTGGAAGAGGAAAAACAGTTTCTGTTTTGAGAAAGTTTAAATCTTTTATGGTTTAATCTTATTCCTATGGCCTTGATATTTTTATTGGAAGATCCTAACCCTCTTATATACATGTTAAAATGTTATTTTGAAAATATTTGATGTTAGTTTCGAAGATATGAAATTTTATGCAAGGAGATATTCGGTTAGGCCAAAGTGATGATGTTATTGGCTAAATTTATGTTTTGGTTGATGTTTAACCATGTGATCTTGAGTTTGAAGCTTTGATCTATTTTAGGACACCTTTTTAAACCATGTGATGTTTGGGTTTGAAGATTACTTCTTTATAAGTCATGGATCAAGAGGTTGATCAAAACAAGTTAGAAACAAAAAAATCTGTTTTGAACTTGGAAGAAAAACCAAAAACGTTCAAGTATGGTTTTAGTATTTTGATGACTTTTGGTCATGATTCAAAACATGATTATTCTTAGAAATATGTTATGAGTTTTGAAATTTGAAAGAATCACAACAAAAATCAAAGGAAATATAGCCTTTGTAAGTTTCGGCCCTATAGAGTTTTAATGGTTGTGTTTAGTTTTAAATTTTTCTGAATTGATATTTGAGTTTATAATGAGATTTACATAAGGTATGTAGAGTTTGGTGATTTTTGGAGTTAGGATGCAAAATCCTTAAGTTAGGGGTAAGATGGTCATTTTCTCACATGTAGAGGGTAAAAGGGTAATTTTACTTTAAGTTGATATTTTTCCATATTCCTAATTGTTAGTGATTAAGTTCTAATTTTTAAAAATCACTACTTTCAGTTTCTCGTGATCGCACTTGAGTTTTGTCTAGAAGTACGAAGATCGAGATAAGTTAGCTTTTAACTTACTATCAGTTTAATGTGTATGAGTGATAAGTAAGGATACTAAAGTGTATGTATGCATATTATCATATGTGCCATGCAAGTCATTACATATTTATCCGTTACAGAGAATTTATTTTGTCACGAATTATTCATCTGTTACACAAGATATTCTGTCATGTATTGCTATACATTGATAGACATTGCAAGTATGTCATGTTAAATTAAGTATGCCATCTGTTACATGTATTTCATGTCACGTAATATTCACTGTCACATGTTACGCCATGTTAAGAAATGTTGTCTGTTACATGGTATGTCATGTTACAAAATGTTGCCTGCTACATGTATGCCATGTTATGAAATGTTTTATGTTACATTTATGTCTCAAAGTATGTGATGTATGTTGTCTTACGTTCATGTCACGTTATGCTACGTCAGGACTTCTGTCTTTTATGTCACGTTCATGTCACATTACGAAATGTCATGTATGTCAGTTAAGTTATTCATGTCAATCACGACCCTAAGCGCTAGGATAGGGTAATATCTTAGTGGAACTCCTTTGTTCACGCTGGAGTGTCTAAATAGGTGTGAAATTCTCTGGGTTGACGAAGTACAGTCAACAGGTTGTGAATGGGGCCTAATTAGCTGGTCACCGGAGCGCGCTAGGCACTAACGCTGATGGAGCCACACTTTATGTTACGTGTGTCCACAGCAAGTGTGGCACAAACAAATAAGTCATGGGACCACAACAATTGTGGAGCATACACTACGTGAGACACAGCAATTGTGACACGTAGAATGCGTGGGGCCATAACAATTGTGGAGTACGTATTAACGCACTCACAGCTGGTATAGACACCTGTGTTATGATGCGGTAATCGGCAGGGACACATGGCTCAAGGGGACCCGTGTAGCACCCATATAGTCACTTTATTAATTAAGTCTATTGAATAAGATTTCAAGTTCATGTATTTCACGTTCAAGTCATGTTTTACGTTATGTTATGTTCAAGTTCACATTCATGTTATGTATGCTCACGTTCATGCTATGTTTCAAGTTCATATGATGTTTCAAGTTCACGTTCATGTCAGGTTATGTTCACGTTCATGTTATGTCATGTTCACGTTCACATTATGTTCAAGTTTACATTCTTGTCAAGTTTCAAGTTTATGTCACGTCAAGTTAAGTTTCAGTTTCAGTTCAAGTTATGTCAGCTCATGCCATGTTATGTCAAGTTACATTATGCTTATTATTTCATGCCATGTTATGCTACGATATGTTATGTTTACTATTGACTTTGATTGTGCATTCATGCCTTTATTGCCATGCATGTATCATTAAATTGTATGGAAGTTTCCTGTTAACTTGCTGAGATTTGTAATCAAATCTCACTGTGGTAGTCCCAACTATCATTCCCCCCGAATGGTAGATCTTGTTACAGGATCTGAAAGAGAACCGGGAATCGACCAACTGGAAACGGTCGACTAAGTGACGGTGCGACGTAGGTGATAGTACAATAGTTACCTCAGATTACTACTTGTATTTGTGGTGTTCAATCTCCAGCACTCTTTTAATCACAACCATTTTGGACTAGTGTTGTGATCTTAGTTGTTTAGTATGTCATTATGTATGAAGTATGTTTTAAGTATTTGGGATATTTCAGTTTGGTGCATAGTATTGCTGAAGAAAAAAATTATCCGCTGCGAATATTAAATAATGCTAGATGCATGTTATGAACATTGCATCTTATATGTCATGAACGGGGGCAGGTAACCTTGTGTTGCATGTCTCGATGCTTCAAATGTCCATTTGATCCCAAGCGAAATTTAGGGGCGTCACAGAGCCTAAGCTCAAACCAGAATGGAGGCCAAGCCCACGACGATGTCATTTGGTACTTCCCAGACTGCAGTTTTCTTGCAGACGCTTTTTTTTTTTCCTTCTTTTCTTTCCTCCAGTTTCTTCACTTCCGAAAATCCCTCCACCTCAAATCCATTTTTCCCCAAGTCTCTACAGCTTGCTTTTCTTTTCCTTTTCTTTTCCATCACATACTCAGACTCTCACTCACCCACGACGCCACTCGTTTGATTCACTACCAGATGATCAAACGTCCTCCAAACTTTCTCTCTCGCTTCTCTTTTTCTCCGTAAGTTCTCACCACCCCATGATCCAGTAACTGCTCAAGCCCTTCTCGGTTGGTCTCACTGCCATGAAACACAGAATTGTTTTTCCTCCCATGCAAACCATCTAACAAAGCCCTTCCCGTCCAAGAAACAACCACCCTGCCCAACCTAAGTACAACCACATCGCAGCCCAAGTGCACGTCCAGGAAGCAACCACCGCGAACCATCATGGCACATCCACAAACACCCTTGATTTTGCAACTCAAAACAAAGCAGGGCCTGTTACATTAGGTGCCACCAGCCACGACATAGTGAACCCAGCGTCGAGACCTGCCACCTTTCCTCCATACCCACAGCATCCCCACACCCATCGCATGTAGGCCCCTGTTTTAGCCCCAAAAAATAGAGCAACAATAGCCCAGTGCTCTTTGTGTTCAAAGCCACCACAAAGTGCCAACCCCTCCACATCGTTACTACTAGCATAAAAAACTTTGACGGGCACTACATGCCGCTCCAAGTCCGATGTGCCCCTCTCGGTAAGCCACCGGTAACATCTCCGAGTCGCTCTCTTTCGGCTTACTCTCTATCTCTCTCACGTTTTACTCTCACCGTGTTACTCTCTCTCCCTCTCTCTCGGTGCTCCGTCACGATCACCACCCACCATCGCCCAGCTCCTCGCCTGTCACAACTTTCTCTCTTCTGGTGAGCCTTTGTAACACTACTAAAATGGTGAAAGTCTGGTTAAGCTGCTACAAGAAGAAGGAAAACAAAACAAACAAAAACATGATTTGCGATATTACAAGTTTGCCATTAAGACCCACGGGTGTTGGACTTATTTAAGATGATTTTGTGTTTTAAAAATATTATGGGCCAGATTTCACTTTTACAGAAATTATTCTAGTTATTTTGGGCTTGGTTTAAATTGGTTATGATTTTAATAAATGGTCTTGGTTTAATTTTACTTAAGAAAATACATGATTTTATAAAGATAATAATAAAGATTTGTAATATGGTATTAGTATTATTATATTTTTAATATAATTATGTTATCCAATATTATATTGTATAGTTGAATTTCGATAATAAATAAGTTGGAGTTTAATGTTTTAGTCGGAGTTCTTAAATGAACATTGATGATTTTAGAAAGTGATGTTATATTTTAAGGTTATGAGAAGTTTAGGCTTTTGAGGAATTAAAATAGACATTGCAGGTTTGAGTATTGAAATATGCGTTCGATTGAAAATTTACAGGAGTTACATGACAATTTTATAGGTGATGATTGATTTTCATTCAGTATTGCTGTGGAGAAATTATGATAAGCTAAGAAGTTCTGGTAAGCGGGATTCATATACTAGTTTTGCATAAAAGAAATGAAATGAGGTTGACCTTGAAAATATGCATTTTTTTTTTAAAGAAATATGAAAACAACCTTAGATGTTTGTTCTGTGTATGCATAAATTCTATATAAGTGAAAGTGTTTTCTGTCATGATTGGTGTAGACATGAGCTAATTTTGTACATTTTGTTTCTGAACTATGCAAAAAGAGCGAATATGAAAATCTAAAAGTTTTTACTATGAATAAATGAAGATAATTTGATTCTGTTCATTTCGAACATGTGAAATGATCTGAAGCTATTGAGTATTTTGTTTTGATATGATGTATCATCTGAAAACCTTGGCATGAAGTTTAGATTCTGTATCTGAATGTGATCTGATTTCGATGATGTTTCGTTCTACTTTTGTTAAGGCCCTGCCACGTGTATAATGGTGGTTTATAACCCTACCATGGGAGTGAAACATAGCATGCAGCCTTGTCACGGGTATAATGATGGTTTATAACCCTACCACGGGGGTGAAACATGGTATACAGCCAACCAAGGGTATATAATGGTGGTTTATAACCCTACCACGGGGGTGAAATATGGTATATGGCCAGCCACAGGTATAATGGTGGTTTATAACCCTACCACAGGTGTTAAACATGGTATTTGTCCCGATGTGATGCTATGAGATGATATGAATATAATATTTCAGTTTTGATATGCCAAAAAGGATTTTCTTTTTGGGAACAAGTTTGTTTTTCTGAAAATTTCGCTCTGATATGTTGTACCAAGTTTTGTTTATGCATTCTGAAAGTAAATATGTTGTTTCTGCATTCTGAACGTAAATGTTTTGTTCTACATACCGAACTTTATAAATGTTCATGTTTACATGCTAGTATATATTCTCTGCTTACTGAGTTATTGATAACTCACCCCTTATCTCCACAATATTTTTCAGATATTTTGATAATTCAGCTGAGGATCAAGATTATGAAGCATTGGGTGAGATGATTTAAGTATAGTGGATTAAGCATAGAAAGTTTTTATGAGTATTGGCAATTTTATTAAGAAATTTTACTGTATTATGATGATTTGGCATTTTAAAAAATTGGTTATATTGAGGAAATTAGTTTGAATCGAAATCTCTATATGATAATGGAATTTGGGAGTCTATATTTATATTGTTGAAATGTGAGTTTAAGTGAGAGAAACTAACATTCCGACTCGTGCGGGACCGGGGCGTTACAGAAAACTATCACATGTCATATAAATATGCACTCAATGTATCATATAACATGATATTTTATGCTAAAAAATGATAATTGAAATATGAATGAAATATTTATCAATAATTCATAAATAATCTATCAAGGTATAAGTTAGAGGTCAACTTACAAACTTCCTGAGTAATTTGAGAAAATGTCGTAGTTGCTGAAATCAATTGCGTACTAAGTTAGGATTAATAATACTTTGGATGAGGTACATAAACAAAAGCTTCAAAAATGGGAATTTACAAAAATACCCCTAGTCTTTCAAAAATTGCCGCTAAGGTCTTAATTTTTTACTAATTGCAAAAGAACTCCAAATTTCATGGACTTCATATTTTTGGCATTCTAAAACCATATATACCATTATATTTTTAAAAACTAAAGTGGAACTTGCTCAAACAGTCCCAACCCGTGGCATACACTCTAGTTGATGCCTAAGTGGGTCTTCAACTATTGATCCCTATGAATGCATGCATATGAAATTTTATTTAATCACAAACAATCACTAAATTATTTAATGACCTGATAAAGGCTAATTCTTGTATAATCAAGCTCATCCCAACACTTAATCATGGCTAAGAAATCCTTAATCTACAATTTATTCAAAACCGATACATGCATGATGATCAAAACAAAATAGATTTAAATCCTATCATGGCATGCTTTTAATCAAGAATTATGTCACAACCCCGCCCCGGGATGGGCGGGATCACGACGTACATGCCTGTTCATTTCCTTTCATTTTCTTTCATTTTCTTTTTCTTTTTCTAATAACATGCGATCGACATGGATATGACATACGTGTACTCTAAATTTCTAATTTAATAAAGCGAACACATAATAGACATTCTATTCAAACTTTCACCCATAAGAGACTCTTAGAGTCCATCATATGTTCATAAAAACATAACTGTTCTAGTTAAGAAGAGACTCTGTCTCAACATAAAAGCAACACCCATAAACATAACTCATCATCCATAAACATAACTATTCTGGTTAGGGAAGATTCTAAGTGTCTGCTTCTCTCTCTGCGGTAATGCCTTGCTCCCCAGCCTTTTCGTCATTACCAGGACGTTTAAAACATTTAAAACAAAAGTGAGTCGAATACTCAGTAAGTAGTTCACCATGTAGTGAACATACTATGCATCTATTATTTTCTTTTGAAAACATGTGTACATAACATTTTGCTAATTCTTGACAATGCTTTCATGCATAACAGTTTAAGGGATAAGCCATACTTTCATGCATAAACATTTAAGAAATAACTATGCTTTCATGTATAAACATTTTAAGAAATAACCATACTTTCATGTTTCACTTTCTTTGGCCGATACACACTATTATGCCGCGTGTGTTGGGGTTAGCGGTCTTCCTTTGGACCTGGATTCCGCCCATGGCCACAGGTTGGGAATCCCTTTCAATCAGGGTGCAGCACTGGGTGCACTACCAGTACAACTTACCCGGCATTGCAATCTGCCCATTCTTTTCGTACCATTTTCATTCATATGGCCGTTACATATCTTCATACATTAAAACATTCATTCATTTAGTCATTTCTTTCATTCATTTCAGTCCTTTTCATTTATCAGTTCATTCAGGGAAAATGTCATTTAAAAGCATGAACTTAAACATCATCTTTTCATTTAACAGTACAGTCATGAAGAAACATCATTTTAAAAGCATGAGCTTAAACATCATTTTTCATGGCATCCATAAAGCGTCAGTTCATAGGGACAATTTAACATCAGTTCATAGGGACATCTTAAAACGTTTTCTTCGCATCATTTAAAACATCAGTACATAGAGACATTTTAAAACAATTTCTTCGCGTCATTGAAAGCATCAATTCATAGGGGCATTTTAAAACTCATTTAAAAAATTACTTGAAGTATAAGGCATGAGACATTCATTTCCTTTCCTTTGCAATTAAAACATTTCCATCATCTTTCTTACTTTGATGCACATGCATTTTTATGAACAAGATATATTTTCATGCTATACCACATATAGGACTAATCAATAAGTTTATTGAGAGAGCATGTATGGAAATCTCATGACTTGGAACCTACGTGCATGCATTACCTTATACACATACACTCAATTATAATCAATAGGGTGCTTAACATGGGTTATCAAGAAAGGGCTTATAGATACTATATTCATTTACTCTTTTTTTAGAAGAACATTTGTAATAAGCGAGAGAGACATTCTTTCATAAAGAGAACTTGGTGTAAGAAGTATGGTCATAGGTACTTACATCTATGCTCCTTGATACTTCCATCATCAATATATGTCCTATTTCAATAAATAGCATAAGCATGTTAATACTCATACAATATTCTTTAACCCTCCCTTTAAAAGAGAAAGCCACAATATTACAATCTAACGTCTCTTCTATACTTAACATTAACTCAAATGACTACTCATCACCTCAACTTATAAAAGAAATAACTTAAGTATTAAGACATGCTAGTTGTACATGGAAATGCTATTTTAAAAACTTAGATGAAAAGTAGTTAAGAATTCATAGGCTTCGAGCAAGGTTTCTTTGGTTCAATCTCACTTTGGGTTATGGACATTAGGAGATAAAATCTGGAATTCTCGACAATGGGCTTTAAAATAGATTTAGGCATCTCAAGTAGGCTAAACAAACTTAGGGAACATGCCCTTTAATCAACTTATAGTCCCTCATTATAAAAAGGTTAGCTCATCAATATTTTGGACTCTTGGATTAGGTAGAATTTAACCAAACGAGGGACAACATAAATAGTCTATTTTATGGCATGACATGGACTTAGGAATACTTGGAGAGCTTTGCATATCATAATACCTCATGCACAATTAATCACTTATATATAAACTAACTAAGCTATAACCTATTCACATAAGCAATATTTTAATTAGTTTAGATAAAACCTCCCATTAAAACTAAAGTAGCATAAAGTATAGCAAAATTACCCATTAAGAAACTTTAGAACCTTTAAATACTTAAACTTATGATTTACTCACTTAATACCTTTTAAAAGCAAGATGTAAAATAATAGATTATCAACCAATCCTCAATACAAGGCACATGATACCAACATATATAATTAAAAATCACTTTAATCATCATATATGATTAACCAAGTTTAATAACAATATAGTATTTTCGAAATATAGGAAAATACATAGAAAAACAACTATAATACCATTCGGTTTGGGCCAAAAACAGGGCATACATATTTATTTACAACATAGGAAATTAATTACATCAAAACACAAGCTAAAATAACTTAGTTAGCTTCCAAAATCACATTAAAAATAAATGAGCCAAATTAAGATTTTTACCTTTAATTCTTAGCTCCTTTCAAAACACAAGTGGAAGACCAAAGAGAGATATAGCCGTGTGGATGAAGAGCAACATGATGCCACTGTTTTAAACCCCAAAACTGAAACATCACAAATTATCAAAAGAAAACCCACTTGATCAACCATGGCTAAATTCGAAATACACAAAGGAGAAGGATTAAGGGTACTCTTACCTTGCTATTTTCCTCTTGAGAAGAAGAGAAATGAATGCTTGGCTTGAAGGAGATGAGAGGAGTTTGGTTTCTTAAAGAACAAAAGAGAGGAGAAGAAGAGAAGATTGGCTTTAGCTTGGAGAAGAAGGTGAAACTTTTCTTTCTTTTCCTAAGTGTAGCCGACGGGTTTTGGGGGGAAATGACTTAGGATTAGTTTTGTTTTGTTTTGTTTTCTCTTTTTTGTGGCCTTGAACGATGGGCGCTAGGAAGAGAACAAGAAGTCAATAGCTTCCTTAGGAAGCTTACGGGTGTAAGGAGCTCAATGGCTTGCTTTAGAAGCCTATGGATGCAAAAGCTTAATGGCTTGTCCTAGAATCCTACGGGTGAAAGGGATAAAGGGTTAAATTGTTTTAGTCAAAACTTATCACATAAGCTTGGAAGATGGATGGTGGAGATCTATCAACCTCAAGGATGTTTTTCACCTACCAATCCAATGGTAGAGAATAATTGAGCCATTTCCTAAATAAATAAAATTAAAGGGATTAAGAGAGAATATTTCAAAGTCATAAAAATGATACCCTTGATTTATTTTAATAATTCATATTTTAAAATTAAAGCATACTCATCTTAAAATAAAATAATTAAAAGTAATCAAAATCTTTATCACAAAATATTTAACTTAAAGAATTAATAAAATGACGTAAGGACGTACGTAGTAGGACTCGGGTATTACAAATTAAACCTTCCATAATCATTCTAAGATAATGATAAATCATATCAAATCATACTTAAGACATACCATAGCTAAATTTTCACTTAAAATCATTTAAACATAGAAACCATCCTTTAATGACCCGGTTTTGAACTAAGCATGATAATTTTCTCAAAACTCAACCAAAACTCATACCAACACTTGAAAACAAAGTTTGACATGCAAACTAAGATCAAGAGCAAGAAGACTTACAAATTTCGTGGCCTTCTAAGCACTCAAGACAACCTTGCTCAAGAACACTCAAGAACTCACCAAAACTCACTCGGTTTCACTCTATTGCTCTCTAAGTGGGAGAAGTGCTCTCAAAACTCAAGAGGAAGTTTGAAGCTGAGATGTGAAGGAAATGAGGAAGTTAGGAAGGTATTTATAGGCTTCAAGAGGGGAGGAGGCATTGGCTTTGGTGCAATGTGATTGGGTGAAGTGGGCGGTGCACAAGTCTGAAATTTTTCCAGCTTGCTACCATGGGCTTATGTTACCTTGTGCAGGGGAATAGTGGCTTGAAACCACCATGCTTTCCTCCTTACTGTGGCTACAATGGTCCTATAAAGGTGTCCAGGTCGTGGAGGATGGTTCAGATGACAAAAAGTCAAGCAAACCACCCATGCAAACCGGCGAATTCAAGTGGTTTTCACTTGGTAGATTTGAGCTTCGGTTTTGGGTGGTAAAATCTGTGATGACCCAAGTTTGTCTAGACATGGCCCATAGAATTCATTCTTGGTTGCCACGGCATCTTGGGAGCCTTAGTTATTTTGAAAGGCCTTAGAGTCTTTGATTTAGTAACTTGAGCCCAAGAGGAGAGTGACCTTAGATTACCTTGTAATTTTTGACCCTATTTAGAAACCCAGGCCCAATGGCTTTAGGCCCCTAACCCAAATCTTAGTCACTAGTGCCATGTGTCATGTAAGTGTTACACTATGAATCTAGACTTGATAGTGGGATAAGGGGGAGAGAGAAGTTTAGGAAAGCACCAAGAAGTGGCTTGCACACCTACCCTAGAGGAATTGCCACTTGTCAACTTGCTAGAAACCTTCTAGATTAATTAAGGACAAAAGGAACTTAGGAAGACTAAGGGATTTTTGGCTAGCCCATCTTCCCACAAGACTAAACCCTTGTCTTCCCCAAAATTTGAGTTTCAAGGTAGATTTCCTGGGAAGGAAAGCCTAGGGAAGAGAAATAGAGCCTTTCTAGAAACTATGCATGGGAAACCAAAGGGGGGTGATTGTCAGGATACTTTGTTGATATACCTGTTTAAAGTAAAGCAGATGAGGTTGATTGGTCATTCAAATATGATTAAATGTTACACTTTTATAAAATGGACCTTGTACAATGGATTGTGAAGTTTATGAGTTATATTTCTCAAAAACTTGCTTATTCTTTCTCATGGGCTAATGATAGTCTAAACCATGCAGGTATTGAAGGTCCAAAAGCTCGAGGCCCACTCATCCTTTGAGCCCAAGTCTATCGAAGCATTAAGCTTCTCAACCACACACCCTTTGCATTTCTTCTGCTAAAGAAACTGAGCTCTTCCAAAGGGGTAGAATGGAGATAAAGTGTAGGCGATAGTTAGAAGAGAGAGAAGGAGAAATGGTGAAGGAAAGTGATAAAAGTGGACGAGGAGCAAGGATGTGGGAGAGTTTTTTTAGTTGTTTCTATTGTGTTTTCCATTTTACTTTTGCTTTCTATTACAAGGGTTGCTCTGTTAGGGTTTTTGTAAAGCCTCAAAATCATCTTTTTCAATATGATTATAGGCTAATCTCTACAACTAGGGTTGCAGGGAATGGGTTTTTCTTCTTCCTTCCGAGTATTGTTGGTTGATGTGGTATTTAGCAAGACTCTGTCTCTATATTTTTACTTTCGATTCATTGTGGGTTTTTGTACAATCTCTTGTTCTTGACCTGTTGTAGACTCATGACACATTAGGACCTTGGAATAATCAAGGATTCCTTAACCCTAAAGTCTTAGAATGAAAATGATGATTAATATATTGAGGGATTTATTTTTATTGGTGCTTTTAATCTAAGATTGCATGTGTTCTTGAGTTTATGTGTTAATATCGTGACTGGTTTGGCACTAGCAAATGCACCCCATGGCCAACATCTGAATGGTTTAGAAAACCATAACCCTGTGTCCCTAGTATTTACTCTCCTGTGAATACATCTTTTGATTTTCCAAAGATTCTATTTTCATTCTGACTTAAACTCATGTTTTATTTCTTTTAGAGTAATTGTAGTCCCTCATCCTTAATGTCTAAATACAAATTCATCCTACATATTGTACAAATTTCAAGTACATAGTTCATCACATTCTCACAGTATATAGCCTTAAACCCATCTTGCCCTCATGCTCCCATCTTTACTTTTCTTTTTCCATTTAACCCTTTTTGCTTGATTGGTTGTGTTGACAAAGTTAGCCATGTGGAGATGACCTTGGAAGCTCCCTGTGTTTTTAAATCTGCTTTTATTCTTGGAAACAATATTTGGTGAATATCAAGTTTTTAGCGCCGTTGCCAGGGATAACTAGTGAAGCATAATCTTTTCCTTGCAAAAACAAAAAAAAATAGAGAAAGGAAAATAAATGAATCTGTGACCCTCTTCACATATGAGGTAACAAGCCTCTCCTTCTGACTAATTGTGGGAGTGCATGTTACTGTTTTTTTTTCTTCCAGCTGTTATGTTTGTTCTTTAAGCATTTATGTCTGTTTCGGCTAGAGATCAAGCATCAAGATTAACTAGGACTGAATCAATTGCATCCACTGAAACTGCATCTATTTCCTTTGAGTCATCATCTGATAATTTGAGTAACATGGAGGATAACATGCAACATGAAGTTTTGAATCAGAATAGGACACTGAAAGAGTACCTGTAGCCTGTTAGGACTAGTCCTCCCTCATGCATCATTCAACCTTTAAATGCAAATTACTTCAATTTCAAACCTGGGATGATACCCCTAATTCCCCATTTCCATGGAATGGAGTCTGAAAAATGCCTATTTGCATATTAAAGAGTTTGAGGAGGTGTGTTCAACATTTATGGATAGGACATGTACAAAGGAGGTAATAAGGTTAAAACTATTCCCCTTCTCTCTTAAAGATAAAGCTAAAACTTGTCTGAACACTTTAAGACCACGATCCATAGGAACTTGGCAGGAAATGCAGACTGAGTTCCTTAAAAGATTTTTTCCCATGCATAGAACAAATGCCCTAAAAAGGCAGATCATGAATTTTGGGCACAAAGAAAGTGAAACCTTTTATCAGTGTTTGGAAAGGTTTAAAGACTTATTGAATGCTTGACCTCATCATGGGTATGAACATTGGAGAGTTATTAGTTTTTTCTATGAAGGGTTGCAACCCAAAATGAGACAATTTGTTGAGACCATGTGTAATGGTGAGTTCTTCAAGCTTAAGGAGGTTGTTACACAACCTCTGGTGTTGGCACTACCCGACTTTACTCTACCTTTAACAATTGAGTACGATGCGTCGGGGACTGTAGTGGGGGCAGTTTTAATGCAAAGGGGACAATCAATTGCATTTTTCAGCCAAGCTCTAAAGGGGAGGTCACTTTTGTTGTCTACCTACGAGAAGGAATTGTTTGCAATAGTGTCGGCAGTCCTTAAGTGGTGACCCTAGTTGTCAGGGAGGACTTTTGTAGTCAAAACAGACCAGCAAAGTCTCAAACGTCTACTGGACCAAATGATTGGCACTCCAATGCAACAACGATGAATTACCAAGCTCCTAGGCTATGATGTTATAGTGGAGTACAAGCGTGGAGCAGAAAATAGGGTCGCGAATGCCCTGTCCAGAAAGGAGAAGCAGGAAGAAGGGACCTTAATGCTAATCACTTTCCCTAATGTAGATTGGATTGAGGAGCTGAAGGGCACATGTGAAGCTGATGGGCACCTATAGGCCATGTTACAAAGCTATTTGGAGGACAGATTGGGCTCTAATTACACAATCAGGGAAGGCTTATTGCTGTACAAGAGTAGACTCTAAATCCCAAACAATGTGGAGTTTAAAAACAAGCTGATGGAGTTATCCCACAGCAGTCCGTGTGGGGGTCACTCAGGCTATGACAAATCTATCCACAGAATTAGAAGGGACTTTTACTGGCTCGGGATGAAGAAGGACCTTAAACAGTTTATTCGAGCATGTGACGTGCCAATGGGTAAAGGCCGACAATTGTTTGCCAAATGGCTTGCTGCAGCCATTACCTATACCATCTCAGCCATGGACCCACATCACCATGGATTTTATTGACGGCTTACCTAACTCTCATGGGTACCATAGTTTATGGGTGGTGGTCTATCGTTTGACTAAGTATAGTCATTTTGTACCCTTGAAACACCCCTATACAGCCAAGTCAGTGGCAGAGTCCTTTATGAAAAATATTTTTAAACTACATGGTTTGCCCCAATCAATTGTTTCTGACAGGGACCCTATGTTTACAAGTCAATTTTGGCAGGAACGTTTCACCTTACAGGGAGTTCAGATGTGCACGAGCACATCATAGCATCCTCAGACGGATGGCTAGTCAGAGACAGTTAATACGGCTGTGGAAAACTACTTGTAATGTTTTACGGGAGATCGATTGAAGGAGTGGTGGTATAATTCCACCCAACATCTCTCGACTAAAGTCTCACCCTATGAAGCCCTCTATGGCTACCCCCCACCCCGTGTAATGAACTATGTTCCGGGAAGCTCACGAGAAACAGTGGACCAGACACTACGTAGCGGAGTCCAAATTCTCAAACTCCTCAAACAAATTTACAACATGCTCAAAACAGGATGAAAAAATATGCAGATCTTAGACAAAGAGAGCAGCAGTTCGAAGAGGGACAATGGGTATACCTCAGGCTGCAGCCGTACCGCCAAACGTCAATGGCTCACATGAGGAATCTCAAGCTAGCTTTGAGGTACTTTGGGCCATACAAAATACTGAGGAAGGTTGGAGCCGTGGCCTACACTCTTGATCTACCACCATCTTCAAGGATCCATCCTACTTTTCATTTAGCCCCGCTCAAGAGGAAGATCGGTTCGAAGATCATGGCCATTCCATCACTCCCTCCCATTGATGAACATGGTGTTCTCCGCCTTGAGCCTGAGGAGGTGCTCAGCCGTCACATGGTGAAAGTGGGTAATAAGGCTCGGTTGGAGCTGCTAGTGAAATGGCACGACCAAAATGCCACTGATGCTACTTGGGAGGTGTATTCAACACTCAAAGATGATTTCCCCCACCTTGAGGGCAAGGTTTTGTGATGGGGGAAGGTATGTAACACACCATGGCTGAACAAACCTCATACGGTGTTGGAGGGTTTGAGGAAGAAGAGATCGAAACCTAAGTCTGAAGTGCACGTGGGTGAAGTCAAACTTAAGTGAAGTCAGAGCTGAAGGGGTGTTGTGAGTTAGTGGGTTGGGTCATTAGGGCCCATGATCTGTTAGTAAGATCTATAGAATAGTGGGCTGCGGGAGTGTCCTGGGCTATCATCCATTTGATTTGCTGTTTTATTTACTTGTTTAATTCTTGTTCTTTAAGTGAGTCCATTAGTAGGCCACAGGCCCTTTTCATTTCTAGGGGTATATGTACACAGAACGTAAAAGTGTAAGGCATCTGAAAAGTAATGAAAAAACCCTAAGTTTCCTCTTTTCTCTCTACCTCTCTATCTCATTTCCCCTTCAGGAGGCACTCCCCTCTAAGAGAGTTTACTTATTTTGTGTGAATCCGATTAGACTTGTTACATTCTTGGTGTTCAGGCACGACTGGGCTTCGGTGTTGGTATTTAGTGGTTTCGTGACAGGTGGTCGACGGTGGCAAAACAGAGAGTGAGGGAGAGAGAGTGAGAGCGAGGGAGACCAACCATCTTGGGGGTGTTTTATGCAAGGAGGTCAGGTGTGGGAGAGGGCGACATGCAGGACGCACAGGTTGCATTGCAGAAGGAGAGAGAGAGCCACAGGAAGGGGTGCGGCACTGGAGAGAGAAAATGAGAAGAAGAAGAGAGAGAGAAGGAATTTAGGGTTTTTCTCCATTAGAGCAAAACGGTGTCGTTTCAGGGGTTAAGGGGCTGGGCATTAATCAAGGCCTTGGGCCGGCATTTTGGGCCCTCTGAGGGCATCCCAACTTGTGTTTCTCTTCTTTATTTTACAAGGGTTGGGTCCCTTTTTACTGGGCCTCATAGTCCAAACCGGACTGAATGGTTCTAGTCAATTCAAAGCGAACCGTAAGTTAAATGGTTGATCTCGATCCCTATATTTTGGGAGTTCTAGTTCTCAGTTTGCTCGTAGGGTATGGGTTTTTCACCCCGAATTAAGCATGGATGTTAATCTAAATTTTTCATCCCCAAAATTATCCTCTCATGGCACATGGATTACTAGTCATACTGCGTTTGGCATGGTATTTGATTTCAATCTCTTTTCTTCCCACTGTTTTCGTAGTTATGAAATACATTATGATTATACACCTATAATTTCTCATGCATATCTTTCACCCTCTTTAATATTGGCTTTCACATCAAGTTTTGTAACATATTGCTTAAACCATAGGAAAAGTGCATTTTAGCCCAAAAGCTTAAATTGCTAAGAAATTGTGAATTTGATTATTAGTTTTAGCCTGGTTATGTTTTGTTTGGCATTCGTCCAAATTAATTAGCAACGCAAATTTTTTGAGCTTACTTGTTAAATTAATTAATTATTGTTTGATTCTTTTTTAAACTTCAAAAACACTTTCAGGAGATTCCATGATGAGAGTTGCTAAAGATGCACCACAAAGGCAAGGCATTTGTCCACTCCCACCCTGTAACGCCCCTCCTTGTGGTGGGACTTTAATAAATGGTTTTAGAAAATGAGACAAGAATTACTGAACCATTTAATACTTTTTCTCTTTCATTCCCAGGATATTAAAGATTCTATGTTTTAAAATTAAAACATGCTTTGTATATTAAAAGAGAGTTTACAACGAAAATCATTAAATTAAATTAAAAGGTCTTTTACAAAAATTGACTTTCATACATTACATAAAAACAAGCCTAGGCTTCTGTCAGTCTTCCCTTTAGCCATGTATGTCCTGACGCTTCTTACTCATTTTAATCCTGAGAGGGTGAGGAACATACATAAAAATAAAATAAGTCGAATACTCAGTAAACATTACTTCATACGGTAAAAATATACTAACATAGGTTTTCATTCATAGATTCATCATTCCTCTACATACTTTACATGAAACATTCATTTCATTTGAAAACATTATGAGGTTTTTCATTAAAAAAGTTTTCATTTCTCATAAAATATTCCCCACACTTTGTGCATCCTTCATAAAGAGCTAAATGATTACACAACATTCAATTTAACTCTTTTCACTTTTTCTTTGGCCGGTACACACTGTTACGCCCCATGTGTTGGGGTTAGCGGTCCTTTGGATTGGAATCCCTTTTAGTCAGGGGTGGCACTGGGTGCACTACCAGTACTACTTACCCGGCATTGCAATATGTCCGGTCCATTGGTACCATCATTCATTCATTCAGTTATGGCCGTTACGTATTTTCATACATTAAAGCATTCATTCATTTCCTTTCATTCATTCCTTTTAGTTCTTTCCTTTTCATTTCTTTTCATTCATCAGTCCATTTCATCTCATAAACATCATTTAAAAGTCTAAGCATAAACGTCATTAGTAAACATAATTTCATAGTGTTCTTTAAACATCATTTCATAGTATCATTTAAAATTCATTTCATAGCATTATTTAAATACACTTTCATAGCATTATTTAAATATACTTTCATCGCATCATTTAAACATCATTTAAAAGCATCAAGCATAAACCTCAACATTTCATTTTATAAAAAATAAAGACAATAGCTACTACATATAACATCCATTTACATGCATACAACTATTACTTTGGGTGCATAAATAGTGGTTCCCAAAGAAGGCATTTACCTACGTATACCTTTAAACATTAATACTTAGCATACTTTCATAAAACATCATTTAATTTCATTCACTTCATAAAAGAATATTTTCATAAAAGCTTTTCATTTTCATTTCATACCATTTAGAAAACTCCATAAGAGTATGAACATAATACTTATCTGGAGTACTCCATACTATTTACTTTTCATGTGCGTGTTAGATGGCAACCTACATGCATACATAACCTCAACATCATTTCCTTTTTAAGTGGATATGTAACTTAAACTTAAAACTTACATAATACTACCATTTACTTAAACTTCCTTCACTTAGACATACTCTATTATCCAAGTCCATATTCTATGCTTTCTTTTATCACTTTTCTAAATTCTCAAACTCATAACTTGGGACCTACTTGAGGTCACCGTTCCAACACATGGCATTCTATTTCAATTTCTTATCCTTTAAAGTGAACCTCCTAGGTTAAGACACACTATCACCTTCATCATACTCTTCCTACCAAGCCATCCATTCCGATGCATAACTTGAACCAACCAAGTTATACATCTCAATCCTATTCAACACATACATCTCTTTCTTCATTTATGCATATTCTAACCAACACTTCGTCATAAACCAAATCAAGCATAATACACAACTTTAAGGCCCGGTTTGGATACACAGTTCAGATCAGATGAGATATTTTAATTAGTAGTGTGATTTTTTGAGTTAAGATGAGATGAGATATTTTGTAAAAAAGTGTATGTTTGGATAGTGAGATGAGATGATATAGTTTTGACTTTTTTGGATTTGATAAAGGAAAATACTAAAATCACAGCTGGGTATTCCCAACTGGGATCTCGACTTTTTTTTTTCTTAATGACTAAGTAAGTATTTTTTATTGATGTTGTGATTTTTTAAAAGAATATATATTTAAAAATGATAAAAAAATGCATGAAAAAAAGTAAGAAAAAAAAAGGTAACACTAATAAAGGGGTGGGTCCCACCAATGATTTAGTAATAGTTATGAATATATTAATAAAAAATAATACTTATGAGTAATTAAAAAATCTATCATAAATAAATTTAAATCCCAAAATATATTGGGAAGTTGTTGGCCGAAATTTATAATTTCTTTTTTTTTAAAGATATTTTTATCTATTTATTTTTCTATATATAAGAAATGCATCATTTTTATTCTAATTGTAAATTATAATAATTTTGAATATTGTAATAAATAAGTATATGAATTATGTTGTAGATTTGTTTTAAATAATTTATTAATTTCGAATTTTCTAATAAAACCCCAAAATGCACTTGTATTCAATACTCACAAAAATATCAATTTCTTTGTGAAAATATATTTCTAATAAATACTTATTGATTACTCTATTTTAATGACAAATTAATTTTTTTTACTATGTGGGATTCTTTTTACTGTTTATGTCAGAAAATAATGAGATAGGTTTGAAAACTTAGAGATGAAATAGAGATGTAAAATTAAAAGTTTGGCTAGACAAAACTATCTCATTCGTAGAGACCAAATGAGTTCATCTCATCTAGCAAACCAAACCGGGCCTAACCAACCTTGAGGCTCAAACATCGTGTACTCATACCTGAGACAGACTATCCATTACATATGGCAAATATGTCTGGTACATGCGTCCAACCAATTTACACATGTATCTTACCCTTTCTATCACCTAAGATCAGCATATAGTCCACTATAACATCCGCTTATGTAAACAAGCACAAGCATCATACACATTGACATTAACATACAACTCAAACCCAACCAACATAACATTTCATACAACCCGTTCAACTGCATAACTTATCCCGACACTTCACACGACATACACAATATACAACCAAATCAAAACTACATCACATCCAATCACTTCAGACAGTTCCCAAACACTTCACAAACTACACAATGATCCATAATTCAGCCCATCACTTCACATTCACAGTTCACTACATGGAGCACATTCACAATAGTCCAACCATTTCACAATCATAACCCCATCATAACTTCACATCACAGCTTCACATTTAATCCCAACACTTTATAACATGCTACCATCTCACCAACTACATCACAACCGCACAATAACCTTGTCACTTCACACTACACATAGCTACAACACAATTGCACAATAATGCTCATCACTTCAATTACACAGCCACATCACAAACTACTCCAACCACAGAACACACTTCACAACTACAACTACACAACCATCCCAACACTTTACAATCATAAACATATCATAAACACCACATTTCCAATCCACAACCACAACACATTCACAACACCATTTCAATTTTAGCTTCACAACATAATAAATCATCGAGGGAAAGAGATAGAAATTATACCATAATTCTGGAGCTAACGTTGTTGCGTCGCTTGATGTTCGGCAACGTTTCGTGGTGGTGGTTATGTACATGGAAGGAGGGGCTGGGTTAAGACTTGGTTGTCACTGTTGTGACCCTAAAAATAGGGAATGAGAGGTGGATGGGCAGTGAGACATGTGTGGAGGGGCTAGGCAGTGGCAGGGGCTAGGGGTTTGTGTCTGGCGGTAGTGTTGTTGTGGGTGGCGACGGCAAGGCCGTGAGGTGAAAGGAGAAGCTAAGGGGGGTTTTGTGAAGGGGAGAAGAGAAGGAGCATCAGTGGCCTGGGGGAGTAGTGATGGAAGTGTACAAGCTTTTGCACGATGGAGAGGATGCCGATGGCTAAGGGGTGTGGTGGCTTATGGTGCTGCTGGTGGTTGTCGCGAGAGACAGAGAGAAATAAAAGGGAAGAGGCATCGAGACTGAGAGGGGGGAGGGGGTTGCTCACCATGGGGAAAATTGAGAGAAGGAGGTGGAGGGCTCTGATGCATGGTGCCTCGCCATGGAGGATGGCGGAAACACTGGAACCAGAGAAACAAAGAGGGAGTGAGAGAGAGACGTGGGGGCTGGGGTGCACGACGGTGGCTGCTAAGCCATGAGAGAGGATAGGGGTTGTAACGCCCCGTTCTCGGAGGTCTGGAGAGTTAGCTCTTATCCCTTAAGAACATCTCCAATAATCAATAATAAATAAACAGAAACTCCACAAAATACTTAACTTATTTGTTCGATCTAGAAATCCGTGTCCCTCCATAGAAATACTAAACAAAAATCTTGATAAAATAAAATAACATCTCCACAAAGACTCAAATTATTAATAACTTGACATACCAAAATAACCTCTACAGATAAAACTACTAAATATGATCCTCCAAAATACTTGTACCCTTAGCACTCATTCATCAACGATCATCACACCTTGCTAAAACTTCATACTCTTGTTCTCCAGCTAAACCATTAAAATTATCTGAAAAATATTTGGAGATAAGGGGTGAGTTATCAACAACTAAGTAAGCAGATGACATATACTAGTATGTAAACATGAGCATTTACAGAGTTCAGAATGTAGAACAAAACACTTTCTTTTAGAATGCATAATCAGAAGATTATAAAAAAATATCAGAGCGAAAGTTCAAAAATATTCATAATCAAAATCTCTTTGGCATAGCATAAACTGAAACATCACTTCTTATCTTATCATATCATAACAGATACCATGTTTAACCCCCTGATAGGATTGTGCAAATCCCGGCGGCCAATCAAGCAGAAATAGAATGTGAATCTTCCCCTTATGATTCTTGGAGCCCCGAGTGTGCACACAGGAAAGACCACGTAGAAAACCACTTCGCTTCCAAAGTGGGTGCACCAGAAATAGAAAAGTTGGTACCAACCTGAATAGAGACCACATTTTTACACCCGTAGTAAGGTTAGAACGGAACATAAACAGAAACAGAATGTTATGCCAGAGGTTTTTAGAAAACACATCATATCATATCAAAGTACTAAACATCTTCAGAACAGAACGAAATCATATCACAAAACATAATTTTATGCACAAAATTTCATATTCGCTCTCTTTTGCACAGTTCAGAAACAAAATGCAAAATAGCTCATGTCTACACCAGTCATGCCAGAAAATACTTTATTCTTAAACAGAAACTCATGAGTAATGTAGAACAAATAACTAAGATAGTTTAAATTTCTTTTCATAACCAAACATGCATATTTTTCAAAAATCAACCTCGGCTTATTTTATTTTTATGCAAAGTCTAGTATAGGAATCCTGCTTACCTGGACTTTTTAAGTTCTCTGTATTTTCTCACAACATTGCCAACTGAAAAGAAAATCGATCATCACCTATAAGATAGTCACATGTAACTTTCGTAAATTTTCAATTGAACACATATTTCAAAATCAACACCCGAGTTCTACAAAATCTAAACTTTCCTATTGTCTACAAATCCTCCAACATAAAACATCATCACTCTTCAAAACACTTTAAAAACACCAAAAATACCTGCAACTTCGAATATCTAACTTCTCGTCTTATTTCAAAAATCATTATAAATAACAAATACTGGATCACTTACTAAGAGGGGCATATGTAATTTACTTAAAAGGGGCTTAACGTCTCAAAAAGTGAAGTGCAGGAGAGTGACTTATGCACGGGTAGTGTATGTATACAACGTGCGTTGTGGGTTCGGCCATGAATGTCCAGCATGGTTGAGTGACGATGGTTGTCTTGGGTGGCAGAGCGTGAGAGGGGAATCGGGAAGGGTGGAGGACTGGGCATGGTGGTTGGCCCCACGTGTGGCGGCTTCTATGTGAAACCTCGTGGCCTGGGTTGTGTCCGGTGTAGTGCAGCGTGGAGGAGCAAGAAAAATCGCTCCACTTCGTTTCCTATAAACAGGGCCATGGTGGCTTCCGGTGGTGGTCCCGAGGGAGGTTATGGGTGGTGAAAGGAGCTTGTACCTGATGGTGTTGCTTGGTGGTGCATGGTGACAGAGGGAGGAGGCGTTCAGGATGCTATGTTTTTGGTATAGAAAACAGAATATTCCAAGGGGTTTGGGATGATACACGGTTGGGCTATGGTGGCTTACAGTTTCACAAGGGACTGGGCAATGGACAGAGGCTTTCGTCTTGCAGGGGGAAACTCGCACGGGGGTGGTTTCGGTTCGGCTGAGCACACACGGGCGTGGGTTTTTTTGATGGTGAGGTCATGCAACTAGGCTGCAGGCGAGGTCTAACGCCTTGGGTGTGGAGGTGTAGAGACAGAGACGGTGACTGCATGGAGGTTATGGAGGGTGGCGACTTGTGGTGGACGATGGTTTGTGGATGGAGCTGCTTCTGTGCGTGCGTGGGTGGAGACTGCTGTGGGAGTTTTGCAGCAGCTATAGGTTTGGAAAACTAACATGCAGGTACATATATATATATATATATATTTATTGGCAATGGAAAAACCCTAGAGAAATGAGGGAGATGTGTGTGGGAGTGGAATCGTGTGTGGAGGCGAAAATGATCATAAAACGGATAGTTGGTTTTCATGGTTTAAAACCAAACGAGTGTGGGCTTGGGTCTTGGGCTTTTTCTTGAGTCCTGGGTCTCGACTCAATTTCTAAAAACAATCCAACTTGTTCTAGAAATTTCTCGGCTCAATTCTCACTTTGGCCCTTTAGAAAAACAACCTAATTATCAAGCCGAATAAAATCATAATCCACCAAAACAAAGATTTTTGGCCCGTAGTCAATTAAAAAGAAATACTTAAAAAAAAAGTAACTAAGCTCTTCATACGTATAAGTTCAAAAACAAAACTTTTATAGAACAACTTGTTGCTGGACCCGGGTGTTACAGGGGTGGTCGTGGTGAGGCTTGATAGGGTTGCTCACGGTGGCGGCGTGCGGCTTTGTTGGGTGGAGAGAAGCCGAGGGAGAAGGGACTCATGAGTTGGGTTACAACTTGAGGGGAGGCGCGGCGTGGGGGAAAAGGGAGAGGGAGGATCATAGGTGGAGGATCGCCAGCATGAGGTGACGGTGGAGGTGGTGCTGGCGACATGAAATTTGTTGTAGTGATGTGTGATGTCCTCGAGTTGGTTGGCAAGCTGATGTGTTCTTCGGTGTAACTTGTATTCTCTGTGTGAAATCTAGTGATTGGACATTCTCTATGTGAGATATGGTGATTTGAAATATATCTATGTGAGAATTGACAATCTAAAACATCTCTGTGTGAGATTAGATGATCTTAAACATCTCTATGTGAGATCGAATCATTAGAAATATCCATGTGTGAGATTGGATAAATACGATGTGTTTTACATGCTCAAGAAGAGGGTGATTCCCTGCCTCGGTGATATATATAAATATATATATATATATATATACAATTGACTTTTTCTCAGAGAGAAATTTCACAGAGGGTGATTCCTTGTCGTGCTTATGTATCTGTGTTTTACTCAGAAGGTGATTCTTTGCCATAAATGCCTATGTTTTGCTTGGAGGGCGATTCATCGCCATGCACAATAAATTATAATTCATCATATTGAATCTTTTCAAAATTATCAACAAAATGAGGCTTTATTTAAAGTTTTTAAATAAATTTTTTTCAATTTATATTTAAGAAACCAATTTAAACTGATGCCTCATTGTAAATTTTGTCCTCAATTTAGCAAGATTATTGAAAAATTTATTCAAAAATAAAAATTATTCGTTGTATTAAATATATAAACCTTAGTATCATGGGGCCTTACACAAAATAAAAAATATAAAAATATTACTATAAATTTTTATTTAGTCTTTTTAAATTTTTCTAAAATAAAAAATAAAAACATCTTATTTTATATTTGGGGGCCTTATATAGAGTGGGGGCAATGGCCTAACTGGCCTTCCCCTTGGGCGGACTCTTCCTTTTGGTTATCGAACACTGAAGTGTGGAGTACTGTAGAGGATGCGCTATCTTCGGGCAGTCACACACTAAAATAGTACTTTCATCCTCAATCCTCTATGCCTACCAGTGCCAATATTAGCAACCATAAGCTCAACATATTTTCATTATATTACTTTTTTTAGGTAATTAACTCTAGCTAGCAAGGCTCGAGTATAGATCGGTTGAATGAATATGTGCCCTATTACAAATCAGGTATGATATTAAGGGGTCCAGATCCAACGAAAAGTAGAGCCAAACCAGAGACCTTTAATGTAACACTCGGACGAGCCAAGCCCGATTTCTAAATATTTTTGGACTTATATGTATGAAAATACTAGTTGAGCTTTCAAATACTTTTTTTTTATATATATAGATTACGGGTCTAACTTATTTTCAAGAATCCAACCTATAATTTATTTTTTAAATGTTTGTTATCTTTTCAAACAGACTCTAGAGTCCCTTTTCCATTAAAATTCTAAAACCCATGTTTTATTTATTTATTTATATATATTTAGATATATGTATTTTGCAGCCCCGTATTTGTGGGAAATCTATTTTTTTTTTCAAATTCTAATTAGTTTCAGTTGCCTCTAACCACGTTTAGATAGTTTTGTTTTGTTTTTATTTAAATCCCCAGCCCCCACTTCGCACCACTCCCGTAGCCCAAGCTTGCACGTCTCTTCATCCCTTATCTTTTAGGGTTTTTTTTTTTTTTTTGATTTTTTTTTCGTCACCAATATATAATATGTTCATCCCTCCCGCATGAAAAGAAAACTCCAAGCCACAAACCTCCTTGGAAGCCTTCCCTTCCATGCACATTGTTTCCCTCCTCAAGCACCACCTCAAACTGCAACCAACACCTCCATGCCTCCACGTCCAGGAAACACAACGTACGTTGCCACCACCCTCTCCCACAATGAAGCCGCCACCCTTCACAACCTCCATGCAGTCACCGTCTTTTTCACTGTGGCAGTGTAACGCCCCGGTCCCAGATGGGTCGAAGAGTTACTACTTGTCACTCAAAAATCATGTCTCACAGTTCAAATATAAACTCTAACTTCTCAATTACACATGAATCTCAATGTTTAAAACTCTGATATGAACCCGTGGGAATAGAATCCCTTGAACCCACAATTAATTTGAAAAATCATCTAAGAAAGCTAAAATCAAGCCAATGAAAAATTTAGACCGGTTGAGAAACTCGTTTCAAGAACCTAGATTATATGAAAATCTAGACCCGTTGAAGAACCTGCCTCAAGAACTTAAATTATAAGGAAGAACGTCGTAAAGGTTGTGATTTGATTTTTATAATTTCAAAAGTTCATTCAAGAACAAAAGGAGATAAACTCAACTCACAATGAATAAATTCATCAAATTTCATAAACTTATTAAAATGAGGTTACAAAGAGTATTTAAAGCAAAGCCTAAATAAAACCCTAACCAAAATAAATCCACATCTTTGAAAAATGCCCCTGAGTGAATAGTATCATGTCTACAGTACGACTACAGTACTCGGCTACAGTAACTTCTTGAAACCCTAGTTCAACAAAATAATAACTTTCCTAACATGCCCTTGAATAGGTGCCCCCTTAAGTCATTCTCATAATAAACCAAATTATTCTAAACTAATAAAATAAGTCATTTAAATGAATTAAACAAGCTGAAAGCCTTCAAGTGCCCAAAGCGTTTAAGTCATGTTGTTACTCTCTTCCATAGCTTGTATCAAATGAATCAAAACTGGATCTTCATTTTCTAAGCCCATCTTGAATGTTGGGCTCTTGCTAGACTCGTCCCAAGTGGATTGCATGAATCCTTGCATTGACTCCTTGATCTTCTTGGCTTTTAACCTTGTGATTGACCCATCTGAAACTTGTAAAAGATCTTTAAAACTAGGTCCATCTTGGTGCCCATCATTCCCCCTCTCCTCAAAAGGATTCGACCTCGAATCTCTACCTACATCAAATGGAGAACGGTCAGAAACATTGAAAGTAGTAAAAACATGATACCACCGGGAAGATCCACTTTATATGCATTATCATTAATTTTCTAAATAATTTGAAAAGGTCTATCTAAAGCTAAAGGAGTAAGTGGATTAAAACCATAAACAATTTCAAAAGGAGAATAAGAAATAGTAGTATGCAAGGTTTTATTATATGCACACTCTAATAAGGGCAAATGATACTCCCGCAAACGTCCATGTAATAATTCATTGAATGGCAAATAATACTCCCACAAATGTTCATGAAACACATCTAAAGTTTTTCAAACACCAAAATGACCACTCCAATTATATGCAAACTCAGTGAATGGCAAGCAATACTCCCACAAACGTTCAGGCAACACATTAATGAATGGCGAATGATATTCCCACAAATGTTCATGCAACATGTCAATGAATGGGAAATGATAGTCCTACAAGCGTTTATGCAACACGTCTAAAGTCTTCCTTACACCAAAGGTACCCAACAAACCACCATGTCTATCACACATAAGCAACTTAGGCATAAAACTAGTAGGCACACAAAGTTTATTCTCTCTAAACAAGAAGCAATCTAGTTTATAGAACTTACCAAACGATATTTTCTCACATGTTCCATACACACTAGCAAAGTCATCGTCATTAGCATGCAATTTTCTTATCATATTCAAATCTCAACAACTTTGCATTTAGAATAAAGATAAGCACATACCTACTTGCTAATGGATTAACCACAAAAGTTTCCTCACCATGTGTGTATTTGATTACAAAGTCTCAATACAGTTCTCCCACTTAGCATGCATTCTAGTCAACAACTTACCTTGTCTCTTCAAGTGTGTCAAAGACTCATGTTCTTCAAACAAAGGTCGGGAAGGAATTGTCGCACCTGACACAAAATCAATGTAGTGCTCTATCTCTCTAATAAGTGGCAATCCACTAAACACACCGCTAGGAAACACGACCTCATATCCCTGCAACAAAGAGACAATAACACTAGGCAGATATACGTCAAGTTCGTTAGTATTAAGACACGCCTTAGCATAAAAAATCAATTTTCTCTTTGTTTTTCTCTCACTTTCTTCACTCTCTCTTTTCTTTCAACTCTCTTTTTCCTTTTCACTCCATTTTTCCCTTTTACTCTCTTTTTCATTTTTACTCTCTTTTTTTCTATCACTCTCTTTTTCTACATCTTTTTTTGAACTCTCGATCTCACAATTGTTTTTTAACTCATTCTCTCTTTTTCTTGAGGTCTCACCCTCACCCTCATCATTTTTCTCTCTCTTTCATTTTCGGCCTCACTATTTCTTTTTTTCTCAATCTCACATTCACTCTTGCTTTTTAGCTCAATCTCAAGGTCACTCTTTTTTTTAGCTTAGTCACTTTTTCACTTTTTTTTTTTTTTTATCACTCTCACTTTCACTCTTTCTTTTTTGATCACTCTCATTTTCACTCTTTCTTTTTTGAGCAACCTCACTTCTCAGTTTTAGTTGGTCTCTATGGACCTGTGTTGGAGTTACAGGAGCAAGTTTGATTATTCTTCCATCATTTTCAAAACTGTACATGTTCCTTAACCCATCATGGATCACTTTCTTATCATACTGTCACGGCTTCCCTTACAAAATATGGCCAGCCTGCATAGACACTACATCACAAAGCACCACATCCTGGTATTTTCCAATTAAAAAAGAAACTAGTACTTGCTTATTTACCCTAACCTCTCCACAATCACTCAACCACTGCAACTTGTATAGTCTACGGTGTTTCAAGGTAAATAAATTCAATTTCTCAACTAAAGTAGTGCTAGCCAAATTGATACAACTCCTCCCATCAATGATCATTCTACATACCTTGTTGTTGATGTGGTATCAAGTATGACAAATGTTCTCGTTCTGCTGCTATGTATCATCAATCTTAATTTGTGTGTTGAGAACACATCTAGTAACAAGAGACTCTACTCTTCATTCTTACACTTATGTTCAATACTAGGCTCATGCCTCCTCCTATCTCTCCCACCTTGCAGTTTTCTACACACTGCATCTTGTTGATCCATCATATCCCTCACTTCACCCAACACCAAATTCAACCACTCAAACTGTTGTTGCATGGCTTGCAACACAAATGATGAGTTATCTGCCATCCCCTTTGGTGATGAGTCACTCCTACGAGATATCGTAATGTGTTGCACAAAAGAATGTTAGTGGAAAACCTCACACACTCCCTTATGTGTTTACACTCGAACAATGGCACTCCACTTGTGTTTCACTCTTAATTGACTTTTTCCCGATAATAGTCTCACACTCTTTTGCATTTTACCTCAATAGTTTTCCGACTCAAGTTCTTTAAGAACTAGTTGAACTAAATCAAGACAATACAATCTTATATTATTCCTACCAGCAATAGGTTGAAGAAATAAGAATAAGAAACAAGGAATGAATAAATTGACACGAGACTCAAGGAATTTATACGAGGGAAAGAGTAATTATAAAACAAGATACCAACTAGAAAGATGTATTCAACCCCTTTGATGATAAAGCTCAATCAACAAATATATTTCTTTCTCTTTGTTGTAACTATGTAGCAATCTTTGAATATGCTAACTGTGCTTTTCTTTTCTTTTTTTCAAATTTTCTTTTCCTTTCTTTTCTTTTCTCTAATTCAATTACAAATAGCAATATTCAATTGTGAAAACCAAGCAATTGAATTCAAACACACAAGAATTGACAATGAAGTAGAAGAGAATCGATGGAATGACACTCCAAGCAATTAACAAACTTAGAGATGCAAGAAACCCTAGAATTTTGAAACCCTCGGTGATGCAAATTTCAGTCAAACCAAAAACCCTAAGAATTTCGGCAGCCTACTTTTTTTTTTTTTTTTTTTTGCAACCCTAGAACAATGAAGCCCTAGAATTAAATTTAAAGATGCAAGAATTAAAAGATAGAATCAGACCTAATTGGAAACTGAGCTTTGAATACCAAATGATATGAACCCATGGGAATAGAATCCCTTGAACCCACAATTGTAACTCCCCGATCCAGGATGGGTCGGAGAGTTACCTCTTAACACCTAAAATCATATTTCACTGTACAAATATAAACTCAAATTCCTCAATTACCCATAGAGCTCATTACTTTAAACCATTTACTCCCAAATAAAGAACTAAGAATATGACGAAGTCTCAAAATACATGCCAACTTCCCAAAGTAATAAGTCAACAAAGCAAAACGAAACTATTCAATAAAAATTCTCCAATAACAAGTACCCTCTTTGTATTTAATATACTATGCTCACCAAGCCTTACCCATGTTTCCTATTCTTGAACCTCTGTTAAAGTATCCAAAATATCTGAAAAATGTTATGGAGATAAGGGGTGAGTTATCAATAACTTCGTAAACAGAGAACATAAACTAGCGTGCAAACATGAGCATTTATAGAGTACAATATGCAGAACAAAACATGTTTTCAAACGTAACAGAGCGATGATTTTAAGACATATAAACCTAGAGTACTTTGGCATAACATAACCTGAGCATCATCATCACATCAAAACAGGGCATCTCACAGAGCAGAGACCATGTTTCACCCCCGTGGTAGGGTTGTGCTAACCCCGATGGTCAAACCGGGCAGAGACAGAGGTGAAATCTTTCCCTTATTACTCTCGGAGCCCCAAGTGTGCACACAGGAAAGACCATAATAAAACCACTTTATTTCCAAAGTGGGTGCACTCAAAGACAGAGAAGTTGATACCAACCCAAACAGAGCAGAGCAGAGCAGAGATATAGTCAGATACAAAATCAATGCACCATGCCAAAGGTTTTCAGATGCCATATCAAAACAAGACAGAGTACCAAAACATAATCAGATCATTATCACATATTGAAAACAAAAGTCAGAGCATCTTTCTAAATCAATGCACAATTTTTCAGATTCTCAATATCGCTATTTTTTCAGATTTTAGAGACAACATGACAAAATTTAGCTCATGTTTACACAATGCATGTCAGAAAATATTTTTCCTTTTTCGTACAGATTTCATGAGTAATACAAATAAGCGACCGAGGTTGATTTTTCCCAAGTTCCAATTTCATCACAAAATATACAAAGTTTTCAGAAAGTCAACCTCAGTCTCAATAACTCGTATAAAGCCTAAAATAGGATTCCCGTTTACCTAGACCTTTTAGCTTTTTTAAAATTCTCCACAACAGTACCGAATGAAAAATCAATCGTCACCTATAAAAATAATCACGTAATTTCCATAAGTATCTGAAATTAACACCTTTTTCAATACTTGCTTGAGATGCTAAGTAACCTATTTTCCTAAAAATCTAAATTCCTCGAAACCCTAAAATATAAAAAATTCTCAAATACCTTGATATTCACTTAATGTAATAATATAGCAAAATCGATTAAAGTAATCAACAAAAATCTCGTTTAATAAAAATACAACTTATTAAAATTTAAGTACTCAAAAGTAAAATTGCGTACTTACTATTTATTTTTAAAATTGAACTTTAAAAATAATTTAATACTAAATAATACAATTTAAATTTCATTTAATTTCTTTACGAAAACATGTATTTAAAAATTAAGTCCATACAACAGTTTAATATATAAAGGAAAGACACGCTACGTAAAATCAGTGATATTCCTGTAAATTTGTCAAAGCATGTGCTCTAAAAACAAATTGTAAATAGATAAACTTATGAAACTACCTCCAGCCAACCCGTGTGCAGAAGGTAGGGTTGTTTCATACCAATGAGAAGGATGCGCGTGGTGGATGTAAGGTGTTAGCATGGCGGCAAAGATACGGCGGTCAGCAACACAGAGGGCACTGAGATAGAGAGGGAGTAAGAGAGAGAGAGAGAGAGAGAGAAATCAGAGATAGGAAACACGGTGAAAGGGATATCGTGCGAGATACTTACAGAGGTAGCCAGAGACAGCGACAGGGTGGTTGGGGCGGCAACAGATCATGGAGTGGCACATGGGTGGCGGAAGGGTTGTTGGTCGGTGTCGTTAAGCTTCACCGACATGTCATGGGGCTACAGAACGAAGGTGGGGGAAAGTGGTTTATTGCTCTATTTTGGGGGTCAAAAACAGGGGACAAGCAGTGGCTTCAATGGTGCCTTGATGGTGTAGGGGCAGCGCGGTGGTGGAGTTCTTCGTTGCACTGAGGTTGAGCGAAAACTTATGTAGTGGTCTTGCTGGCCCTTGGGTTGTGGGGAAGAAACCGAGAGAGGGAGGAGGCGTGAAGGAGGCTCACGGTGTCGCAGCGTGGGGTGGTTCAATGGTGAGTGGTTTACGGTGCTTGAACACAGCTGGGCTTCGTGGCTGTACTGGTGGCTTCCGTCGAGAAGGTTGGTGGGTATCTCGGGTTCATGTCGGCAACAACTGGTTCGTGGAGGAGGGATAGATGTGCGACAGTGCTAATTCCTTTTTGGCGTGATCTTGACTGGTTCAACAGAGGCTGACGAGTGCGTGGGACAAGTTCCCGTTAAGGTCACAGAGGTGCTAGGCAGTGGGGGTAGACCCGTCGTGGTTGGATGGTGGGTGTTTCCAGGTGCCTCGCAACTTGGTGCAGAGAAGATAGATAAATAGAGAGAGAGAGACTCGAGTGATGGATGGAAATGAAATAAAGGAGAGAACTCAAAAAGGGGAAGGAAGTTCAAACTTCAAACTACCTAGGCGTGGAGATAAGGGAGATTGGGTGGAGGAATCTTCGGAAATGCAGAAACTGAAATTGAAAAATGGTCGAGAAGATAAAATGCAAGTGGAAAGATGAAGCTCACCAAAAACGACGTCGTGGGGTAGGGGAGGTTACTCAGCCGTGTGAAAATAAGAGAATCCAATGGACCGGCCTTGGGTTAGGAGAATTTTTTGCTCTTTATAAGGTGCCAATGAAGCTCCAATTATATCATTGACTAGTCCTTTTGAAGTATAGGCCATCTGGTTTCGGCCTTCCAATTGTCTCACCTAGAGGAAAAGCAACTGGATGATGGGAGGTGGTCGGCGGTACCTTCTCTGCAAGTGGAGGTGACATGGATGGCTGCCTTCATCGCTAGGCTTCACCGTCGTGGCTAGTGGCACCTAACGGAACCTAGAGCTAGGGAACAAAAGATGCTCTGCTTTGGGGAGTTCAAACAGGGGACAAAGAGGCTGAGTGTGGGTACGGTGGTGCAAGGCAGTGTTGTGGAGTTGCTGCCTAGTGGGCATCGGGGAGGAGGTGGTTTTCGTGGGTTTGGCTTCTGTTGTTCCCATAGTGGTCCCCGATGGAAATGGGGCTGTTGGCGTGGAGGAGCATGTCGTGGGTTGGTTTCCGTTTGAGGACACGGAGGGGTTGGGACGTGGGGGCTGTCCTATCTTGTTGCAGGTAGGCACGATTGGTGGCTTCCAACGGTGGTCTGGTGAGGTGTTGGGAGGCGTTTAGTTGGCATGAGGCTTGGCTTAAGTGCTTGGTGGTTTGCGACAGTGGCGTTGCCTTATGGTCTGGGACTGTGGGTTTTGGGGGCGAGGGTGAGAAATTGATGTGAGGGAGAGGGAGAGAGTCTGATGAGAGTGAAATTTTTGAAAGTGAAGAAAAAAGAGATGCGGTTGAGAAGTTGAAGAAAAAAAGGGAGTGAGATTCGGAACAAGCAAAAACTGAAAATCAAAGAGGAGAGAGGAAGAAACCGTCGGAGGAGGGGAAAAAAAAAAAGGAAAACAAAGGGTTAAAGCCTTACCTGAAAATGACGCCGTAATGCTCATTTGGGGGGTCTGGACTTGGGTTCTACAGGGAGTTTCTCCTCCATGGAAACTCCTTGAGCCATGCACAACAGTTCCATGAGAAGGCTGAGAGCGACGCTGCCGTAGAAACCATCCATACGATGCCCTAGTGCCGCCCAGTACAAACCCGCAAACCATCACGCACGACCAATGCACCCCAACGCTTTTCTCTCCTCTACTTTAACCCCACGGCAATGGAGCAATGTCACCATCCACCCTCCATGCACCTCCCTCCTCCGCTAGCACCTCCAAATGCCAACTACCGAGAGCCTCTGTTTTAGCTACCCTTGTCTAGCCAAGCCAATATTTCCTGCGTGAATAACCAAAAAACCAGCCCCTGTTTTATTACTAGACAAATAGAGCAAGTTTCTTGCTCAACCCACCACAGTGCACGGCTGCAGCACCACCATCGAAAGGTTCCCATGTTGGCAAACGTCTCGTGGAGACACAGATGAACCACCTTGTCGTCGCCAGATTACTGCCCCCTCGATGAGTATCCCGCGCGTTCTATCTCCCTCTCACGGCTTACTCTCTTTCTCTCTACGTGTTTACTCTCTCTCATCTCTCATCTCTCTCTCTCATTAGTACTTAGCCGCTCACCTTCCACTTCGCCTGACCACCCACGACCGACGCCTAGCCCTTGGCTCCTCTGCACGCCTCCCTCTCGCTTGGTGAGTTTTGGAGTTCTCCGCAGGTCGCACGGATTTCGTCTTCCGTAAGCCTACTTTCTCCTCTTATGGTTTCCGTTTTCAATCTTTCCTAAGTGCATGCAAGTTTTCCTTTAATTACTAAAATACCCTTAAATCCTTTCTAGGTTGTGTAGCCTTTCGAGAAACCCTTTTGATTAAATTATAGTCCTTTTTAAAGAGCCCAAGCTGGCTTTGTAAAATTTCTAAAATAGCATTGGTTTTACTTGACCTGTCTTTCTTATATATTTTGAACTTGACTTTGTTTTGCATACAAGTTTCTTTCTTTTTTCTTTTTTTTTTTTATAAAGAGAATAAATGAAGTTTTAATTGTATTTTTTTAACAGTTTAAAATTTTAGTTTAAGTAGTTTGAATGAAATTTTTACGACCGATATTTTTAATGTGTTACTCGAAAAGGTTAAGTGGTCATTCATGAGTTTGGAGAGTAATGTTTTAAGATACCGGGTTATGAGAATTTTATAGTTTTGGGAAAAATAGGTTATTTTAGTATTTTAGGCTTAAATATCGAAATACATGGTTGATTGGAAATTTACGGAAGTACGTAAAATTTTTTATAGTTGACGATTGATTTTCATTCAGTACGGTTGTGGAAAGATTCAGAAGAGTTAAGAAATCCAGGTAAGCAGGATTCCTATGCTAGGCTTTACACAAATTGTTTAAATTGAGGTTGACTTTCCGAAAATTTTGCATGTTTTGTTATGAAATGAGAACTTGGGAAAAACAACCCAGTTGTTTATTTGCATTACTCATGAAATCTATATAAAAGCAGGAAATTTTTTTCTAACATGCATTGTATAGACATGAGTTTTATTTTATCATGTTGTCTCTGAAATGTGAAAAAAGGAGCGAATGACTTTTGAGCAACCAATAGAAAGATGCTCTGACTTTTGTTTTCAGTATGTGAGAATGATCTGAATATGTTTCGATACTCGGTTTCGTTTTGATATGGCATCTGAAAACTTTTGGCATGGTGTACTGATTTTGTATCTGACTATGTCTCTACTATACTCTGTTCTGTTTGGGTTGGTACTAACTCCTCTATTTCTGAGTGCACCCACTTTGAAAGTAAGGTGGTTTTTATGTGATCTTTCGTGTGTGCACACTCGGGGCTCCGAGAATAATAAGAGAAAAATTTCACCTCTGTCTCTGCCTGGTTTGGCCAACGGGGATAGCACAACTCTACCATGGGGGTTAAATATGGTCTCTACTTTGTGAGATGTTCTGTTTTGATGTGATGATGATGCTCAAGTTATGTTATGCCAAAGTACTATGAGTTTTATATGTTTTAAAACCATCGTTTTGTTACGTTTGAAAACATGTTTAGTTCTGTATAATAATTCTGGAAAATATTTTGTTCCGCTTATTGTATTTTGTAAATGCTGATGTTTGCACGCTAGTATATGTCTTCTGCTTACTGAGTTGTTGATAGCTCACCCCTTATCTCCACAATATTTTTCAGATAATTTTGATGGTTCAGCTAGAGAACAAAAGTATGAAGTTTTAGCAAGGTGTGATGATCATAGAGGAATAAGTGTCTTTTGGTACTGGTATTTATTGGTTCATGTTTAGTAGAGTTATTGTTTTAAGTTATTTTGGTATGTTAAGTTATGAATATTTTTGAGTCTTTGGTGATTTTTTAATTTATTTTATTAAGGATTTTCTTTAGTGTCCATACGAAGGAAAATGGCTATTTGTGTTGAATATTTTATAGAGTTTCAGGATTATTTATATATAGTTGTGATATTGTAATTGATATTAAGTAATAAGAGATAACTCTCCGGTCCCCGGGATTGAGACGTTACAGTTAATCCCCAAACAACATCTTGTTTTGTCTACAACGCTAAACTCACATACAATACATATAACCCGACATTGTAGTCTTTTGGTTCTAGAAAAGCTCTCTCCAACTCCTAAAATGCCCCCAACCCTAATCCTCATATACTTTTTTCTCACCAATGATAATAAAGCTTTAATCATTGAAATTGTCCTTTAAAAGGACAATGGCATTTTGGTTGTTTCTCGAGCGAGTAGGGGCATTTCAATGACAAACAAACAGAAGAAACTAAACTCCCCTCGAAAATCACGTACAACTTCACATACTCTGATACCCATGATCTGTTCGTTGCTCTTTCATTTCTAGTATAAATAAAATACAAGCATATTCATGCAGCACGCAGCACGCAGCGAGAGAACTTACATTTTCAAACCATCATTCGAAATGGCTTTGAAACTAACAAATTTGGCAACTCAGCTGTTGTTTCTAGTCACATTGCTCGTTCTCCAGTTCGTCCCAACAGCTTTATGCCATGCCAACCAGACTGTGGCATCGGATCCAGAATCAAACCTAGACGCATGGATTGCGCTAAACATGAAAGAGTACGAGGAGGCTTCAAAGCACACCCTTTTCAACAACGCCCTAATCGCATCCCTTAGCAAAGCTCCAATGAAGATCATCAAGGTCAGAAAAGATGGTGCTGGAGATTTCAAGACGGTGACCGACGCCGTTGAGAGCATTCCGTCAGGAAATACAGACCGAGTGATTATATATATTGCTGGCGGTAATTACAAAGAAAAGGTAATCGTCGATAGGTCGAAGCCCTTTGTGACGTTCTTTGGGCAACCGGGCAACATGCCCACCATAACGTATGACGGTACAGCAAAGAAATACGGAACCTGGAAAAGCGCCACTGTGGCCATTGAGTCTGACAACTTCATGGCAGTCAATATTGTCTTTGTGGTGCGTTTTTGCTTTTCTTTTCTTTTTATTTTCTTACCAAATATTATAAAACGTTTGTTTATAATACTATCTGTTTTGTGGATGGTGTTTACAGAATTCATCTCCAAAGCCAGATCCCAGAAAATCCGATGGACAGGCAGTGGCATTGAGGATATCAGGGGACATGGCAGCATTCTACAGTTGTAGGTTCATAGGATTCCAAGACACCTTGTGTGATGACCGGGGTAGGCATTTGTTTCAGAGCTGCTACATCGAAGGGAGTGTTGATTTCATATTTGGAAATGGAAAATCCCTCTACAGGGTAAGCTGCAAAAAATACCTAGCCATCCATATTTATAGAGTTGCTAATAATTTCTCATCTTATATATGTATACATATGCAGGACACCACCATAAAATCGGTTGCAGAGAATTTGGGTGTGATCGCAGCACAAGATATGAATGACAAATCAGGGGACAGCGGGTTTGTATTCGTCCATTGCAAGATACTGGGGACTGGCGATATGTACCTTGGTCGAGCTTGGAAGGAGACTTCTCGGGTTGTATTTGCCTATACATACATGGGCAGTAACATCAATAGTGGCGGTTGGATGAAGTCTCAGCACCAAAAGTAGGCATCCAATTACCCATCAATAGTGCAGTTTTCTTCAACATTTTCTTCATGTTATTAATTCACAAAGGTATGGCGTATTAACATGATTTCATGAAACATTGTAGGAATGTGTTTTATGGAGAGTACCAATGCTCGGGCCCAGGGTCAACTGCCTCCAACTGGAAATTTGGAAAGATTCTTTCTGACGATCAAGTAAAGCCCTTCTTGAGCACCACTTTCATCGGAGGAAACCAGTGGCTTGTCCCAGTTCCCAAGATTGCTTAAAAACTCGTTAAAATTTGCCAAATGCATAACGGCAACTTTTCTCTAACTGGATATAAACATCCAATACATTCATACAGTTGCATTTAATTTTCTCCTTTTTCTAACACTATATTTACATTATTTATATCAGTATAAAGAGATAAATTCCATAATTACTATGATGTGATGCATGTATAGTATATTATATAAATATATTTATTTACTAATATTATGGCTAACCAAATTACATATCTCAAAATCTATAATAAACCCAAAAGTTATATTTTGTTTGCAGTACTAATCACATATAACCCTGTCAATTATCAAAGTATTAGTCACTGATTAGCCAATACATAAAAATAAATAAAAGAAACAAAGAAATAAACTTTTGTACACCCAGTCCCTCTGAGCTAGAAAAGTTAGAGAATCAAATAATGCTCAGCTCAAAAGAACCAAGGATGAAGAATTCCATACATCTATAATTTATGAGTACTTTTGTGATGTCCTCAACCTCCGCTTGAGATAGAACCGAGACTTAGAGCATCGAGACATACAACACAAAGTTACATACCCCCGTACCTAACAGTTATTATACAATCCATCATAGTATGCAACTAGAGTTTGCAATAATCGCAGTGGAAATAAATGTGAAAGTATAACTTATGCTGTTATAACTAAAACATCACAGTTCATTAGTGAAAATTAAGTTCAAAGTACCAAATGTAACATAATCTTAGTAACTAAGGGTTAAAGTCAAATCATTCGCTTCATGCATTCTAAAGCATGAAGGACTTGGGTTATAAACATCAAGATTAAATCCAATCTCATCTCAAGGTCTGGCTCCTCCTCAATTAGTCGGATCCAACGCTCCATCTAGCTCGCCCTCCTCGAGACCTGACACAATTTCTGTCATTCCGAGTAGAATGATAGTGGTCCCACAAGGGGTGAGAAATCTCACCCGAAATCTCAGTAAGTTAAACAACCAATGTGCACAAAGATAAATTAAGCACGAAGAATGATAAATATGCAATGCATGAAATGCAGAAAAATCATGTCTCTCATCCAGTTTCCTTAACATTTTCAGAGAAATTGAGACACATGTTTTCATTCAATGAACATTTTTACTTCCATTAAAATTATTAACAATTCATATAACATCATAGCGTGTCATAGTTCCCCATATGCACTGTGAGTGCCTCCCGGTGTCCATAGTACAACTCATGTTGAGACTACGTTGTCTATAAACTCATTCTGAAAGCATTAGTAAATATAACATAACATCATAACGTGTACACCTACCAACATTAGGTGTCATAATATTGACTTCGCTCAGATGTTCTTTAAAAAGAACTAATTTGAAGCTCGTTGACTGTTTTTTGTCAACGCAGGAGTTACCACTCCATTCTTAAACACTCTAGAGTGGACAGAGGAGTTCCATTAGGATAATTTCTCATCCTAGGCTTTGGGGTCGTGAAAAAAATTATTTTCATACTATGCTTGAAAAATAATTTTCATGACATATGCATATGTGGCAAGTTTTCATGCAAAACTGACATTTATAGATGTAATATGCAAAAATGATAAAAATGTAATACCTAGAGCCTGTAACAGCCTGCTAGAAATTCATTGATGGAATTTCTATTGACTTTAGGAATCTTGTGAAAATCTCATAAATTTTTGCGAATCGACCAATTGCTCAGGTTTTAGTCTATAAACATAGTCAGTGTTATCACTTACTATGGTGCTAGAAATATGAGTTTTATTTCTTTGAGATAGTTAGAAGTGTCAGAATGCATTATGGTCTACGCCATTAGACTCAGTTGATTATTTAGGATTTTATGGCGCAATAAGTTTATCTTCATATTTTCGAACGAAAGGCCTGTTTGAAACTATGAAATTATTTTTAGGAGCACTTTGAGGTTGAATTTTGGTAAACGATTTTCAGTGTAGATTAATATGAATATTTAGGAATGTTTAATGCTAAGTTTATGATTCACTTTTTTGGAGTGAATAGTAACTTTTTTGGAGTGAATAGTAACCTCGGTAAGCGCACCAATTGCAGTGTTTCAAAATTACAGTGTGGATTGTCCAAATTAGATTAGAGAAGTTTTATTTGGACACTTGGCAAGATCTTAGCCACACTTAGTGAATAATATTAGACACTTGGCACCATGAGGAACGTTTAATGGATTAGAAGGAATCAATGTGTGAGATCATGCCACTTAAGCAAAACTTTGTTTCATTTGATCAACCAAATTCTGCCACACCAAAGAAAGTTTCAATCCTAGTGAAACCCTAAATAGTGGGAATCCAACTGAAAGCCCAAAAACATAGTTGAAATTGAACCCTAAATGGTTTTGTAACGCCCGTCCTTGTGGTGGGACTTTTTACAAAATATTTTTGAAAGGAAGACGGGAATTACCATTACATTTAAAACTTTTCACTTGCATACCCAGGGTGCAAGACTCCACATTTATAGAATAAAAAGTGCTTTAGCAATAAAAGAGGATTACAGCAAAAAAATCAATTTTAATAATAAAAAGATCTCTCGTACATTTAAAACTCGTGCCTAGACTTCCGTGTTCTTCCCCATGGGCCGTGTCCGTCCTGGCCGTTCAGTTCCTCTGGGGGGAGGGGCATACATAAAAACTAAAATGAGTCGAAGACTCGTAAGCATTACTTCATACAGTTAAAATATAACAACATAGGTTTTCATTCATGCATTCATCATTCCGTACATACTATACATACATGCATATATGCATACGTGCATTCTTTTGAAAACGTTACTGGACGAGGTTTTTCTTTAAAAGTCTTTCTTTTCGTAAACGTGTCTCCCGTCAGTGCTTTCATTTCTTAAAGAGTCCGTGCATTCATGCATTCATGCTTACATATGTTCATGCATACATGCATTCATTCTTATCACTTTCATAGGCCGGTACACACTGTTACGCCCCGTGTGTTAGGGTTAGCGGCCCTATGGCCAATGGATTCGCCCGTTGCCGCGGGTTGGAATCCCATTTCGTTAGGGTGCAGCACTGGGTGCACTACTAGCACTACTGTCCGACATTGCAATCTGCCCATTCATTCATTGGGTACCCCTCATCATTCATTCATATGGCCGCTACGTATTTTCATACATTTCATGCTTTCATTCATTCTTTCATTCGTTCATGGCAGCTCGAAAGAGCTGGAGCTTTCATTCTTTTCTTATCTTTCATTTAATTCATGAGAAAACGTTCATTTTCGTGAGAAAACATCGTTCTTTTAAAAGCAAGTGCATAACATCATCTTTTCGTGGCATTTATAAAACGTTCGTTCGTGGCATCGTAAAACATTTAGAACGCCGGCTTTCATGGCATCCAAAAGCATCACCTTGAACGTCGTCTCTCATGGTGTCCATGGGCATCACCTCATGGCGTTCATAAGAGCGTCAGTTCAGAGGATCCATAAAAGTATCCGTTTTCATGTCTTTCTTTGCCTTTCGTGATAAAACATTCTTTTTCGTGAGAAAACATCGTTTCATGAGAAAACATCGTTTTATGATCATAAAATATCAGTTCGTTGATTTTCTTAGAAAATACATACAATAGATACACCGTATAGTCATCCATTCACATGCGTACAATTAATACTTTGGGTGCGTAAAAAGGGGTTGCCAAGGAGGGGCCGTACATACTTATACATTTGAACATTTATCGTTTTCTTTCGTAAAGCGTCTTTCGTCTCTTTTCTTAAAGCATCTTAAAGGAAAAGCGTTTCTTGTATCTTGGAAAACTCTAGAAGAGCATGAACGTAACGCTTACCTGGACTCCATGCTACTTGCATATCATGCAGTCCATTCATGTGCTTATCAGACGACAACCTACATGTATACACATACCTTAACGTCATTCTCTATCTAGTACATAAGCAACTTAAACTTAGAAAGCACAAGCTACACTTTACTTGGAACACTCTCCTTCTATCCTGTGTTCTTACGTGTTCCTTACTATGTTAAAGCCTTTGGGGACCCATTACGGTCACCACATCTTCCAACTCACGGTCTTGCCTCGAGTGCTCATCCACTAAAGTGAACCCATGAATCACCTTAGGATTAAGACACTGGGTCGTTTGCATTCAAAGCCTACCTCAACCCACCTCAACTCATCTCAACTCATTTCATCTCATCATTACAACTTTTCCAAATTTCTATATAAAATATAATAAACAATTCAACTTTTTCAAATTCCAAAATAATTTTCCCAAATTTCCACACAAAATATAATAAATAATTCAACTTCTATTCTACTATTCATAAACTATCTCAACCCATCTCAACTCATCTCTAAATCCAAACCACTCCTAAGACTTTCGTCTTACTCTCCTTATTGAACTCATCTCAATGCATGACTCGGACCGACTAAGTTACGCATCCCTTCCTTAGACAGTACACCCGTCACTATCTTCATACATCTTAGCCCATATTAATCCTCATTCCCATCCATACAAACCACACGGTTCTAAGCCAACTCTGAGGATTAGGCACCGTGCAACTATGCTCAGGACGGATTACCTATTACATATGGTAAATCCATCCGGCACGTGTGTCTCACCAGATTACACATGTACCTTACCCCTTTATCACCTAAGATCAACATATATAACACATTGATCACTTGCTTGGAGGGACAAGGGCCATACTCCGATACCAACCTTCTCTTAACCCGGCTAGCATGACTCTTCATGCTATCCGTCCCATTTGACAGTTCATCCCAACACTTGACATGACAGGACTCCGTTCACAACTGTGCCTGATGTCACGTCATACAGCTCGAGACTATTCCCAAGCTACACCGTGACCTTGTCGCGTCACCCAACATTCTACTACGTCAATTCCTAACTCATCGTGAGTACGGTTCCTCACGTACTCCCGACACATCGTGACATCTCGTCACGTTCCCGTTATGTCATTCATACTCTATCACTTCACCGACCGCAAGCACGATTGTCACTAACCACGTCACAAAGTGACGTTGCCCAGTCATGCTTTCGTTGCTTACTCTTATACTTGTCCTGCTACTTCACCGGTACTTCCAGCCATAAGTCCTACACAGTGACACTTGTCACCTCAGACTACAGGCTACTTCATAACTGCTTCGGGACACTGTTCCACAATTCCCGACACTAATTACCATGCTCTATACCCATCCACTGCTCAACCATCCTTATCTCTGTGACATGCCACATGGTGTATCGCTGCACCTCATGGAGTACACTCCATGCATACTCCCTTCACACATGTTACGACCGATTACTACTATGGCGGACCCGCCATATAGTGCATCACTTCACCACATGGATTACACTCCACGTGTACTCCCTTCATACACACTACGCCACACAGAGTACACTCAGCGTATACTCTTCCCATTCCACACGCCATATCACCCATACAGCACATAACCACAACCATACTACATAGCACAGTTCACAACACTTCATAGCACACTACGCGGCACAATACATCTCCACACAACACAGACATGCCCAACACTTCACATACGCAGAATGCCCAACACTTCATTACACAACACATCACAACGCCACAACTCCACAAATACCAATAGCATAATCCACAACCTAGTCAACTAATCAATGTCTAACATAAATACGAGGGATAGAGAGTTATACCATCGACGGGATAACCCGTGTGTTGCTCGTTGACTGTCAACGTCGAAGACGTCGGAAGGGTCGTACGTGGTGGCTAAACAGCTTACGGTAACTGTTTAGGCGTTTGGATAGCTACGTGTGGTCTTGGAAGGACTCGTCGTGGTCTTGGAATGGTGGCAAGGAGCGTAACATGGTGGATCTAGCCGTGTACAGTGGCGGCCAGCCACGCGCAGTGGCTGTCCATCACGTGCAGTGACTACCCACCACTCAAAGTGGTGGTTTGGACCTAGGGTTGGACTGAGGGGTTGCTGGTGGAGCTCATGGTGGCACTAAGGTAGCGCCATGGTGGTGGATCGAAGCTAAGAAGTGGAGAGGAGCTGTGGGAGAGTGAGAGAGAGTGTGCGTGCATGGGTGGCAGATCGGGGTCTTGGATGGTTGGGATGGGTCGGTGGTGGCCTAAGGAGGTTGAAGGTGGCAGTTACACGTCGTGGGTGGCGGTGCACGATGGTGGAGGGTGTAAAACCCGTGCGTGTAAGGGGGAGGAAGCTGTGCGGTGGAGGGAGGCTATGGGCCTCGGGTCATGTGGAGGAGGAAAGGGGAGGGAAGGGGAAGCGCATGGAGGCACTTGGTGGCCACGTACGGCAGCGCTAGAAGTAGCGCACGGTGAAGTCGTGCGTGGGTCTCTACGTGTGTGCTACGGGGATGGTGGCTGCAAGGTGGAGGCCAAGCTCGCTGTAGGGTAGTGGCTGGTGGGAGGAGAAGCTGCCGTGGAGGTGGTGGCACCGCTGGAGCGTAACATGGCGGTGCAGTGAGCACCAATCCCATTCGGGCTGTGCACTGCCGAGGGAGAGGAGGAGAGAGCGTGAGGGAGAGGCGCCGGTATGGGTGAGCTCACCGGAGGGAGATGGAGCCGCTGGTGGCGGCGGTGAGGGCTGCAGACGCACGGCGGCATCGGGCTGAGGCATGGAGCATTCGGCGAGGGGGAGAGGTCGCGTACTGCTTACGCTTGAGGGAGAGCGAGGAGAGAGAGAGAGAGAGCTGGGGAAAAGTGAGGAAGAAAGGGAGGGGTCTGGGTATTTAACCCAGCCCCTTCGTCTGGGGATCCACGTAACGATCTAACGATGGATCTCAAACACTGATTTAAAATGCATAAATTTTAACTTAATTAAAAGCGCTTAGAGGAATTAAGGTAGAATATTATTTTAAACTAACTTTAGTTTATAAAATAATATTCCTTCATCATTAATAAAATGATGAAGTCTCACTCAACATATTAAAGAGAATAAAACTATTTAATTAATAAAAACTTTCAACATAATTTAAATTTCATAATATCTTAAATAGTTGAAATCATTTTAATAATGATATTAAAATAATTTCTAACAATTATAATATTTTTGGAGCACTTCAAGAATATTATAATTGTCATATATAAAATCAAGTTTAGTTCAATAACACTGGAAATACTCTTTATAAATATTTTCAGCACATTTAAAACACTGGGCGTGCCCTAGAAGTTACACGATATCTTTGAAGACACACCATCGGGGTTCGGCACGCATGACGAGGCTCGCAGTAGTTAGAGAGAAAGGGCGGACGGTTTACCTCATTTCCATCCTCAACACTTGCTTACGTAAGAAGGAAGGAATCTTACGTCAGAAAGAAAGAACGTACGTCAGAAGGGAGGAGCGGGGTGTTACAGGTTTCCCCAAACCCTAAAGTTGGCCTTTAGACCCTTTCTAATCCGATTTCTAGTATTGTGTTTAATCACTTGATTAAATCACTTCCACATGCTACTAATCCTTCAAATATTTGTTAGAACATCATTATCCAACCTTCTTAACCATGAAAAATTGATTGGGCCAAGTGATATTGGATTTGGGCTTGATAGCAACTCAAACCCTCTTTAAACCCCAAAATTTAGGCCCATTAAGGCCCATGAAATTGGTCACCATAGGATTGCTACTTGGCTAGCCAGATCTTTACAAAGAAGGGCCTAGAAGGTTCTTGAAGTACAAAGCTAAAGGGGTCACCTCACTCTTTCACTTTTACACTCCACCTTGAGAAAAGATCTTGGACTGATTTTTGTTTATTGTAATGAGATGAAAAGGCCAACACTCAAGCTTTCCTTCAATCCTATCACTTTCCATAACTTGTGTAAGAGGCTCTCCAGTCCACTTCCCACGAAAAGCAACCCTCATTTACACTTTCCTTCATAGAACACAAAAGACACTCTCGGACAGTTTTTCTTATCTCTTTTGTACGCCTGATTCGAAGCTTTTGTAAGAATTTTCTCGCAAATCTCCCTGCATAAAAGTTATTCCTTTTTTAGTATAGTTTACATGGATACCTTATTAGTTCCATTTGGAGATCAATTGGTCGGTTAAAAGTTATTTAGACCCCAGAAAGGTCATTCTGCGCGATAAACTGGAGAGTGTGTTATATTTTGGAGTTTCTTACCAAGCTAATGAGTAGATCTTGGTCCGAAATTTTTATGGAGTACTGTTACCATGTGTATATGATTATTGGTTGAGGATTTGTTGCATGCTTAAAAGTTTTGGTGAAATATTTTCTTAGATCTAGAAACTTAGAAATTGGAAGAGGAAAAACAGTTTCTGTTTTGAGAAAGTTTAAATCTTTTATGGTTTAATCTTATTCTTATGGCCTTGATATTTTTATTGGAAGATCCTAACCCTCTTATATACATGTTAAAATGTTATTTTGAAAATATTTGATGTTAGTTTCGAAGATATGAAATTTTATGCAAGGAGATATTCGGTTAGGCCAAAGTGATGATGTTATTGGCTAAATTTATGTTTTGGTTGATGTTTAACCATGTGATCTTGAGTTTTAAGCTTTGATCTATTTTAGGACACCTTTTTAAACCATCTGATGTTTGGGTTTGAAGATTACTTCTTTATAAGTCATGGATCAAGAGGTTGATCAAAACAAGTTAGAAACAAAAAAATCTGTTTTGAACTTGGAAGAAAAACCAAAAACGTTCAAGTATGGTTTTAGTATTTTGATGACTTTTGGTCATGATTCAAAACATGATTATTCTTAGAAATATGTTATGAGTTTTGAAATTTGAAAGAATCACAACAAAAATCAAAGGAAATATAGCCTTTGTAAGTTTCGGCCCTATAGAGTTTTAATGGTTGTGTTTAGTTTTAAATTTTTCTGAATTGATATTTGAGTTTATAATGAGATTTACATAAGGTATGTAGAGTTTGGTGATTTTTGGAGTTAGGATGCAAAATCCTTAAGTTAGGGGTAAGATGGTCATTTTCTCACATGTAGAGGGTAAAAGGGTAATTTTACTCTAAGTTGATATTTTTCCATATTCCTAATTGTTAGTGATTAAGTTCTAATTTTTAAAAATCACTACTTTCAGTTTCTCGTGATCGCACTTGAGTTTTGTCTAGAAGTACGAAGATCGAGATAAGTTAGCTTTTAACTTACTATCAGTTTAATGTGTATGAGTGATAAGTAAGGATACTAAAGTGTATGTATGCATATTATCATATGTGCCATGCAAGTCATTACATATTTATCTGTTACAGAGAATTTATTCTGTCACGAATTATTCATCTGTTACACAAGATATTCTGTCATGTATTGCTATACATTGATAGACATTGCAAGTATGTCATGTTAAATTAAGTATGCCATCTGTTACATGTATTTCATGTCACGTAATATTCACTGTCACATGTTACGCCATGTTAAGAAATGTTGTCTGTTACATGGTATGTCATGTTACAAAATGTTGCCTGCTACATGTATGCCATGTTATGAAATGTTTTATGTTACATTTATGTCTCAAAGTATGTGATGTATGTTGTCTTACGTTCATGTCACGTTATGCTACGTCAGGACTTCTGTCTTTTATGTCACGTTCATGTCACATTACGAAATGTCATGTATGTCAGTTAAGTTATTCATGTCAATCACGACCCTAAGCGCTAGGATAGGGTATTATCTTAGTGGAACTCCTTTGTTCACGCTGGAGTGTCTAAATAGGTGTGAAATTCTCTGGGTTGACGAAGTACAGTCAACAGGTTGTGAATGGGGCCTAATTAGCTGGTCACCGGAGCGCGCCAGGCACTAACGCTGATGGAGCCACACTTTATGTTACGTGTGTCCACAGCAAGTGTGGCACAAACAAATAAGTCATGGGACCACAACAACTGTGGAGCATACACTACGTGAGACACAGCAATTGTGACACGTAGAATGCGTGGGGCCATAACAATTGTGGAGTACGTATTAACGCACTCACAGCTGGTATAGACACCTGTGTTATGATGCGGTAATCGGCAGGGACACACGGCTCAAGGGGACCCGTGTAGCACCCATATAGTCACTTTATTAATTAAGTCTATTGAATAAGATTTCAAGTTCATGTATTTCACGTTCAAGTCATGTTTTACGTTATGTTATGTTCAAGTTCACGTTCATGTTATGTATGCTCACGTTCATGCTATGTTTCAAGTTCATATGATGTTTCAAGTTCACGTTCATGTCAGGTTATGTTCACGTTCATGTTATGTCATGTTCACGTTCACATTATGTTCAAGTTTACATTCATGTCAAGTTTCAAGTTTATGTCACGTCAAGTTAAGTTTCAGTTTCAGTTCAAGTTATGTCAGCTCATGCCATGTTATGTCAAGTTACATTATGCTTATTATTTCATGCCATGTTATGCTACGATATGTTATGTTTACTATTGACTTTGATTGTGCATTCATGCCTTTATTGCCATGCATGTATCATTAACTTGTATGGAAGTTTCCTGTTAACTTGCTGAGATTCGTAATCAAATCTCACTGTGGTAGTCCCAACTATCATTCCCCCCGAATGGTAGATCTTGTTACAGGATCTGAAAGAGAACCGGGAATCGACCAACTGGAAACGGTCGACTAAGTGACGGTGCGACGTAGGTGATAGTACAATAGTTACCTCAGATTACTACTTGTATTTGTGGTGTTCAATCTCCAGCACTCTTTTAATCACAACCATTTTGGACTAGTGTTGTGATCTTAGTTGTTTAGTATGTCATTATGTATGAAGTATGTTTTAAGTATTTGGGATATTTCAGTTTGGTGCATAGTATTGCTGAAGAAAAAAATTATCCGCTGCGAATATTAAATAATGCTAGATGCATGTTATGAACATTGCATCTTATATGTCATGAACGAGGGCAGGTAACCTTGTGTTGCATGTCTCGATGCTTCAAATGTCCATTTGATCCCAAGCGAAATTTAGGGGCGTCACAGAGCCTAAGCTCAAACCAGAATGGAGGCCAAGCCCACGACGATGTCATTTGGTACTTCCCAGACTGCAGTTTTCTTGCAGACGCTTTTTTTTTTCCTTCTTTTCTTTCCTCCAGTTTCTTCACTTCCGAAAATCCCTCCACCTCAAATCCATTTTTCCCCAAGTCTCTACAGCTTGCTTTTCTTTTCCTTTTCTTTTCCATCACATACTCAGACTCTCACTCACCCACGACGCCACTCATTTGATTCACTACCAGATGATCAAACATCCTCCAAACTTTCTCTCTCGCTTCTCTTTTTCTCCGTAAGTTCTCACCACCCCATGATCCAGTAACTGCTCAAGCCCTTCTCGGTTGGTCTCACTGCCATGAAACACAGAATTGTTTTTCCTCCCATGCAAACCATCTAACAAAGCCCTTCCCGTCCAAGAAACAACCACCCTGCCCAACCTAAGTACAACCACATCGCAGCCCAAGTGCACGTCCAGGAAGCAACCACCGCGAACCATCATGGCACATCCACAAACACCCTTGATTTTGCAACTCAAAACAAAGCAGGGCCTGTTACATTAGGTGCCACCAGCCACGACATAGTGAACCCAGCGTCGAGACCTGCCACCTTTCCTCCATACCCACATCATCCCCACACCCATCGCATGTAGGCCCCTGTTTTAGCCCCAAAAAATAGAGCAACAATAGCCCAGTGCTCTTTGTGTTCAAAGCCACCACACAGTGCCAACCCCTCCACATCGTTACTACTAGCATAAAAAACTTTGACGGGCACTACATGCCGCTCCAAGTCCAATGTGCCCCTCTCGGTAAGCCACCGGTAACATCTCCGAGTCGCTCTCTTTCGGCTTACTCTTTATCTCTCTCACGTTTTACTCTCACCGTGTTACTCTCTCTCCCTCTCTCTTGGTGCTCCGTCACGATCACCACCCACCATCGCCCAGCTCCTCGCCTGTCACAACTTTCTCTCTTCTGGTGAGCCTTTGTAACACTACTAAAATGGTGAAAGTCTGGTTAAGCTGCTACAAGAAGAAGGAAAACAAAACAAACAAAAACATGATTTGCGATATTACAAGTTTGCCATTAAGACCCACGGGTGTTGGACTTATTTAAGATGATTTTGTGTTTTAAAAATATTATGGGCCAGATTTCACTTTTACAGAAATTATTCTAGTTATTTTGGGCTTGGTTTAAATTGGTTATGATTTTAATAAATGGTCTTGGTTTAATTTTACTTAAGAAAATACATGATTTTATAAAGATAATAATAAAGATTTGTAATATGGTATTAGTATTATTATATTTTTAATATAATTATGTTATCCAATATTATATTGTATAGTTGAATTTCGATAATAAATAAGTTGGAGTTTAATGTTTTAGTCGGAGTTCTTAAATGAACATTGATGATTTTAGAAAGTGATGTTATATTTTAAGGTTATGAGAAGTTTAGGCTTTTGAGGAATTAAAATAGACATTGCAGGTTTGAGTATTGAAATATGCGTTCGATTGAAAATTTACAGGAGTTACATGACAATTTTATAGGTGATGATTGATTTTCATTCAGTATTGCTGTGGAGAAATTATGATAAGCTAAAAAGTTCTGGTAAGCGGGATTCATATACTAGTTTTGCATAAAAGAAATGAAATGAGGTTGACCTTGAAAATATGCATTTTTTTTTAAAGAAATATGAAAACAACCTTAGATGTTTGTTCTGCGTATGCATAAATTCTATATAAGTGAAAGTGTTTTCTGTCATGATTGGTGTAGACATGAGCTAATTTTGTACATTTTGTTTCTGAACTATGCAAAAAGAGCGAATATGAAAATCTAAAAGTTTTTACTATGAATAAATGAAGATAATTTGATTCTGTTCATTTCGAACATGTGAAATGATCTGAAGCTATTGAGTATTTTGTTTTGATATGATGTATCATCTGAAAACCTTGGCATGAAGTTTAGATTCTGTATCTGAATGTGATCTGATTTCGATGATGTTTCGTTCTACTTTTGTTAAGGCCCTGCCACGTGTAAATGGTGGTTTATAACCCTACCATGGGAGTGAAACATAGCATGCAGCCTTGTCACGGGTATAATGATGGTTTATAACTCTACCACGGGGGTGAAACATGGTATACAGCCAACCAAGGGTATATAATGGTGGTTTATAACCCTACCACAGGTGTTAAACATGGTATTTGTCCCGATGTGATGCTATGAGATGATATGAATATAATATTTCAGTTTTGATATGCCAAAAAGGATTTTCTTTTTGGGAACAAGTTTGTTTTTCTGAAAATTTCGCTCTGATATGTTGTACCAAGTTTTGTTTATGCATTCTGAAAGTAAATATGTTGTTTCTGCATTCTGAACGTAAATGTTTTGTTCTACATACCGAACTTTATAAATGTTCATGTTTACATGCTAGTATATATTCTCTGCTTACTGAGTTATTGATAACTCACCCCTTATCTCCACAATAGTTTTCAGATATTTTGATAATTCAGCTGAGGATCAAGATTATGAAGCATTGGGTGAGATGATTTAAGTATAGTGGATTAAGCATAGAAAGTTTTTATGAGTATTGGCAATTTTATTAAGAAATTTTACTGTGTTATGATGATTTGGCATTTTAAAAAATTGGTTATATTGAGGAAATTAGTTTGAATCGAAATCTCTATATGATAATGGAATTTGGGAGTCTATATTTATATTGTTGAAATGTGAGTTTAAGTGAGAGAAACTAACATTCCGACTTGTGCGGGACCGGGGCGTTACAGAAAAGTATCACATGTCATATAAATATGCACTCAATGTATCATATAACATGATATTTTATGCTAAAAAATGATAATTGAAATATGAATGAAATATTTATCAATAATTCATAAATAATCTATCAAGGTATAAGTTAGAGGTCAACTTACAAACTTCCTGAGTAATTTGAGAAAATGTCGTAGTTGCTGAAATCAATTGCGTACTAAGTTAGGATTAATAATACTTTGGATGAGGTACATAAACAAAAGCTTCAAAAATGGGAATTTACAAAAATACCCCTAGTCTTTCAAAAATTGCCGCTAAGGTCTTAATTTTTTACTAATTGCAAAAGAACTCCAAATTTCATGGACTTCATATTTTTGGCATTCTTAAACCATATATACCATTATATTTTAAAAAACTAAAGTGGAACTTGCTCAAACAGTCCCAACCCGTGGCATACACTCTAGTTGATGCCTAAGTGGGTCTTCAACTATTGATCCCTATGAATGCATGCATATGAAATTTTATTTAATCACAAACAATCACTAAATTATTTAATGACCTGATAAAGGCTAATTCTTGTATAATCAAGCTCATCCCAACACTTAATCATGGCTAAGAAATCCTTAATCTACAATTTATTCAAAACCGATACATGCATGATGATCAAAACAAAATAGATTTAAATCCTATCATGGCATGCTTTTAATCAAGAATTATGTCACAACCCCGCCCCGGGAAGGGCGGGATCACGACGTACATGCCTGTTCATTTCCTTTCATTTTCTTTCATTTTCTTTTTCTTTTTCTAATAACATGCGATCGACATGGATATGACATACGTGTACTCTAAATTTCTAATTTAATAAAGCGAACACATAATAGACATTCTATTCAAACTTTCACCCATAAGAGACTCTTAGAGTCCATCATATGTTCATAAAAACATAACTGTTCTAGTTAAGAAGAGACTCCGTCTCAACATAAAAGCAACACCCATAAACATAACTCATCATCCATAAACATAACTATTCTGGTTAGGGAAGATCCTAAGTGTCTGCTTCTCTCTCTGCGGTAATGCCTTGCTCCCCAGCCTATTCGTCATTACTAGGACGTTTAAAACATTTAAAACAAAAGTGAGTCGAATACTCAGTAAGTAGTTCACCATGTAGTGAACATACTATGCATCTATTATTTTCTTTTGAAAACATGTGTACATAACATTTTGCTAATTCTTGACAATGCTTTCATGCATAACAGTTTAAGGGATAAGCCATACTTTCATGCATAAACATTTAAGAAATAACTATGCTTTCATGTATAAACATTTTAAGAAATAACCATACTTTCATGTTTCACTTTCTTTGGCCGATACACACTATTATGCCGCGTGTGTTGGGGTTAGCGGTCTTCCTTTGGACCTGGATTCTGCCCATGGCCACAGGTTGGGAATCCCTTTCAGTCAGGGTGCAGCACTAGGTGCACTACCAGTACAACTTACCCGGCATTGCAATTTGCCCATTCTTTTCGTACCATTTTCATTCATATGGCCGTTACATATCTTCATACATTAAAACATTCATTCATTTAGTCATTTCTTTCATTCATTTCAGTCCTTTTCATTTATCAGTTCATTCAGGGAAAATGTCATTTAAAAGCATGAACTTAAACATCATCTTTTCATTTAACAGTACAGTCATGAAGAAACATCATTTTAAAAGCATGAGCTTAAACATCATTTTTCATGGCATCCATAAAGCGTCAGTTCATAGGGACAATTTAACATCAGTTCATAGGGACATCTTAAAACGTTTTCTTCGCATCATTTAAAACATCAGTACATAGAGACATTTTAAAACAATTTCTTCGCGTCATTGAAAGCATCAATTCATAGGGGCATTTTAAAACTCATTTAAAAAATTACTTGAAGTATAAGGCATGAGACATTCATTTCCTTTCCTTTGCAATTAAAACATTTCCATCATCTTTCTTACTTTGATGCACATGCATTTTTATGAACAAGATATATTTTCATGCTATACCACATATAGGACTAATCAATAAGTTTATTGAGAGAGCATGTATGGAAATCTCATGACTTGGAACACGTGCATGCATTACCTTATACACATACACTCAATTATAATCAATAGGGTGCTTAACATGGGTTATCAAGAAAGGGCTTATAGATACTATATTCATTTACTCTTTTTTTAGAAGAACATTTGTAATAAGCGAGAGAGACATTCTTTCATAAAGAGAACTTGGTGTAAGAAGTATGGTCATAGGTACTTACATCTATGCTCCTTGATACTTCCATCATCAATATATGTCCTATTTCAATAAATAGCATAAGCATGTTAATACTCTTACAATATTCTTTAACCCTCCCTTTAAAAGAGAAAGCCACAATATTACAATCTAACGTCTCTTCTATACTTAACATTAACTCAAATGACTACTCATCACCTCAACTTATAAAAGAAATAACTTAAGTATTAGGACATGCTAGCTGTACATGGAAATGCTATTTTAAAAACTTAGATGAAAAGTAGTTAAGAATTCATAGGCTTCAAGCAAGGTTTCTTTGGTTCAATCTCACTTTGGGTTATGGACATTAGGAGATAAAATCTGGAATTCTCGACAATGGGCTTTAAAATAGATTTAGGCATCTCAAGTAGGCTAAACAAACTTAGGGAACATGCCCTTTAATCAACTTATAGTCCCTCATTATAAAAAGGTTAGCTCATCAATATTTTGGACTCTTGGATTAGGTAGAATTTAACCATTAAGAAACCTTTAAATTACCCATTAAGAAACTTTAGAACCTTTAAATACTTAAACTTATGATTTGCTCACTTAATACCTTTTAAAAGCAAGATGTAAAATAATAGATTATCAACCAATCCTCAATACAAGGCACATGATACCAACATATATAATTAAAAATCACTTTAATCATCATATATGATTAACCAAGTTTAATAACAATATAGTATTTTCGAAATATAGGAAAATACATAGAAAAACAACTATAATACCATTCGGTTTGGGCCAAAAACAGGGCATACATATTTATTTACAACATAGGAAATTAATTACATCAAAACACAAGCTAAAATAACTTAGTTAGCTTCCAAAATCACATTAAAAATAAATGAGCCAAATTAAGATTTTTACCTTTAATTCTTAGCTCCTTTCAAAACACAAGTGGAAGACCAAAGAGAGATATAGCCGTGTGGATGAAGAGCAACATGATGCCACTGTTTTAAACCCCAAAACCGAAACATCACAAATTATCAAAAGAAAACCCACTTGATCAACCATGGCTAAATTCGAAATACACAAAGGAGAAGGATTAAGGGTACTCTTACCTTGCTATTTTCCTCTTGAGAAGAAGAGAAATGAATGCTTGGCTTGAAGGAGATGAGAGGAGTTTGGTTTCTTAAAGAACAAAAGAGAGGAGAAGAAGAGAAGATTGGCTTTAGCTTGGAGAAGAAGGTGAAACTTTTCTTTCTTTTCCTAAGTGTAGCCGACGGGTTTTGGGGGGAAATGACTTAGGATTAGTTTTGTTTTGTTTTGTTTTCTCTTTTTTGTGGCCTTGATCGATGGGCGCTAGGAAGAGAACAAGAAGTCAATAGCTTCCTTAGGAAGCTTACGGGTGTAAGGAGCTCAATGGCTTGCTTTAGAAGCCTATGGATGCAAAAGCTTAATGGCTTGTCCTAGAATCCTACGGGTGAAAGGGATAAAGGGTTAAATTGTTTTAGTCAAAACTTATCACATAAGCTTGGAAGATGGATGGTGGAGATCTATCAACCTCAATGATGTTTTTCACCTACCAATCCAATGGTAGAGAATAATTGAGCCATTTCCTAAATAAATAAAATTAAAGGGATTAAGAGAGAATATTTCAAAGTCATAAAAATGATACCCTTGATTTATTTTAATAATTCATATTTTAAAATTAAAGCATACTCATCTTAAAATAAAATAATTAAAAGTAATCAAAATCTTTATCACAAAATATTTAACTTAAAGAATTAATAAAATGACGTAAGGACGTACGTAGTAGGACTCGGGTATTACAAATTAAACCTTCCATAATCATTCTAAGATAATGATAAATCATATCAAATCATACTTAAGACATACCATAGCTAAATTTTCACTTAAAATCATTTAAACATAGAAACCATCCTTTAATGACCCGGTTTTGAACTAAGCATGATAATCTTCTCAAAACTCAACCAAACTCATACCAACACTTGAAAACAAAGTTTGACATGCAAACTAAGATCAAGAGCAAGAAGACTTACAAATTTCGTGGCCTTCTAAGCACTCAAGACAACCTTGCTCAAGAACACTCAAGAACTCACCAAAACTCACTCGGTTTCACTCTATTGCTCTCTAAGTGGGAGAAGTGCTCTCAAAACTCAAGAGGAAGTTTGAAGCTGAGATGTGGAGGAAATGAGGAAGTTAGGAAGGTATTTATAGGCTTCAAGAGGGGAGGAGGCATTGGCTTTGGTGCAATGTGATTGGGTGAAGTGGGCGGTGCACAAGTCTGAAATTTTTCCAGCTTGCTACCATGGGCTTATGTTACCTTGTGCAGGGGAATAGTGGCTTGAAACCACCATGCTTTCCTCCTTACTGTGGCTACAATGGTCCTATAAAGGTGTCCAGGTCGTGGAGGATGGTTCAGATGACAAAAAGTCAAGCAAACCACCCATGCAAACCGGCGAATTCAAGTGGTTTTCACTTGGTAGATTTGAGCTTCGGTTTTGGGTGGTAAAATCTGTGATGACCCAAGTTTGTCTAGACATGGCCCATAGAATTCATTCTTGGTTGCCACGGCATCTTAGGAGCCTTAGTTATTTTGAAAGGCCTTAGAGTCTTTGATTTAGTAACTTGAGCCCAAGAGGAGAGTGACCTTAGATTACCTTGTAATTTTTGACCCTATTTAGAAACCCAGGCCCAATGGCTTTAGGCCCCTAACCCAAATCTTAGTCACTAGTGCCATGTGTCATGTAAGTGTTACACTATGAATCTAGACTTGATAGTGGGATAAGGGGGAAAGAGAAGTTTAGGAAAGCACCAAGAAGTGGCTTGCACACCTACCCTAGAGGAATTGCCACTTGTCAACTTGCTAGAAACCTTCTAGATTAATTAAGGACAAAAGGAACTTAGGAAGACTAAGGGATTTTTGGCTAGCCCATCTTCCCACAAGACTAAACCCTTGTCTTCCCCAAAATTTGAGTTCCAAGGTAGATTTCCTGGGAAGGAAAGCCTAGGGAAGAGAAATAGAGCCTTTCTAGAAACTATGCATGGGAAACCAAAGGGGGGTGATTGTCAGGATACTTTGTTGATATACCTGTTTAAAGTAAAGCAGATGAGGTTGATTGGTCATTCAAATATGATTAAATGTTACACTTTTATAAAATGGACCTTGTACAATGGATTGTGAAGTTTATGAGTTATATTTCTCAAAAACTTGCTTATTCTTTCTCATGGGCTAATGATAGTCTAAACCATGCAGGTATTGAAGGTCCAAAAGCTCGAGGCCCACTCATCCTTTGAGCCCAAGTCTATCGAAGCATTAAGCTTCTCAACCACACACCCTTTGCATTTCTTCTGCTAAAGAAACTGAGCTCTTCCAAAGGGGTAGAATGGAGATAAAGTGTAGGCGATAGTTAGAAGAGAGAGAAGGAGAAATGGTGAAGGAAAGTGATAAAAGTGGACGAGGAGCAAGGATGTGGGAGAGTTTTTTTAGTTGTTTCTATTGTGTTTTCCATTTTACTTTTGCTTTCTATTACAAGGGTTGCTCTGTTAGGGTTTTTGTAAAGCCTCAAAATCATCTTTTTCAATATGATTATAGGCTAATCTCTACAACTAGGGTTGCAGGGAATGGGTTTTTCTTCTTCCTTCCGAGTATTGTTGGTTGATGTGGTATTTAGCAAGACTCTGTCTCTATATTTTTACTTTCGATTCATTGTGGGTTTTTGTACAATCTCTTGTTCTTGACCTGTTGTAGACTCATGACACATTAGGACCTTGGAATAATCAAGGATTCCTCAACCCTAAAGTCTTAGAATGAAAATGATGATTAATATATTGAGGGATTTATTTTTATTGGTGCTTTTAATCTAAGATTGCATGTGTTCTTGAGTTTATGTGTTAATATCGTGACTGGTTTGGCACTAGCAAATGCACCCCATGGCCAACATCTGAATGGTTTAGAAAACCATAACCCTGTGTCCCTAGTATTTACTCTCCTGTGAATACATCTTTTGATTTTCCAAAGATTCTATTTTCATTCTGACTTAAACTCATGTTTTATTTCTTTTAGAGTAATTGTAGTCCCTCATCCTTAATGTCTAAATACAAATTCATCCTACATATTGTACAAATTTCAAGTACATAGTTCATCACATTCTCACAGTATATAGCCTTAAACCCATCTTGCCCTCATGCTCCCATCTTTACTTTTCTTTTTCCATTTAACCCTTTTTGCTTGATTGGTTGTGTTGACAAAGTTATCCATGTGGAGATGACCTTGGAAGCTCCCTGTGTTTTTAAATCTGCTTTTATTCTTGGAAACAATATTTGGTGAATAACAAGTTTTTGGCGCCGTTGCCAGGGATAACTAGTGAAGCATAATCTTTTCCTTGCAAAAAAAAAAAATAATAAAGGAAAATAAATGAATCTGTGACCCTCTTCACATATGAGGTAACAAGCCTCTCCTTCTGACTAATTGTGGGAGTGCATGTTACTGTTTTTTTTTCTTCCAGCTGTTATGTTTGTTCTTTAAGCATTTATGTCTGTTTCGGCTAGAGATCAAGCATCAAGATTAACTAGGACTGAATCAATTGCATCCACTGAAACTGCATCTATTTCCTTTGAGTCATCATCTGAAAATTTGAGTAACATGGAGGATAACATGCAACATGAAGTTTTGAATCAGAATAGGACACTGAAAGAGTACCTGTAGCCTGTTAGGACTAGTCCTCCCTCATGCATCATTCAACCTTTAAATGCAAATTACTTCAATTTCAAACCTGGGATGATACCCCTAATTCCCCATTTCCATGGAATGGAGTCTGAAAAATGCCTATTTGCATATTAAAGAGTTTGAGGAGGTGTGTTCAACATTTATGGATAGGACATGTACAAAGGAGGTAATAAGGTTAAAACTATTCCCCTTCTCTCTTAAAGATAAAGCTAAAACTTGTCTGAACACTTTAAGACCACGATCCATAGGAACTTGGCAGGAAATGCAGACTGAGTTCCTTAAAAGATTTTTTCCCATGCATAGAACAAATGCCCTAAAAAGGCAGATCATGAATTTTGGGCACAAAGAAAGTGAAACCTTTTATCAGTGTTTGGAAAGGTTTAAAGACTTATTGAATGCTTGACCTCATCATGGGTATGAACATTGGAGAGTTATTAGTTTTTTCTATGAAGGGTTGCAACCCAAAATGAGACAATTTGTTGAGACCATGTGTAATGGTGAGTTCTTCAACAAAGAACCAGAAGAAGCTTTTGAATACTTTGACTACTTAGCTGAGAATGCCCAGTCATGTCTCTAATTTTGGGGATAGGACTGAGAATGTTAGGAGCATAGCTGGAGTGGGAAATACAACCTTAAGGAAGTTGATGATTTGCATGCTAGGATAGCTTTAATCTCAAAGAAATTAGAGACTATTGAGCTAGAAAGTGTTAATGAAATGCAAATTGTATCAAATACTTCTGATAAGTGTGGAATCTGTGATGAACTGGGGCATAATACTAATGCATGCCCCACCATACCTGCTTTTAAGGAGGTATTACTAGATCAATCTAGTGCAGTGAACATGATTTCTAAGAATTTTTCTGGGCCTTATTCTAACACATACAATGCAGGTTGGAAAAACCATCCCAACTTCAGTTGGAGGAATGACCAATAAACCTCTTCATCCACAAGCCCTTATATGCCTTACACAACACCACCCCAAGGACCTTCCCAATATCATAATCAACCCCATTTCTGTTAGAAAAAGAACTTGGAGGAATCTATACAGTAGCTCACTGTTAACCTCTAGCAGTTCATGCAAGGGCAAGCCACCATTAATAACCATAAATGACATAAGAGGGACACTCACTAAAATAACCACCTCTTTGAGTGCCCAGGAAAAGGGAAAATTTTCAGCCCAACCTCAACCTAACCCTCAAGGACAGCAGCCCCAAGGCATTGTGGAAGGAGCTAATGTGAAGGCTGTCAAAGCCAACAAAACCATGAGGAATGGTAAGATTTTGGACAAACCTGAGGTCAGCACTAGTGACTCAGGTAAGAAAAATGATTCACGACTGGATGGTGAGGTAAGTGCTAGAAGCTCTGAAACCCCTGCTTGTTCTGTTCCTATTCCTTTCCCTCAAAGATTGATGACTTTGCATAAAGATAAACAAAACTCTGAAGTTCTGGAAATTTTCAAACAAGTCAGAATCAACATCCCTCTTTTAGATGCAATCAAACAAATCCCAGCATATGCAAAATTTTTGAAAGATTTGTGCACTGTCAAAAGAAAACTGAATGTTCGAAAGAAAGCTTTCCTCACTGAACAACTTAGTGCCATCATTCAAAACCATACACCCCCTAAATACAAAGACCCTGGTTCACCAACCATTTCTTGCACCATAGGAAACTCAAAGATTGGCCAGGCTTTGCTAGATTTAGGTTCAGGGGTAAATTTGTTACCCTTCAGTGTGTATGAGCACCTAGGGTTGGGTGAACTAAACCTACCTCCATAATTCTACAATTGGCTGATAGGTCCATAAAAATCCCTAGGGGAGTTGTAGAAGATGTATTAGTACATGTAGACAGATTTTACTATCCAGTAGACTTTGTGGTACTGGATATGAAATTGACTGCCCAAACTAATGTCTTTTCTACACCAGTGATCTTGGGAAGACCCTTTTTAGCCACCTCTAATGCCATTATCAACTGTAGGAGTGGGGTTTTTAAGTTGAGTTTTGGCAACATGACTTTGGAATTAAACATTTATAATCTGTGTAGGTAACCTCAAGATTTGGAGGAGATGCAAGAAGTCAATGCTTTGAAGCAGTTCTTTTTGAAGGTTTTTTCTGTGAAAATGATTCTTTCAATTTTCTTTTAGAAAGTGAGGATAATGACATCCCTGCTATGTTTGCTGTAGGGAGCCCAAGTGACACCTAGTGGAGGCCTAAATTTGAACCTCTGCCCCCCATTTCAGAGTCAACCAGGCCCTCAAATGAAGAAATCCAATATTGGGATTAAAAACATTACTAGTGGAGCTAAAGTATGTGTATCTGGGTAAGCTGAGCAACTCATTGCTGAGCAAGAAGGTAAGCTGCTTAAGGTCCTAAGGCAACACAAGTCTGCCATTGGATGGACCATAGCCGACATGAAAGGTATAAACCCCCTGACTTGTTCTCATTGAATTTATCTTGAGGAAGGGGCTAAACCTTCTAGGGAACTGCAAAGAAGATTAAATCCTATACTAAAGGAAGCAGTAAAAAAAGAAGTCCTGAAATTGCTAGATATAGGTATTATTTACCCTATTGTAGATAGCCAATGGGTTAGCCCCATTCAAGTAGTACCCAAGAAGTCTGGTATCACCGTAGTAAAAAATGACAAAGGGGAATTAATACCTACCAAAGCAACAACTGGTTGGAGAATGTGCATAGATTATAGGAAGCTGAATGCAGCTTCTAGAAAAGACCATTTTCCTCTACCTTTCCTAGAGCAGATATAAGAAAAAGTGGCTGGGCATGATTTTTACTGTTTCTAAGATGGCTATTCTGGATATTATCAAATCGAAATTGCCCTTGAGGACCAAGAAAAAACCGCTTTTGCTTGTCCCTTTAGGACTTTTGCCTTTAAAAAAAATGCCTTTTGGCCTTTGTAATGCCCTTGCCACTTTCCAAAGGTGTATGGTGAGCATTTTCAGTGACTTAATTGATGACATAGTTGAAGTTTTCATGGATGACTTTTCAGTATTTGGGAAAACCTATGATTCATGCTTAACTAACTTACAAATTGTTTTGGCCAGGTGTGAGGAGAAACAACTACTGCTAAACTGGGAAAATTGTCATTTCATGGTACAACAGGGGATAGTCCTTGGACACATTGTGTCAGCAAGAGGTATTGAAGTCGACAAATCTAAATTGGAACTGATTTCAAACTTGTCTGTGCCTAAAAATGTGAAAGATATCATATCTTTTTTAGGGCATGTTGGTTTCTATAGGAGATTCATTAAAAATTTTAGTGTAATCTCTAAACCTTTATGCCATTTATTGATGCATGATGTTAACTTCACATGGACTGAGGAGTGTCAAAGTGCTTTTACCCAGTTAAAATTTTTTCTCACTATTGCCCCCATAATCCAACCTCCTGATTGGACATTACCCTTTGAAATAATGTGTGATGCCAGTGATTTTGCTATTGGGGCAGCACTGGGCTAGAGAAAAAATAAATTACCTTATGTGATTTACTATACCAGCAAAACCTTAAACAGTGCTCAAAAGAATTATTCTACTACAGAAAAAGAACTTCTGGCTCTAGTATTTGCATTAGAAAAATTTAGGGCTTACTTGCTTGGTTTTCCTGTCATTATCTTTACTGACCATACTGCACTTAAGTTTCTGTTGACCGGATGCAAAACCAAGACTCATCAGGTGGATCCTCTTATTACAAGAGTTCAACATCACAATAAGAGACAAGAAGGGGGTAGAAAATGTTGTAGCAGACCATCTGTCTTGCCGCACTCTGAACTCAACAAACCAAACTCGTCCAATCTCTGAATCCTTTCCTGATGAGCAATTACTTTCAGTTCAAATTTTACCATGGTATGCTGACTTGGTGAATTTTCTGGTGACAGGACAAGCTCCAGCCCACTAGACAGCACATGACCTCAAAAGAATGAAAGCTGAAGCTAAGTTTTTCTTTTACAATGACCCATATCTTTTCACGTACTGCACTGACCAAATAATTAGGAAATGTGTTCCTAATGATGAGTTTTCTACCATGCTTACTTTTTGCCATTCTGAAGCTTGTGGTGGGCATTTTTTTGCTCATAAAATTCTGGCAAAAATCTTACATAGTGGGTTTTATTGGCCAACCATGTTCAAAGACACTTATAGTTTTTGTAAGTCTTGTGAATCTTGCCAAAAACTAGGAGGCATTACGAAAAGAAATTTGATGCCAATGCAACCCATTCTAGTTTTACAGATTTTTTATTGTTGGGGTATAGACTTTATGGAACCATTTCCCTCATCTTTTGGATACCTTTATATTTGCTTGCCGTTGACTATGTCTCCAAATGGGTCGAAGCCATACCTTCAAGAACATGTAACCATCAAATTGTTTTAAAATTTCTTAAAGAACATGTTTTTGCACGGTTTGGTATACCTAAAGCAATAATCAGTGACAATGGAACCCATTTTTGCAATAAACCTTTCACTATTTTGTTAAGAAAATATGGGATCCATCACAAGATTTCCACACCTTATCATCCTCAGACCAATGGGCAAGCAGAATTAGCAAATAGGGAGATCAAACACATTCTTGAGAAAACTATCAATCCCAATAAAAAACATTGGTATGTGAGGTTATCTAATACACTTTGGGCATATAGAACTGCCTACAAAACAATTCTGGGAATGTCCCCATAGAGGTTGGTGTATGGTAAAGCATGCCACTTGCATGTAGAAATAGAACACCGAGCTTACTGGGCCATTAAACAATTCAATTGTGATACTGACCAGGCTGGTTTATCAAGAAAATTGCAGCTTAATGAATTGGACGAACTCAGAAGGGATGCATATGACAACTCTAAGTTAAGTTGTCTAAGGAGCGTATGAAGCACTTCCATGATAGCCACATCCAAAGGAAATCCTTCCACCAAGACCAACAAGTGCTGCTATATAATTCCTGACTCCACCTTTTCCCTAGAAAATTAAAGTCCCGATGGAGTGGCCCTTACTTGGTAAAATCTGTATCTCCTCATGGGGCTGTGGAGCTCCTTAACCCTAAGAATGGTAACATTTTTAAAGTGAATGGACAAAGGCTCAGACCTTTTCTTTCATCCTTCTCACATGAACAAAGCATATTACATTTTCTCAGCACCACTGCACCTTTGGTTACTTAAATCTTTTCTTTTACATACTGCTATTAATAATGTTGTTGCTAGGTTATAGTTCATGTTTTATTTCTCTCTCCTTTATTCTTTGATCTCCACTCAGGTATTGCTCTTCTCACTGCTCCTGTTATTTTGATACTTGCTTCTCCTATTTTTCTATATCATTGAGGACAATGCTAATCTTAAGTTAGGGGGGTGGGGATTCAACTAGTCTACATGCATGATCCCTTTCTGTATATATATTGCATACCATAATGACCCACCAAAAGCAATGTCAATGATTGATTTATAACTAGCAGCTTGGGCTCCCTTTGTTTTTGTAACACCCCCTTCCCGTAGGCTAGGTGTGTCACGTGTTTTTCATGAAAATAAACCCGACAAGAGATCTCATTTTTAATAAATGAACTTAGGATTTATTTTATAGAAAAACTGTCTAATAAAAATGTTTTCTAAAAACATTAAATAAATAAACTGAATAAATTCATGTCATAAAAGCATGTTTTATTCTTGAAGGTCTGAAACTAATATAACTGCTCCTTCTATTCCTGGTCTGCCTGCTCGTAATCATCATCCTCACCTGGGTGGTTAAAAACATGAAAACAAACTAAAATGAGTCGAAGACTCAGTAAGAAATCCATCACAACATAAACGTAATAAACATAAGATTTTCATAAAAACTTTCATGCTGAGAGCTTAAAAATCATGACTGTTCATACTTATGTTTATGCTATGTATGACTGATTTAACATAATTAACTGACTGATCTGACTGATTTATCTGATTTAACTAATTTATCTGACTGGCCAACACACTTAACCATGTGTGCGAGGTTGTGCACCGGCCCCACGTACCGCGGCCACAAGGGGAGCGGCTAATAGTATTCTGACATACTATGGTGGACCACGACTGTGTTCGTGGCTTGCACATCCACCCTGAACTGAACTGCATTGGTACCATGCATCTGAATGGCCATCTTATTAACTGATCTTATCTTATCTTGTACTTGAATTTAAGATGGCTTACGTGTCTTATACACATGAGATGCATGACATAATACATATATAATTATAATTTCTGAATCTGAACATGATGCGGAATGACATGATCGTATGCTATGCTGGATGACATGTTTTCATATGACATGAGCGGTTCATAAATAATGGTTGTCAATGAACTGGCTTGAATAATACATACATATAAGGTAATTGTGATGATCCTAATTTATGATCAAATTACTTACCTCGCTGCGCTTCTTCCTGAATATCACTTCGTAACTCGTCACCTATACGCAATATTAACTATCAGTAAATATGTCTGGGAAAAAGATGTACTAATATCCTACTTAATTAAATTCACGATCTAAAAGATAGTCAAATAAATCTTTTGTTAATACCATAATCAATAAATCTTGGTATTTAAATTACTTAAATACTAATAACATAATATTATAAAAATACTCGAGCTATTTTAAAATAATTCATAAAACTAAAGTTTTTAAACTAAGTTTCATTTCTTAACATAATTATTAAATCTTATAAGAAACCTGATAAATACTAATATTGTTTAAATTTTCTTAACATAATAATTTTATTAAAATTCTACTAAATAGACAAAGAAATATTAACAAAATATTATTCTCAATAATATACCTTGAAATATAATTAAGTTCTTTAACACTTCATTAAAATGGTCTTTGACCAATATATATATTTAATTAAAAACTAACCTTGAAAATATTAAGCCCAATAAAAATTACTAAAACTGTTGTTGAAATAAAATAAGATTAAATCTAATTTAAAATACCCTTTCAAATTCTTTAACTATTTTCTTATAAAAATGAGCTTATGAAAACACTAAAACAATTACTAAAATAAAGTAAGATCAAGTCCACTTTTAAACACCATTAGATAAGTAAGTCCATTCAAATATCATTAGATAAATATCAGTCCAGTTAAAGACCATTTAAAAATACAGAGTTACAACCTGGCCCAAAAAAACATAAGCCCACTGAAAAATATAAACGCTGCATAAGTAAGGCCCACTAGCCAGTTGTGAAACAAGAGTCCTTCAAAACTAAAATACACGGGTAAAAAGCCATGGCCATTCTAGAGAAACAGAGGGCTCACCGAGAGGGCCGCATGGCACGGTGGCTCTGGCGGCAGGCGGGGGGTCACGGCGGTGCATGTGGAGGGTCCTCGTGGTGGTTCGACGCCGAGAGAGGGAGACGAAAAGCAACCGAAAGTGAGAGAGAGAGCGGCGGCAAAGCTTACCGAGAGAGAGAGGAGGCTAGTGGCGATCGGGGCTTACTGGGAAGGAGTGGGTGCGACGAGACTGAGCTGGTCGGTAGCTTATGGCACCGTGGGTGGTGCTCCGATGTCTTCTGTGGTGGACTCCGGCGAAGCAGTGGTTTGGTTGCTTTGTTTCGGAAGTGCAAAACAGAGGTGCGTCCGTGTGGTCGCTATCGTGGAAGAGAAGCAGAGGCTTCTCCACGTCCGTGGCTGCTGCGGCGGCTATTCTGGTGGCTGGTTACGGAGAACGGAGGCTGCGTCGAGGTGCTCGTCAATGGGTACTGCAAGAGGCCGCAGCGTGGTGTACGTGTCAGCGCTCGAAGGTCCTTCATGGTCATGCATGGTCTGCGCGGTGGGGTCGCCGCGGTGGTTCCGTCGTCGAGTCGCGGCCTTACCGGTTGATGCGTCTCACTGAGTGGTGTCCGTGGAGTTGTCTTTGAGGCTTCTAATTCTGTTGCACAACAAGAGGCTGAGGGGAGTGGCTGGCGGTTTATTTCATGCACTGATCATGCATGGATGCTGCTTGCCGTGGGAGAGGAAGGGGTCGTGGGTCTTGTTACCGTGGTGTTGCTAGGGCTGGGGAGGAGATGTGGATTTCATAGGATTTTATAGAGGGAAAAGAGAAGGAGGATATATGGTAGGGTTTTCAGATATGAATCAGTCTCCTACTAGGATTTGGATTTATAAATTAGGGGATAAGGATGAGTATGAGGTTGTTGCTTACGGGTTGGGATAGGAAGAAATAAGATTTAAATTCAAACAAAACTCTAAAATCTTATAATAATAATAATAATAATAATAATAATAATAATAATAATAATAATAATAATATTTATGGCCTAAACTTAGGATCGGGTTGTTACAGTTTTGTTGCATGCCCTGATCAAATTGGATGAAAATGAGGAGTTTTGATCACTCATGAAAAATTTGGGCCAAGATAGGGGTTTATTTACTTGAGCATGTCTTCCACACCAACTAAAGTCTGTGTTTCACTCAAAGAGTCTTGCTGAGAACTGCTTGCACTAACACTTAGACTACTTGGGAAAACACTTTGTTGGTCATTAGCCTAATCATACTAAGTAGCTGTTTGAGACTCTAATGAACCATAACCTAATGGATTAGGAAGAATATTAAGTGAGTAGGTGATCATACTCTAGAAAATGGACAAGCCAGGAATCTAAAAAAAAAAAGAAAAAGAAAAAAAGAGTCAAATAAATAAATTTAGTGTAGTAGAAAAGGCTGCCTGCTTCCAGGATCCCTTTAAAAAATAAAGGATCTTTCAAAGAGTAGTAGCGTGAAAGCCACTACTGCAATGGTTTTGAATTAGAAAAAAAAAATCTCACTTAGACAGCGGCTATGAATGAGACAATTAATGACTTCTGGTGGTCAACCTTGAAATCTTTACCCACAGTCATCACCCAGTAGACAGCAGAACTCATATTTTTTATACTCACTCGAATTGGTTATTGGATGAATTTAGTGCATAAACCCCTTCTTTTGGAAACAAATTTTTTCTCTTAATAGACTTATCATTTGCATCACTAACTGATTAGTGGATCCTAATTTAAGGGAACAAAAGCTTGACTGGTTTGAAAATATTATCCTTCATCGCTAAGAGACTAGCAAAAGGCAAGTTGGGGGGGTGTGATTGTCAGGATACTTTGTTGATATATCTATTTAAAGAAAAGAAGATGAGGTTGATTGGTCATACAAATATGATTAAATGTTACACTTTTATAAAATGGACCTTGTACAATGGGCTATGAAGTTTATGAGATATCTTTCTCAAAAACTTGCTTATTCTTTGTCACGGGCTAATGATAGTCTAAACCATGCAAGTATTGAAGGTCCAAAAGCCCGAGGCCCACTCATCCTTTGATTGATTTATTTAAAGCTCTTAGGGTCGTGGACTTCTCTAATGAGCCAGTCTTCTAACTTCTAGTGTTGATTGAGTTAATCTATAAGGGTAAATAGGTGGGGTGTTATATCCTTCCCCCTTAAAACAAGATTTCGTCCTCAAAATCGGGGTCCTAGCCAAAAAAGCCAATTTCCTCAAATGAAGCTTGATTAAAAGTCAAACCATACATGCTTTGATGATAAACACAAGATAGAGATTAAAACCTATTATGGCATGTTTCTAACCTTAAACTAAATATTCAAAAAATTACTCTAAGACATACTCGAATCATATCATAAATTATCAAGGCATGCCATAACTAATATTTTCACCAAAATAATTTAAACAATAAACCTATCCACCAATATTTCGGCTTTTAGCTGAACATGGTATCTCATGCTATAATCACCCAGAATTAATGCTAAGACTCAAAAACTTAATTTAACATATAAACTAAGATCTAGAGAGAAAACTTATAAAGATTTCGTAGCCTTTGAAGCGTCCCACTCAAAGCTGACAATTCAAGAACTCGCTTAGAACACTTAAGAACTTTAAAGAACTAGAGAGTGAGAACTCTCAAGAACACTCAAGGGAGTCTAAGAAAGTGAAGTGAGGAAGAAGTGGGGGTGGAGTGGAGTTTATATAGGCTCCAAGGGGTGTGTGTGGCGTTGGCAAGGTGGCCTCCAATTGGGGGCTTTGGCGGTGGTGATGATGTCCCCTAGCCTAGATCCTCCTTGGGTGGTTAGCTAACTAGGTGATCATTAAACCTTAAAGTGGACTCAAATGGCTATGGGGAAAGGGGCTTTGCTGTGTGGTTATGGTGAAAGGGTGGTGCAATTAATGCAATGCTTAAGGGTTAATGATGTCGCCAGGTATGGAGTAATTCACAAGGCAAAACTTTTTTGTCTTATTCATTTGGACTATCGTCTTAGCATTTTGTGGCTAGTTTAACTCATACTTCAGTATCCCCTTTAGGTCGTAGATGGTGGGGATTGAGTGGTGAAGTGGTGATCAAATAAAATCAAATAAATGGGAAATTTTTATGGGTGGTTGCCGAAAATTCAAGGGCATTTTCGGATTGGACAAATTTTGGGATTTTTAGCTAGGGTTTTCGAAAATAAAGCTTGGTAGGAAATTTCATGAATAAATTGAGGGGCCAATGACAGAAATTTCCTTGATAAAAATGGTATAAAAATATTCAAGTTAGGGGCAAATTAGTCCATTGCACACAAAAGTACACATGGGTGCCGATTGGAATGGTTTTAGGGTTTGACATGTCATTACCCTAAATGACATGTGTAAAGGTTGATCTAAGATTCTAATATGATCTAAGAGTAATATAAATGGATAACCAAACAAGGAAATTTTAGAACAAAAGGATGAGAAATGATTAAAATCAAGCTTAAAACATGGTTTCAGGATCACCAATCGTGTTGTGATCGATTGATGCTCTTAACCAAGATTTTAAACTTAATTTAATTCTTTCTAAAGCTCTTAGGCTTGTGGAATACTTTAATGAGCTAGTCTTCTAAACTCTAGTGTTGATCTAAGAGTTAATCTATAAGGGTAAATTGGCGGGGTGTTACACCGGCATTTTGGGCCCTCTAATGGCATCCAAGCTTGTGTTTCTCTTCTTTATTTTACAAGGGTTGATCCCTTTTTACTGGACATCACAGTTCCGACCAAACTGAATGGTTTGAGTCAGTTCGGAGTGAACTATAAGTTAAATGGTTGGTCTCAGTCCCGATATTTTGGGAGTTCCAGTTCTTAGTTCTGTAGGGTATGGGTTTTTCACCCCGAATTGACCGAATTACATACATAGTTTTTAAAAATAACTTTTATTATAATATTTTATATAGTAGTTATATAAGTTAATTATATAATTTTCATCTAACCTATCACAATTGGCCATATAAAACGTTAAATATAATATTAACTATTAACTAATATGCTATCAATTAACTAGTATATTATATGATAAATCAAAATCTTATATGCAATGATATATACTCTCATATCTACATCTAAATAAAGTAATTAGGTACATTTTTTGTAAGATACCTAAGTTGCAGGTATCTATAGACAATGTCAATTATTCATTAACCTTATATAAAACATTAAAATTTTAAGATAGGTTATTATGCATTAAATATCATAATTCATTTACATACTATTTAGTACCAAGTTAGTAACTATTAACATCCTAAGTATACAAACATGGATATGCATGTTTGTATGTTATATGGTTATGATGAAGCATTCGGCATTGCATGTGTCTCATGGAAGTTCTAAGTTTCATAGTCATGTCACATGCATCGGGATTGTGAAAATATTTTGAAAAGAAAACGAGTCTTTTTAAAGTTTTGTCACGACTCCAAAGGCTAGGATGGGGAAATGTCCTAGTGAAACTCCCATGTCCACTCAGGAGTGCCTAAAATGGAGTGGTAACCCTTGAATTGACGAAGTATAGTTGACGGACCTCGAATGGTTCCTAAAAGAAAAGGATACTAGAGCGGAGTTGCACCTAAAGCTAGTGGGCGCCCTACGATGAAGGCGAAAAGCAAACTGCCGTAATATGAATGATTAAAAGTAAGACGTAGTCACCTTGGTCAAAGTGACCAGGTTGATGCGGTAATTAGCAGGGAACACACGGTGCATAGGGGAGCTGTGAGGTATCCCTTTATATGTTAAAAGTCAAGAAAGGCCTCGAGCTCAAAGTTATACTATGATACATGAACAAGAAACCGAGCACACAAGTATGTTAAATGAACAAGTATAAAGAGGATGAAAGGATGTTTGATGAAAGAAAAGCATTATGAAAGTTATGATGTACACAATATTTGTAACATGTTATTTGTTTACTTACTCAGATTTCTCGAAATCTCACTATTGTAATTTCCACTACCATTCCCCTACTTAGAATGGTAGAAGCTGTGACAAGTATAGTAAACCCCGATGACGAAGCGAAAGAGGACAACACCTCCTCTGGAGAGAATCGTGCCTATAAGCTCGTCCGAGCCTTCCATCTTGGAGCACCTTGAGATAATTGACTAAGCAATCACTGAGATACTCCAGGATATTAAGGAGTTTAAACGGTGCAACAATCGGGACAAGGATCGAGCCTTAGAGAAACGAGTGAAGCTCGATCCCTTTTGAAAAAAAAGGAGAGAGATGAAGATGCGACCCCTTTTGGGGAATGAGTTATTTTGATAACCTTGATGTATTGGTCTCGCATTTTGGGAGTCTCTTTTGGAAAAATAAACTCTTTTGATGACTCTTATGAAATTTTCATTTTGGGATTTATGTGCTTCAGTACCATGATATAAGTCCTATTTATTGACCTAAGTATACTTCCCCCTGCGATATACTGCATACTGCTAGTTATCATTAGGTGCATTGCATCTTAACTGTCATGTACGAGGGGTATGTAGCCTTATGTTACATGTTCCGACGCTTCAGTTTCCATCAAATCCCAAGCGGGGATTGGGGGCATCATAGTGCTTTAATCATGAAAATTATCTCAAATAAACATTCATATATACATGTTAACAACACTCCATAAAAATTCCGGACCAAAACTTGTCCAATTGTTGGTCAAAAACTCCAAAACACAACACACTATCCACATTGTCGTCCAGATTGACCTTTTCACGGCTAAAATAACTTTTGACTAATCAAACGATTATGGAATAAGAAAAACAACTTTCATGAAAAAATCATTGTGAGACGATACTTACAAATGTTCCAAAAATGAACGCAAATAAGCCACTGAAATCTATTCGAGAGAGCTTCTAAGGGTTCCTTTGCAAGAATGTGAGTGAAAATTGGTGAAGTGAGGGAAGTAAAGGCCTACACGCCTCAAGTACTTCTGAAAAGGGAGGTATGGCCTTGTATGACACCTTGAGGTATGGTGGCTTTGTTACAAAAAGGCAAGAATAGTGAGTGGTTTTCAGCCAAAGAAATATCCAAGAGAAGGGTGGTGGTGAGGTGGCCTTTGGCCTTCACATCATGCATGACTTTGGGGCAAGCTTTGGGCAGAGGTTGGTTTGCCATGGGTGGAGGGAAACTTCATCAATAAGCTTTTCCAAGTAGCCAAAATCCGTGGGCCTTAATGGGTCTTAAACAAATGGGCTTCATTTGGGGGTATAGAGAGGGTTTGGTTAGGGTTTGAGATGCTATCAAATCCAAATCTAATTTTTCTTGGCCCAATCAAATTTTCATGGTTCAAAGGGTGGATAATGATGTCATAACATGAATTTGAGGAATTAATAGCATGTGAAAGTGAGTGTTGCTATTGAGGTTACTATTCACTCTGGGAAAGTGAAGAATAAACTTTGCACTCCAAAATCCTAAATATACATACTAAACAATTCATGTAACTCATTTATCGAAATTCACCCTGAAGTGCCTTAAAATAATAAAAATGCATTTTCGAACAAGCGTTTCATCCAAAAATTGAAAATGGGATTATCGCTCCATAAAATCCTAAATAACCAACTGATTTTAATGGAGCAGATCATATCGCATTCTGACACTTCTAACTATCTCAAATAAATAAAATCGTGTTTCTAGCACCATAGTAAGTGACAACACTGACTATGCTGATAGACTAAAACCTATACAATTGGTCAATTCGTAAAAACTTATACGGTTTTCACAAGGTTCCTAAAGTCTAAAGAAATTCCACCATTGAATTTCTAACGGGCTGTTACAAGTACTTAAATTTTATTCCTGACTCAACGCACCAATCACGGTAGTGGAGAGAATCAAACTGTGGTTGTAGTTGGCAGACCACATGATGAAGCTTCTCGAAATGCCAAATTGGTAAACCACTAATTTCCACAGGAACTTCGTGATAACACTCGCGGTTATAGTTTCTAAGGCTTCTACCTCTACCCACTTTGTGAAGTAATCCATGGCGACAACCACGGATTTTACCCCTCCCTTGCTTGTAGGCAGAGGGCCGACCAAGTCCACTCCCCATTGTGCAAAGGGCCAGGGCGACATGATTGAAGTTTTCTCTTCTAGTGGACAGTGAGGTACTGGTGCATGCACTTGACATTTCGGGCACTTTCTGATGAACTCCTCCACGTCTCTGAGAGCGTGGGGCCAATAGTATCCGGCCTTCATCATCTTTCCTACTAAAGCTCTTCCACCGAAATATTTCCTGTAGACCCCATCATGTACCTCAGCTAGTATGTATTGGGTCTCCTCTGGCGAGACACATTGGAGGTGGGGTTTGGAGAAACCCCGCTTGTATAAGATTCTGTCTACTAAGGTGAATTGTGATGCCTTATTCCTAACCTTCCAAGCTTCCCAGTTGTCGTCCGGTACTTCATTGGGATCGAGGTATTTTACCACATCTGCCGCCATTCCGGGTAGCTAGGCTGCATCGCCGCCACCATGAATCCGATGGCATGAAGGTCCACTGTTTGTGCAACTGTCTATTCCGACAAGGGCAAGTCCTCTTAGCCTGATGCAACCCGTGCTAATCTATCAGCCCTCTTATTTTCTTCCCTCGGAATCTGTTGGATGCGGAAGCAATGAAAGAGTTCTATTTTTCCCAAACTAGTTGTAACTATTGTTTTAGCTTATCACCTTTTATGTCAAATTCACCCAATACTTGATTGATGCCCACTTATGAGTCAGCCTTTACTTCGATCTCTTATGCCCTAATGTCTCAACTATGGTCAGTCCGACTACTAGTGCTTCATATTCTGCTTCGTTGTTGGTGGTCTTAAAGGCGAGCTTAATCTAGTAGTCATGCTCTTCTCTGGACTCTGTGGTGATGTGTACTCCTATTCCCCCGCCAGCCCGACATGAAAAGCAGTCCATGAAGACCTGCCAAGGCTTTCTCGTGAGTACAACAAGGATATCTTATGTAAAGTTAGCAAATTCTGCCACAAAATCTGACAACACTTGTCCTTTTATTATCGTTCGGGGAAGGTATTCTATGTCGAACTCGCTCAGCTCAATGGCCCAATTCATCAAGCACGCAGAGAAGTCAGGCTGTTGCAGAACCTTCTTGAGATGGGTGTCGATTAGCACTTTTATTGGGTGGGCTTGGAAGTGTGCTCTCAATCTTCTGCTCCTTGAAACGCCCAGCTCATATATAGACAGGTTTCTCACATCCTTTATCTCGAACCAAGACTAACGAAACAGCATGAGGAGACATTGACAGGTAGTCTCCCAGCTCTACCTGGCAGAGGAGTGGGGGATGGTCCAAGTACTCCTTCAACCGCTTGAACGCTTGGTCGCAGTCGATATTCCAATCTTGAGATTTTCTCAGTACTTTGAAGAATGGCAACCATTTATCTATTGACCGGGAATGAATTGATTGAGTGCGACAATTCATCCTGCCAGTTTTTGGATGTCGTTAATATTGCACGAGGGATGCATGTTTACAATGGAGTCGATCTTCTCTCGATAGGCCTCAATCCCATGCTCGGAGACCATAAAACTCAAGAACTTGCCCAACTCTACTCTAAAGGCACACTTCAACGGATTAAGCTTCATTCTATATCATTGCAGGACTGCGAAGGTTTCCTGCAAGTCATCCAAGTGGCACTCGGGTTCCCTGCTTTTGACGAGCAGGTAATTGATGTAAACCTCCATATTGTGACCTATTTGTCCCTTGAACAAACGATTGACTAGGCGTTGGTATGTTGCTCCTGAGTTTTTTAGCCTGAAAGGCATCACCCGATAACAATATAGTCCCTAGTCCATGATGAAGGCCGTCTTCTCCTCATCTTTAGGATTCGTCTAGATTTGGTTGTACCCTGAGTAGGCTTCCATGAAACTTAGTAGGCGTGGCTATCTTCTTCGACGATTAGGTCGATGCGGGGCAGGGGGAAGCTGTCCATTGGACATGCTTTGTTCAAGTCAGTAAAATCAATGCACATTCTCCATTTGCCACTCGGCTTTTTGACTAGCACCACGTTTGGCAACCACTCTGGGTATTGAGCTTCTCAGATGAACTCGGCGGCCATAAGGTGTTCAACTTCCTCAGCTATGGCGGCCACATTTTCTGAGCTAAAAGTTATGCGCCTCTATCTAACTTTTTTTTGTGTTTGGGCTTACGCACAGGCGGTGTTCGACGATCGCATTATCGATGCCTGGCATTTCATTATGACTCCAAGCAAACACATCATGGTGCTTGGTAAGAAGTTTCTTCATGGATTTCCTCATTGGGGCACTCATCTTGGTGCCAATTCTTACAGTGCGATCTGGTTTCTTGGGATCGACAGGGATGAGATCTAGAGGTTCATTTGGCTCTACCTGTTTGGATCTCCTCGTCTCTACCTGCCAGATCGGGCGGTGATGGTGGTCCTTTGCCTTTAGTTGGTTCTTCGATGGCTCGCACTTCACTGCCTCTGGCCCTCAGCTCTTGTACGTAGCACTCCCGAGCTAGCACCTATTCTCCCTTGATCTCGCCAACCCCAACTCCAGTGGGAAATTTCATTTTCAAATGGTAGGTCAACGTTATGGTGTAACACCCCGCTTAATTAACTCTTGATTAACCCTTAAGTACTCTAGATTTGGCTTTTAATTATGGCTTAATCACTTTCATTAAGGTTGATAGTGGGATTAGCATTAATGTTGGTACTTAGTGTTAATGAGCTAAAGATTAGAGAGGCAAGCCCATTAGTAATTTTGGTGAGGCTTTTTAGGACCCAAGTACATTCATGGGCCTAGCCCAAGAAAAAATCTTGAACCAAGCCCTTAGGAAATGAAGGCTAGTTTGGGTCCAAGTATAGGAAGGCATAAGGCTTTTGGTGTAGATTGGACCCTTGGCCCTTTTCAAGCTCATATGGCCCATAGCCATTTTGGACTCATTTTACCATTCAAAGACCAAAGGCCCAATACACCATACCATTGGTTTCCTTAAGCCCAAATCACACTCAAACTACCCAAATTAAGTTTTAAAAATTGGCTAAGGCCATTAACCATCATACTTGAGGTTAGTACACTTTAAGCCATGCTTTGAAGCTTAATCATGCTTAATCTTTTCTTAAGCCTTTTAATTCAAATTTTTTTGAATTAATACTCCCTTAAACCATGATTAGACCATGTTAATACCCTAGCTAAACCATTCCACATGTCATTAAGAAAAATGACATAACAAGCCCAAACCATGCTTTAATCGGTTTTGTGCATTGCCCTTTGTAATGTTTGGACAGTTTTGCCCTTGGGTCCAATATTTTTGTGGTTTATCCTCAAGGCTAATATGGTCCTTAAATACCTCATGAGACCCTCCAAAACTCAGTTTGAGCCTTGGACGAAATTGGTTGCATCAACCAACTCAAAGAACCAAACTGGATGCACCTTGGTCTAGTTTGTGTAGGAACCAATTGGATTGAGTTTGAACCAGCCTCCTGCCATGGTTTGCACCACCACCCCATGCCACATCCTTCTCTAACCAATCACCAAGAAGTCTCATGACCATCATGAAGGATTTTGACTCATTTTTGCTGTCCAAAAAGATCCAAAACCGAACTAATTTCCTGCCACCACAAAACCACCTTTATCCACCTATTTTCAAGAGTGGTTTAAGGGATTTTCTGCCATCCAAATGATGCCCCACGACCTGGAGTCATCTACAAGACCCTTGCAGCTACTGTGGAGAGGAAATGATGGTGGTTTAGGGCACTATTTCATTATGCACAAGTGACCTAAGCTCATGCAAGCAAATCTGGAAATTTTCCAGATTTAAGCACCTCCCACTTCACCCAATCACCAAGCACCCAAGCCAACGTCCCTCACCCCTTGGCCACCTATAAATATTTCCCTCCCCTTATCATTTCATCCACACCACATCTCCAAGCATCATCTTGAGCCTTGAGAGCATTTCTCCCTCTTAGAGATCAAAAGAGTGCAAACCAAGTGAGTTTTGGTGAGTTCTTGAGTGTTCTTGTGTAAGGCAGTCTAGAGAACTTGAAAGGCCACAAAATTTGTAAGTTTTCTTCCATTTGATCTTAGCTATCATGTCAAGCTTTGTTTCCAAGTGTTGGTACGAAATTTAGTTGATTTTTGAGAACGTTATGATGCTTAAGGCAAAACCGGGTCAATTAAAGGAAGGTTTGAATGATTGAATGTTTTTAATTGGAAGTTTAGCTAATGCATGTCCTAAGCATGATTTGATACGATCTATCAATATACTAACATGATTATGGAAGGTTAAATTTGTGATTAGAAGCATGTCATGATAGGTTTTAAATCTATCTTGTTTTGATCATCAAGCATGAATCGGTTTTAAGCATATTGGTGATTAAGAATTTCTTAGCTTTGATTAAGTGTTGGGATGAACTTGATTACTCGAGGATTAGACTACATAGTGTCCCTAAAGATGTTAGTAATCATTAATGTTTAAAGAAAATCTCATATGCATGCATTCATAGGGATCAATTGTTGAAAATACACATAGGTATGAACTAGGATGCATGCCACGGGTTGGGACTAATTGGAAAAGTTACACTTTGAATCTTGAAAATCTAAGGGCATAGATGGTTTTAGGGCCTAAATGGCAACTTTTGAAAGTTTAGGGGTATTTTTGTAAATATCTAATTTTTGATACCTTTGATTTTGAACCTATCCATAAGAGTATTAATCCTAACTTAGTATACACACGATTTACCCAGCTACGACGCTAATTTTGAATCTCTCCGGAAGTTTGTAAGTTGGCCTCTAACTTACACCTTGATAAATTTCTTATGAATTATTGATAAATGCTTCATTTATTCTTCAATTATCATTTTGAGCATAAATTATCATGCTATATGAAATATTGAGTGCATACTTACATAACATATGACATTTTCACCATTTTTGCATATTACATTTATAAATGTCATTTTTGCATGAAATTTACTACTTATGCACATGTCATGAAAAATATTTTTTTAAAAGCATAGCATGAAAATCATGTTGTCAGGACCCCAAAGGTTGGGATGGGAAATTATCCTGGTGGAACTCCTCTGTCCACTCTGGAGTGTTTAATAATGGAGTGGTAACCCCTGAGTTGACAAAGAACAATCGACAGGTTTCGAATGGGTTCTTTTTAAAAAACGCCGAAGCGAAGTCAACATGTTATGACACCTAAAGCTAGTAGGTGTACACGTTATAGTTTTTATGATGTTATGTTATTTACCAATGCATTGAGAACGAGTCTATAGACATCGTAGTTTCTTATATACTACGGTCACTGGCAGGTACTCACAGTGCATATAGGGAACTGTGACATTACCACACATTATGTTATTAATTAAGATAATTATGTAAGTCTATGATGATGAAAGTTTATGATGGAATTTTTTTGAAAAAGTTATGTCTTTTCAAAATGATGACGAAATTACTTATTGAGTAAAAACCCGTGTCTCCATATTTTTAAAAAGATGTTGAGAATCTGGATGGGAGATATGCATACTGATTTTTCCACATCTCATGCATTGCATATCTATCATTTTTCATGATTGATTTATCTTTGTGTCAGTTAGTTGTTTAACTTATTGAGATTTTGAGTAAATCTCACCCTTTTATGGGACCACTATCATTCCACTCAAAATGATAGAAGTTGTGTCAGGAATCGACCATGACGAGATTGATGGAACACTAGATTCGCATGATTGAGGAGTTGGATCTGGAGAGGAAGCTAGACTTAATTTTGATGTTCATAGCCCAAGTCCTTTATGCTTTAAATAGCATTAAGAGAATGATATGACTTTGTATATAAGTCTATGCTACTTTAGTATTTCGAACATGATGATTATCTAATGAAGTTGGGATGTTTTAGTTATTCTGGCATATTTTTCACCTTAACCTTTTATTTCCGCTGCGATTATTGCATACTTCTAGTTGCATACTAGGATGCATTGCATATTAACTGTCATGAATGGGAGTATGTAACCTTGTGTTGCATGTCCCGACGCTCTAAGTCTCCGTTCCATCCCAAGCAGGGATTGGGGGCGTCACATATGGCCTTTAGGTTGTTCATAGTGTGGCGCCCTAAGATCGTGTTGTATGACGATGGGGCCTTTACCACTAAGAAGTCAATCATTATTGAGATAGACTTGGTGGCCTTCCCAGCTAACATCGGCAGGGTGATGGCTTCAACCGGCTAAATTACGTCTCCCGTAAATCCTTTCAGCTGTATGGGGTGAGGTGTAGGTGACTAGGGTCAATCCCCATTCTGACGAATGCATCCCAGAATAGGATGTTGGCCGAGCTACCATTATCTATTAGAATTCTTCATGTTGTGAAGTTGGCTACAAGTATGATCATGACTAGGGCGTCGTCATGAGGGTGGAGCACTCGTTCATCATCTTCCTCATCAAACGTGATGGTAGACGCATCCAAGCATTTCCGCTGCTTATTTCTGGACTTCTCTGTTGTGAATACTTCTTCATATTGGGCTCTTCGGGCATGAACTTTTCGTGCAGACGAGGTGGGGCCACCCCTGGCATACTCCCCGCTATAGTTCATATCTCTCCCAGAGGGTTGTCGTGATGCACCAGGGTATGGAAAAGTGGAATCTGTGGGGCCTTGGCTCAACTTCTTCTCTTCTTGGGGGTTTCACTCCGATACTCCCTTCTGTATCTGCTTGCATAGTAAGATGTCCGTCATTCCTTCATCGGATGTTGGGTGACCAGTCACTCATTTTCAAGGTGTAGCAATCCTCAATTCGGTGTCGGTCGGATTGGTGGTACGTGCAGAAGCGGCGATCTCTTTGGTCCCGCTGACTGACCTATCATGCGGTTGCCCGACTATATTCTTGTATGGCCAGGTTGGCATGGGTATGTCTCGAGCCTTGCTTTTTTGCCCCTTGTTCTCGTACTATGTTTTATTTGGCTTCTCGAGAGCCTTTCCCCAAGAGGACCCACTGGCCTTCTACTCTACTTGCTCTAACTCGGTCTTCTTGGGTGTTGTCAATGCCCACAGGGCATCATCCTTCACATTAATAAAACCATCGGTGCCGTCCATGAACTCGTGCAACGTCGTGGGGGTCTTCCTCACCAGCTCCGCCATAAATGGGTTTCAAGGCCAGATTCCTCCTAGGAGGGCGGCCAATGTGATTTTTTTGTCTTAGTCATCCATGGTCATTCGTTCCCTGTTGAACCAAGATAAGTATGCCTTTAAGTTTTCATCCTCCCACTGCTTCATAGTTAGGAGGTACACTGCCGAACTCTTCCTCTTTCTACTTGCCATGAACCATCAAGAATAGGTCGTCTAGCTCTCCAAAACCATTGATCGACCCTGGGGGTAGGGCGAAGAACCATCCTCTTGTCGTGCCTTTTAGTGTTAGGGGGAAGGCTCGGCACACGATTCCCCCAAGAAACCCTTGGAGGGTCATGTGAGCTTTAAAAGTCTCCAAATGCTCCAGGGGGTCCTTGGACCCATCGTACATGTCCATTTGAGGGACTTTGAACTTAGGCGAGAGTGGTGCTGCCAGGACCCCCGTGCTATACGGTAAGTCAGTACTAGTGAGTAGCTGGTCTACCGAAGGCGAGGCGCCCATTATCTTGGCCATCTCCTCGTACTTGTCCATGAGTCCACGCAACTCATGGTGCATATGCTATTGCTCTTCTTCTACTGCATCCATTCTTGCTATGCTTCATGATTCTGCATGCTCATTCTGCCTTGGTTCGGGGTCTCCAACGACCCCGTTATGTCCCGTCCTTAAGGTCTCATTCTCTTTCTTGAGCCTTTCCACTTTTGTCATCAGACTCTTGACCACTCCTTCCATCTCAACGTTTCTTCCATGTTTCCTGAGGATTCCCCTGGTTCATGAGTGATGTGTGAACACGTCGCGGTAGACATACCAATGACACGTTGTTCTAAAGGAATCTAAGAGACGGTGCCACTATTAATGATGTGTTTCATACCCGCTGCATTCTCCGCCTAAGTGCGATGACTCCCTATGTAAACAACAACTATGAGGGCTCAGGGGTGTGTGCAACACCTCCAATGCCTAAGTTAGTCTCTGATAGGATGAGAATGAAGGTGAAGAGTAAATGGGTGAAGGAAAGAACCTCCCTACCTTGTCTTGCATATAGGCTTTATATACCGAGCCGAAGTGCTCCCTCTTCCATCATTGATGGGTGCCCTGCTAGTCGTACTAGGCACCACGTCCTTGGCAAGGTTCCTACCTATCTCCATAGTGGTCACACCGTTGCATTAAAGGTTTGGGGGCTCTTCTTCACGTTTGCACATCCTGTCAGGCAGGGGGGAGAATGTGCCTACTACCCCAATTCTCTGGCCTGGAGGTGGCTCCTGGCATTGTTGTCACTTATGGTTGTCCCCATATTGCCAACGTGGTGCAGTCACACCCAAGGTGTGTGCACAATTGGCAATGAAGCATGTGCTTACTCTACTGATCCTTTTCACTCGGGTGTGTGTCTCGCTAGCTGGGGGACCCAAGTTACCTATAGTTGGGCCATGCATATCCTGAGGTGGCCAAGGGGCCTTTGCCAACGCCGCCCAAGAGGGGAATCCCCTTCCATCAAGCATAGTAGTAGCTAATTTCTCCTCGACCCCTCTACGAGCAGGTTGCCTATAAATAACACCATCCACACATATTATTATTTATGGTTTTCAAAAGATCCAACTTAGGTCTCATTTGGATAATGAGATGAGATGAGAATATCTGTTAATAGTAGTAAAATAGTTTGTAAATAATAGTTAAATGGTTTGAGTTAATATATTTTATGGGATTTTAGAAAATGAGAGAGAAAAAGTTGAATAAAATATTATAAAATTAAAATATAACTTTTTTAATATAATTTTTGTTATGTTGAAAAAGTTGAATTACTTTTTATATTTTGTTTGGAAGTTTGGAAAATTTGTAATGATTAGGTAATGATATGATGAAAAATTTGAAAATTTAAAATTGAAAAGTGTTTGTGTTTGTAGTGTTTGGATATCGATAAGTGATGTGATGAGATAAGATGAGATGAGTTGGGAGGACTTTGCTATCCAATCCAGACTTAGTTTTTGAAGTGTTTCAAAGTTGACCCTGTCTGATTGAGTTTCAAAGTCCACTACGATTTGGTGTCATCTTATTATATAAGGGGCTTTTTTTATATATAAAGAGTTAGGGTCACATGTCCATAGTGACCCCTCCCTAGTTTTATTAATAAACCCTCACTTTTGGCGGAGAAATACCGTGGAATACCAAAAAAAACTCACTACTTTTCCAAAAACTTTACAACATTTTAAAGAAAAAAAAAATGAAAGCCTATGAATACGACTATGCACCTCTACAATAGGAATCTGGCAACACTGAAGAATATCAACATGTGCAATATTTAATCTTTTCTTTCTCCTCATTTTTATAGATATGTTCCTAAACCAAAACAAAATCTGCTCCCAACACGCTTGGATCCACATCTTTCCATTCTCTATGCGTAACCTACACCGATGAATCAAAAGAATCCACACAATAAAAACAGGCGTGATGCCTATTAGGTGATCTAGCTACGAAGACCTTCTACCTCTAGAAACCCAATTCCACAACCTTTCTCTCTAACTTTGTTGCTGTTCAAATTCAACCTCCAACATATCCAAAGCCATTCTCCACATCTGCAATGCAAAATCCCCCTCTCCAAATATGTGAAACCGAGGCCCATGTCAGTTGAAGCCAACCCAAAACCCCTGAAACATCATCGTTTCTCTTCTAGGTATGACCCATTTCAGTTTTCCTTCCCCTATTCTTTTTTTTTCTTTTCCCTCCTTTTGGATTTTGTTTTTGTGAGTCCTGGTTTTATGCCCGACGGTTTCCCCCATTTTCTTTTCCTCTCCTCTATTTTTACTAAAAATTGCTCCTCTAATCCTATTCTCTCTACAGGGCAGGTTTTTCTTCCCTTGTGGTTAGTTATTCTCCTTAAACCTTTAGTTCTCTCTACAGACTCGTCTCCTCTTCCTCTCTCACAGGGTGTTCCTTGTCTTTAGGTCTCTCTCTCTCTCTCTCTCTCTCTCTCTCTCTCTCTCTCTCTCTCTCTCCCCTCTCATTCATTCTGCACTTAAGACTCTGAAGTACAACCCTCTCAGCCGACCCTCTCTTTCTCATCATTTGCATATTCTTTTTGCTTTGTATTTTTGGTACTGTGTTTTCGTGGGTCCTCGAAAAATTTTTCCTTTGTAACCGTTGAAGCCCATCACTAGAGACACTAGCATTTCGTCGGTAGGCCATTCTCATTCTCTGTTTCTCTCGCCCACACACACACATTCACTTCACATTATTTTATTTAACTCCAATAAAATTTATGGGGCATGATTTCATGTTGTGTAGTCCGTGTTGGAATGATTTTTTGGTAAGCGAACACCATGTGTTGGAATGATTTCTGAGTTTGGACTATTTTGGTGGGATGTGCAGTGATTTTCTTTGGAAGTACATTATTGCTGAATTGGTTGAGTTATTGGTAGTTGCTTGGAGGTAACGGCCATTGGAGGGGGTTGATATATTGATTATTTGAGTTTGATGATGACTTCTGTGGGTGTATAGATCAGTATTGAAATTGGTATATGGTATTTTGGGTTGAAGTGTGGGCTATCCAAGTGATTATATGGTTGTTTGAGTTGAGTCAAAGCTGCTGAAACATAGTTTAGAATTTGGGTCTTAATTTTTTAGATTGAAATTTTGTTGATGGTCTTTAATACTTAGTTTATATATTTTATTTTTATGAATAGGTGACGAGACTGATAGAGGTCGTTTTCAAGGCATAGATAATACGCTGCAGGAGTCAGGTAAGCAAGGTTCCTATGCTAGATTTGCATAAAAAAGGAAAATGAACTGAGGTTGGTTTGTAAGATGTGCATGATATGTTTTTAAAAGAAAACGTGAAAACAACCTCAGTATATGTATTTTGCATTCACTCATGAAAATCTATATGAAATAGAAAAATGCTTTTTGACATGAATATTGACGACATGAGCAATATTTAACATGTTTTTGAAATGTATAAAAGAGCGAATATAAAAATTGAGATTTTTATAAATGTGATATGAAATGTTTTGGATATGTTATTGATCATCTAAAAATGATATGCTCGTGGTTTGATATGATATGGATATGAAAAATATTTGGCATACTTATCTGTTTTGATTCTGATTCTGAATATGGTTCTAATATAATAATACTGGTTCACGTGATATGGTTGGTACCAACATGATATGATATGATATGAGTGCACTCACTTTGAAAACGAAGTCGTCTTTTATGTGTTCTTTCCTGTGTGCACACTCGGGGCTCCGAGATTGAAAAATGAGAAGTTTCACAATATAATACTGTCTGGTTTGGCCACCGGGGATAGCACAACCCTACCACAGGGGTTAAACATGGTATATGATATGATACGATACGATACGATACGATATGATACGATACGATATGATATGATAAGATTAAAATGTTCAGTTATGTTATGCCAAAACGTTCTTGAATATGAAAATTGTAACGCATGGTTCCCGTAGGTCCGGAGGGTTAGCTCTTAATACTTAAAATTTACTTAAATAACACAACTATAAAATCCAAAAATTTCATAAAATATTAATCCACTTAATTAAACCCAAAAATCTAAGTTCCTCTATGGCGACAATAAAAAAATCCCCAATAACATAAATTAAAAATTCTCTAAAAACTCAAAACATCCTCAACTCATCAAAACAAATACTCAAAAAATAAATCAATTTACTAACTACGACCCTCAAATAAGCATTTGTACCCTCAGGCACTTATTCCACTACGATCATCACACCTTGCTAAACTTTCTACTCTTGTTCTCCAGCTGAATCATCAAAATTATCTGAAAAATATATGGAGATAAGGGGAGAGTTATCAACAACTCAGTAAGCAGAGGACATATACTAGTGTGTAAACATGAGCATTTACAGAAATCAGAATGCAGAACAAAATATTTCCTTTCAGAATGCAGAATCAGAATAATGTTTTCAAAATGCAGCGTTAGAACATGTTATCAAAAATGTCAGAGCGATAGTTCGAAAATATTCATAATCAAAATCCCTTTGGCATAACATAAACTGAAACATCACATCTTATCTTGTCATATCAAAACAAATACCATGTTTAACCCCCGTGGTAGGGTTGTGCAAACACCGGTAGCTAACGGAGCAGAAACAGAATGTGAATCTTCCCCTTATTCATTCTCGGAGCCCCAAGTGTGCACATAGGAAAGACCACGCAGAAAACCACTTTGTTTCCAAAGTGGGTGCACCAGAAACAGAAAAGTTGGTACCAACCCGAACAGAGGCCACAGTTTTACACCCGTGGTGAGGTCAGAACGGAATAGAAACAGAAATAGAATGTTATGCCAGGGGTTTTCAGAAATCACATCAGATCATATCAGAGTACAGAAAATCTTCAGAACAAAACAAAAATCATATCACAACATAATTTATGCACAAATTTCATATTCGCTCTATTTTTCAAAGTTCAGAAATAGAATGTCAGAAATAAGCTCATGTCTACACCAGTCATGACAGAAAATAATTTCTTCTTAAACAGAATCTCATGAGTAATGCAGAACAAATAATTGAGGCAGTTCAAATTTCTTTTCAACATCAAATATGTATATTTTTCAAAAATAACCTCAGCTCATTTTATTTTAAATGCAAAGTCTAGCATAGGAACCCCGCTTACCTGGACTTCTTAGCTTTTTCGAAATTCCTCAAAAGCGTCGGATAATAATTAATCGTCACCTATAAAATAATCGCGTACTTCTCATAAATTTCCAATTAATCACGTATCTCAATATTTAAGCCTAAAATGCTAAAATAACCTATTTTAATTCCTCAAAAAAAACCTAAATTATCATTATTCCTAATATACCAACATCACTTTCTAACTCATCAATATCCAACATAATAACTCCGACTAAAACATTAAATTCCAATTTAATTTATAAATTATAAAACTAAAAAATAGCGTAACTATATCGAAAACATTATAAGTAGATGATCATACTTTTGTTTAAATAAAAAAAAATATTCTTAAAAAAAAAGGATTTAAAATAAGATTTTGCATTTACCAATTACTCCAAGAATTTATCAATATTTTCATAAAAAAAATATTTTGTTATGAAAACACATGCAGTTCACGTTGTAAACCCATGATTTCAAAATCCAAAGTACATAATATAAACTCACAAAATTAAACACCCGAACAATAAATCTAGAGTTATGCTTTAAGGGGTAAAAATGTAATAATACATCCTATAGTTCACGTAACATACAAATACATATATTTATATACACGCCGGAAAAGAAAACTCCACACAGTGCAACTGAAGCACTTACGGAGAGGTGGGGGACACGACGGCGTGGAGCTGGTGGTTGGCTACGGCGAAAGGGGGCGGCACCTGGTCACTGGCTGCGAGAGCAAGAGAGGGAGATGAGGTAGATACCAAGAGAATGGAGACACCAACAAAAATGGCGTGAGCTTACCGGGGAAACAGAAGCTGCGTGCGGCGGACAGGGGTGATGAGACGTCCTCCTCAGCAGTTTCTGTGTGGCCACAGCGCGGAGGGGCTTTCGGTGGAGGATGTTTTCAGCGGCTCAAGGTGGCTGAAAATGCTCTGTTTTTGGATAACAAAATAGAGCAGTCCGACGCTTGATGTAGGGGCTATGGGACGCTAGGCGACAGCTTCGCGTGTCTGGGCAATGGGCACGGTGGTTTCGTGTGGGTTCACGGCGGCTTAAGGGGGTATGGACTAGGTTCGTCGGGAAGGCGGCTGCGGTGGCTTCCCGCGGTATGCAACTCGGTGCACGGTAGGCTGAAGGCAGAAGCTTTTCTGTTAACTGGCGTGGTGCTTTCCGAAAGGGTGAGGACAGGCTGCGGTGATGCTGGGGCGGCGTCGCGGTACGGGAATGAGCTTTGGGGTGCTGTACGACTCGGGGTGCGAGGAACCGAGGGGATGGAGGCTGAGGAGGGAAAAAAAAAACTGGGCTTTGGTTCCGCGTGGGAAGGCAGCGGCGCGAGCTCTCATCGTATGAATATAAATAGACGATTGAACAAGAAAGGAAAACCCTAGATGAAAACCAAACGGACGCGGGACGTGGATGAGGGACGTGTGTGTGCATGCATGCCGTGAACGAAAGCGTGCGCGTATGCATGCTGTGCGACGGAAAAATAAGCCGTGCGAAAAATTAAAATAGACGGAAAGAGAAGGAATTAAAAATGAAACATGCGGGAAAAATAAAATAAACAGCCAAGAACTCCAAATTAAAAGAAAAAAATCGCTACTCAAACTCGTAAATTAAGACTTAAAAAAAATCAAGCTATAAAAAAATAAATAAATAAAAATCTAAAGACCAACTATACCAATTTTGGGTCCGGGTGCTACAAAAATGGTTTATGAATATGAAAAGATTAAAAAGTCGCTCTGATTTTCTGATAATACATTTTGAGATGTGCATATGAAAATGAAATGTTCTGCTTCTGCATACCAAACTTTCTAAAAATGTCTCATGTTTGCACACTAGTATAGGTTTTCTGCTTACTGAGTTGTTGATAACTCACCCCTTATCTTCATTATTTTTTAGATGATATTGATGACCCAACTAGGGATCAGGAATAGAAATTGGAGCTTGACTAGATATGGATAGAAGGTCGAGTACCTAAGGGTACTATTGTTAGTAGAAGGGTTTGACGTGAGTATTTGAAGTTCTTTATGTTATTTGGATCTATTGAGACTTAAGATGTATCAGGTTATTACATTAAGATTTAATTATGTTTTTGGTTTAGTAGGACCTATGGTTTATCAATTTGGTATGTTATGACTACCAGGAGATTGTGGACCCCTTGGTTTATTATTATTACAGTAATGACTTTGTGGAGTTTGTAATGTGTTTATTTAGAAGATATGAGATTGATTTTGCTTATGAAGTCTTTGGAGATTTTTAGATGTGTTGGGAGACATGTTTAGTGACAGGTAGTAATTCTCCACCCCACCCGGGTATAGGGCGTTACACAATACGTGTTACATTTGGTATCAAAGCCAGGTTTGAGGTTCTGCAAACTATAGTATGTGAGATTTCGGAGTATAGATAGTCTTTAAGAAATCATTTTCAGATTTGAGGTGATAGTGGAGCGAACTGAAAGGTTGAATTTTGTAGGTATTGGAAGTCTTAGAATTTGCAGACTTTAGGACTGATTTTCATGTGTAGGATTTTACGGATCTATGAGTTAATCTAACACTCCGCTTCTCAAAAAAGACATTTTAGAATTTTTGAAGAGCCAGTGTGCTACTACTAAACTTGAACTTAAAAACTTTTTCTTTTAACAATGCGCCAGATGCGAAAGATTTCCATAAAATAACAAACTTCAATAAATACTGAAAATCCAAAATAAAGTTTGCTGAAGCACTTATTAAAAATACGAAAAATCTCATGTGCTTATCAAAATAATTTATTAAAACTTAAAACCATAGAAATAATCATAGCATAATCTGTCTAGGCCTCTGCATCGCCTCCTTGGGTCAAGTCCTGTCCTGCAGACTCATCTTCATAAATGTCATCACGTGGGGTGGTTTAAAAACATAAAAACAACTAAAATGAGTCGAATACTCAATAAGCAACACATCATATAGTAAACATAATAAACATAAGATTTCTTGAAAAACGTGCATATTCATAAATACATTCATAAATAACATGAACATAAACATTAACTTATCTTTCACTTATCATAGGCCGTTATCCACTGTTGACCCCCGTGAGTTAGGGTTAGCGAATCTGAATAGATTTCGATTCTGCCCATGGCCGCAGGTTGTGGAATCCATACATAAGGAAGACATACTGGATGCACTACCGGCATGCACGACCTGGCAATGCAATATACCCATAACATAGGTACCGTTTTCATATCATAACATAGGCCGTTACACATTTTATCAAAAACATACTTGCACACTTGTCATATCATAGATTTCAAAAGAAATCACATACATACTTGTCATATCATATCATAGATTTCAAACGAAATCGCATTCTTTCATAAACGTCGTGATACATGTTTCATCGCATAAAATCATGATTTTTCATAAATATTTTAATGCATAAATCTTCACATAAAATCATGCATGGCTTTTCATAATTTATTTTAATGCATAACTCTCACATAAAATCATGACCTTTTCATAAATCTTTTGATGCATAACTCATTTCATAAAATCATGATTTTTCATAAATAACTTAATGCATAATACTTCACAAAAAATCATGGATTTTTCATAATTTTATCATGTCTTGGGTACGTAAAAAGGGGGTTCCAATGAAGGGCATACATGCAAAATATTTTTATAAAATGCATGTCGTTTACAGTTCATACGTGTAAGGGCATGATCATGCTACTTACCTCGTAGCGCTAATCCAATATTTCCAGGGCGCGATTGATTACCTATAAAATACACGTAACTGGCGTAAATTTCTAACTTAACATGTATTTCGTGATCAAAACCTGAATTTCTAATTTAACCTATATTTCCATAAATCTTGATCCTTCATAACTCTAAAATCACGTTAACTCTATGCTATTGACATCAATTCTGTATAATTAGAGTTTATATGCCGAGCTTAAAATACAACTCTATCACCATGATACAAATCTAATTAACCTCAAGCCCAGCCCACAGCTAAGCCAAATCCGATTTAAAATACAAGTCCATTTAAACATCATTATAATCTGAAATAGTTGCAAATTCTAGCCCATAAAAAATATTACTACATGAGCCCAACTAAATAACAAGTCCATCCCATGCACATAAGGGCCTAGGGCCCAAGGCCCATCAAGAACCTAAGGATTATTCTAGAAATCGAATACACGGCTAAACAAAACAGAGAGCTTGAGAGAGAGGGAGAGGTTCTGCGACTCACCAAGAGGGAAGCTGAGGTGCGGCGGCTCAGGGTGGCTGGCAAAGGTCACGACGGCGCGACTAGTGGCTTCTCTATGGTGGTGCGACACCGAGAGAGAGAGAGAGAAACTGCTGAACCGAAATTACTGAAAACAAAAGGAGGTTGACGGTGGTCGAGGTCTTACCGGAAGGGAGTGGGTGCCACTGGGTTGTGCTGGTCGGCGTGTTCTGCGGCTGAGGGTGGCTGGGCTGTGGCTTACGGTCGGAGAGCTCAGTGCTCTATTTTTGGGTGTGGAAAATAGGGGTGCCGTAAGTGGTTGTCGTGCGTGTGCAGTGGCTATCACACGATGGCTGAGCAACTGGAAGGGGTTGCGGCGGGGTGGCGCAAGTGAAGGCTTGGCTGAGTGACGATGATGGAGGGCAGCGACGAGGGCTTGCTATCTGGGTTTGCGTGGGGATATCGTGAGTTTGTTGTGTGTGAAGAAATCGACGCAGACCAACTCGGCAAGTGAGGTTATTTCTATGGTTTACGGTGGTCAACACGAAGAAGGTCTTGGGTGCAACTGGCCAGTGTGTGGACGAACTGAGGGGATGAGGTTTGTGAAAGGTGCTCTGTGTGCGTGAGTGTATAAATAAACACAGTGACGTGCAAGCGGAGGGTACATATGAAGCCGTGCATGCATAGGTTTGATGCGTGAGAGGAGGATTCACGGTGGAGAACTTGCGGCTTGCCCTTTTTTGGGTGAGTGTAACGTGTATATATATGATTGAAAACCTAAAAAAAACCCTAGATCAAAAGAGAAGTGAATGTGCATGTGAGTGGCTTGTTTGAAATTCAAAGAAGAAAATCCGGTAGGGAGGAGTTGTATTATGAAGAGCATTCATGAGCTTGGAGGGAAAATAATAATAATAATAATAATGATGGAGCCTTAATTAAAAATAATAATCTATCCGATAAATTTTCTAATGGGCTATAACTCATTTATTGAGCTTAATAAAATTATTAGAATTTTATCCCTAAAAAAAAAATATAGGGTCGGGTCGTGTAATACCCCGCTCCTTCTTCTTACGTACGGTTCTTTGTTCTTACGTACGCTTCTCTCGTTTTGACGTAAGATTCCTTCCTTCTGACGTAAGCAAGTGTTGAGGACAGAAATTATATAAACCGTCTGCCCCTTCTCTCTAACGACTGCGAGCCTCGTCATGCGTGTCGAACCCCGATGGCGTGTCTTCAAAGATATCGTGTACTTCTAGGGCATGCCCAATGTTTTAAATGTGTTGGAAATAATTATAAAGAGTATATCCAGTGTTGTTGAACTAAGCTTGATTTTAAATACGACAATTCTAATATTCTTGAATAGCTCCAAAAATATTATAATTGCCAGATTTCAACTATTTAATATATTATGGGATTTAAATTATGTTGAAAGATTTTATTAATTAAATGGTTTTATTCTCTTTAATACGTTAAGTGAGACTTCATCATTTTATTAATGATGAAGAATATTATTTTATAAACTAAAGTTAGTTTAAAATAATATTCTACCTTAATTCCTCTAAGTGCTTTTAATTAAGTTATTAGTTAATGCATTTTAAATCTGTGTTTGAGGTCCATCGTTAGATCATTACGTGGATCCCCGGACAAAAGGACTGGGTTAAATACCCAGACCCCCTCTCTTTCCCTCTCATTTCCCGTAGCTCTCCCTCTCTCAAGCATACGCTGTATGCAGTCCCACCCCAGGCCCAAACCGCTCCAAGCCTCAGCCCGGCGCCGCCGTACGTCGACAACTCTCACCGCCGACACCACCAGCTCCTCCTCACGCCGGCGAGCCTTCCTAGCCCAGCCCCTCTATCTCACGCTCTCCCTTTCTCCTTTTCGGAAGTGCAAAGCCTGAATGGGCTTGGTGTCCATTGTGCCGCCGTGCGCTGTGCGCCGTCCTCAGGCGCCACCACTGCTTCAGCAGCTCCTCCTTCGGCCATCATCCCCTAGCAAGCTCAGCCTCCCTCTCCCCCTCCGTCGCGCACACGCACCATACCCATGAAAATGGGTTCACACGGCTTCAAAGCCACCGATGCTCCTAGAGCTGCCGTACGTGGCACCCCTGGCCACCAAGCACTGCCATGGACCTCCCCTTCCTCCCCCTTCCTCCTCCACGTGACCCATGGCCAGAAGCCCCCTCCTCCATCTCATGGTTTCTCCCTCTCTCATGCACGAGTTGCACACCCTCCACCACCGTGCACCGCCACCCACGGCTGGTAACCACCACCTCCAGCCTCCTCAGGCCGCTACCAAGCCAAGCCAACCTCCCACGACCCCGATCTACCACCCACGCAAGCACACTCTCTCTCACTCTCCCACGGCTTCTCCTCCACCGTGCTGCCAGATCCGCCGCCGTGAGCCACTGCCGCCACCCCAGTGCCACCTGGAGATCCACCAGTAAACCCTCAGCCCAACTCTAGGTCCAAACCACCACTTTGAGTGGTGGTTAGTCACTACCCGTGATGGACAGCCACTGCGCATGGCTGACCGCCACTGTACACGGCTAGATTTGCTGTGTTACGCTCCTTGCCACCATCACAAGGCCACCACGAGCCCTTCCAAGACCACACCTAGCTATCCAAACACCTAAACAGTTAACGTACGTGGGTTAGCCGCCACGTACGACTCTTCCGACATCTTCGGCTGTGACGATCAACGAGCAACGCACGAGTTATCCCGTCGATGGTATAACTCTCTATCCCTCGTATTTATGTTAGATATTGATTAGTTGACTAGGTTGTGGACTGTGCTATTGGTTTTGTGGAGTTGTGGTATTGTGATGTGGTGCTGTGTAATGAAGTGCTGGGCATTCTGTGTAGTGAAGTGTTGGGCATATATGTGTTGTATGGAGGTGTATTGTGCCGTGTAGTGTGCTGTGAAGTGTTGGGCATAATTGGGAAGTGTGTTGTATAGTGTTGTGGACTGTGTTGTAATGGTGGCGTGGTGTAAACGGAATGGGAAGAGTACACGCTGTGTGTACTCTATGTGTGGCGAAGTGTGAGACAAGGAGAGTATATGTAAAATATACCCTCCTAGCATATGGTGGAACGGGATGAGTACGCGTAGAGTGTACTCTGTGGTGTAGTGCGTGTAAAAGGAGTACACGTGGAATGTACTCCATGTGGCGGAGTGATGCACCATATGGTTGTATGCCATAATGGTGATGTGGCATGGTGTATGTGGGACAGGAAGAGTACACGATGAGTGTATTCTGTGTGCCGTATGGTATATGAAGGGAGTATACGTGGAATGTACTCCATGTGGCGGAGTGATGTACCATATGGCGTGTATGCCATGATGGTGATGTGGCGTAGTGTATATGAAAGGAGTACATATGGAATGTACTTCAGTGGCGGAGTGATGCACCATATGGCGTGTATGCCATAATGGTGATGTGGCGTGGTGTATATGGGACAGGAAGAGTACACGATAAGTGTACTCTGTGTGCCATATGGTATATGAAGGGAGTATACGTGGAATGTACTCCATATGGTGGATTGATGCACCATATGGTTGTATGCCATAATGGTGATGTGGCGTAACGTGTATGAAGGGAGTACACGAGAAGTGTACTCCATGTAGTGGAGTGATGCACCATGTGGCAGATATGCCATAATGGTAATGTGGCGTGATGTGTATGAATGGAGTATATGTGGAATGTACTCTGTATGGCGGATTGATGTACCATATGGCTGTATGCCATAATGGTGATGTGGTGTATGTGGAATGGGACGAGTACACGATGAGTGTACTCTATGTGGTGAAGTGATGTACTATATGGCGGGTATGCCATAGTGATGATGTGGCGTAGCATGTGAGAAGAGAGTACGCATGGGATGTACTCCATGAGGTGCAGCGATATGCCATGTGGCGTGTCGCAGTGATAAGGATGGTTGTGCAAATGATGGGCGTGGAATGTGATGAATAAAGTCAGGAACTGTGGAACAGTTTCTCGGAGTAATTAAGGTGTAGCCTGTAGTCTAAAGTGTCACCGTGTTGGACTTATGGTTGGGAATAAGGATGAAGTAGCGGAATAAGTGTAAGAGTACGCAGCGGAAGCATGACTGGGCAACGTCACCTCGTGACGTGGTTACTGACAGTCGTGCTTGCCATGTGGTGAAGCGATAGGGTACGAATGGCGTAATGGGAACGTGACCAGATGTCACGATGTGATGAAAGTACTTGATGAACCGTACTCGTGATAAGTTAGGAGTTGACGTACCAGAATGTTGGGTAACGCGACAAGGTCACGGTGTAGCTTGGGAATAGTCTCGAGCTGTATGACGTGGCATAAGACAAGGTTATGATTGGAGTCTTGTCGTGTTAAGTGTTGGGATCAACTGTCAAAGAGACGGATAGCATGAGAAGTCATGCTAGCCGGGTTAAGAGATGGTTGGTATCGGAGTATGGCCCTTGTCCCTCAAAGCTGTTGATCAACGTGTTATATATGTTGATCTTAGGTGATAAGGGATAGAGTACATGTGTAACATGGTGAGACACATGTGTTGGATGGATTCACCATATGTAATGGGTAATCTGTCATTAGTACAGTTACACGCTGCTTAAGCCTCAGAGTTGGCTTAGAGCCGTGTGGCTTGTCTGGATGGGAATGAGGATTAGTATGGGCTAAGGTGCATAAAGAAAGTGACGAGTGTGCTGTCTAAGGATGGGATGCGTGACTTAGTTGGTTTAAGTCATGCGTCGGAATGAGGTTAATGAGAAGAATGAGGCAGAGGCCTTAGTGTCTTAATCCTAAGGTGAATCATGAGTTCACTTTAGTGGATGAGCACTCGAGGCAAGACATGAGTTGGAAGATGGGGTGACCGTAATGGGTCCCCGAAGGTTTTAACTTAGTAAGGAACACGTAAGAACACGGGATAGAAGAAGAGTATTCCAAGTGTAGTGTAGCTTATGCTTTCTAAGTTTAAGTTGCTTATGTACTTGATAGAGAATGACGTTAAGGTATGTGTATGCATGTAGGTTGCCATCTGACAAGCATATGAATGGACTACATGATATGCAAGTAGCATGGAGTCTAGGTAAGCGTTACGTTCATACTCTTCTAGAGTTTTCTAAAAGATACGAAAATGAAAACGAAATGCTTTTCCTTTAAGATGCCTTACGAAAAGATGAAAGATGTTTTAAGAAAGAAAACGGTAAGTGTTCAAACGTATAAGTATGTACGGCCCCTCCGTGGCAGCCCCTTTTTACACACCCAAAGTATTAATTGTACGCATGTGAATGGATGACTATACATTGTATCTATTGTATGTATTTTCTAAGAAAATCCACGTACTGATGTAAATGCACGAAAGACATGAAAACGGACGCTTTCATGGATCCTACGAACCGACGCTCTCATGGACGCCACGAGGTAATGCTCGTGGACACCACGAGAGACGACGTTTAAAGGTGATGCTTGTGGATACCATGAAGGCCGACGTTTTAAATGTTTTACGATGCCACGAACGGCTGTTTTACGAATGTCATGAAAAGAAGATGTTTATGCACATGCTCATGAAAAGATGTTTTCTCACGAAAAAGAACGTTTTCTCATGAAAGGACATGTTAAACGAAAGATAAGAAAAGAATGAAAGCTCCAGCTCTTTAGAGCTGGCATGAATGAATGAATGAAATGAAAGGACTGAATGAACTGAACGTTTAATGTATGAAAATATGTAACGGCCACATGAATGAATGAAAAGGGGTACCAAATGAATGAATGGGTAGATTGCAATGCCGGGCAGTAGTGCTGGTAGTGCACCCAGTGCTGCACCCTAACGGAATGGGATTCCCACCCGCGGCCACGGGCGAATCCATTGGCCATAGGGCCGCTAACCCTAACACACGGGGCGTAACAGTGTGTATCGGCCTATGAAAGCGAAAAGAAAAGAATGTATGTACGCATGAATGTATGAATGCATGAAAGCACGAGAGCACGGACTCTTGAAGAAATGAAGGCACTGACGGGAGAAACATTTTACAAAAAGAAAGCCCATGTTTAAAAGCTAAACCCCGTCCAGTGACGTTTTCAAAAGAACGCACGCACGACAAGTATGCATGCACGTAATAGTATGTACGAATGATGAATGCATGAATGAAAACCTATGTTGTTATATTTTAACTGTATGAAGTAATGCTTACGAGTTTTCGACTCATTTTAGTTTTTATGTATGCCCCTCCCCCCACAGGAACTGAACGACAAGGAGGGACACGGCCCATGGGGAAGAGCATGGAAGTCTAGGCACGAGTTTTAAAATGTAAGAGAGGCATTTTTATTGTAAAATCAATGTTTTCCGCAGTAAACCTCTTTTATTACCAAAGCACATTTTATTTTATAAACGTGGAGTCTTGCACCCTGGGTATGTAAATAAGAAGTTTTAAATCGGACGGTAATTCCCGTCGTCCTTTCTAAAAATATTTTATAAAAAGTCCCACCATAAGGACGGACGTTACAGGTCGTTACAGCTAAGTTCATGTTGATTGAGGTTTGTTTTGATTCTGGAGACTTCTTATATAGTTAGATGGGGTTAAAGTTTTAGATTTTGGAAATTGACCATTACTATTGTTGTAACTTGTGCGTACTTCTTTTCTCTTTATTACTTTGATGTATTATATATATGTTTTATTTTACGAGTACCACTAATTAATTATGTTTATATGAACTCTATAATTTTTTGAAACGATTAGTAAAAATCCAAGTTATTTTGTCAAGATGTCACCTCGTCGTCGAGAATGAAATATGTCAGATTTGAACGCAAATGAGAACAAAAGGGAAGCAAACCTGAGTGCTTCTGAAGTACTACGAGCAGCGGCTGAGGGTGAAACGGGGTAGTTTTCTCTAAAATGATTTTGATCTCTCTATTTGCCAATTCTGCTTGCCCATTTGTTTGAGGGTGATACGGGGTAGAAACTCGGTGTGTGATACCATATTTCTTCATGAGTGTAGAAAATGGTTTGTTGCAAAAATGAAAACCCACATCACTAATAATAACTTTGGGCATGCCAAACTGAGCAAACAGAGATTGCAAAAATTTTAGGACAACACGATGGTCATTTGTTTTGCAAGCGATGGCCTCCACCCATTTTGAAACATAATCCACAGCTAATAAAATATATATGTTTCCAAAGGAAACTGAAAAAGGTCCCATGAAGTCTATTCCCCAACAATCAAAAATTTCTAAGGTAAGAATAGGGGAAAGAGGCATCATGTCTCTTTTACTAATGGATCCCAATTTTTGACAAGGCTCACAAGTTTTACAAAAATTATAAGCATCTTTAAACATAGAAGGCCAGTAAAAACCGTTTTGTAAAATTTTAGCGACTGTTTTCTTTGCTGAAAAATGACTACCACGTACACCAAAATGACAAAATCTCAACACAGAAGAAAACTCATCATCAAGAATGCATCTTCAAATCAATTGGTCCGAACAATATTTGAAAAGGTATGGATCATCAAAGTAAAAGTGTTGTACCTTAGAGAGAAATCGACGCTTATCTTGGGTGGACCATTCAGAAGGCATTTGCTCAGTCACCAGATAATTGACTATGTCAGCATACCAGGGAGCTCTATTAATCACAAACAGCTGCTCATCCGGGAAACTATCGTCAAGAGGAAGGCTAACATTTGAAGAGGAGGATGATGGCAATCTAGAGAGGTGGTCAGCTACCACGTTCTCAACTCCTTTCTTGTCCTTAATGTTGATGTTGAACTCTTGAAGTAGTAAAATCCAGTAAATCAAGCATGGTTTTGCATCTTTCTTAGCCAACAAATACTTAAGAGCAGAGTGGTCAGTGAAAATAGTAACAGGAGAACCAAGAATGTAAGTCCGAAATTTATCAAGTGTAAAAACCACTGCAAGCAATTCTTTTTCAGTAGTGGTATAATTTTTCTGGGCATCATTCAAGGTTCTACTGGCATAATAAATCACAAAAGGTCTATTATTCACACGTTGCCCTAAAACAGCTCCTAAGGTATAATCACTTGCATTAGTCATGATTTCAAAGGGAAGGTCCCATTGCGGGGGTTGCATAATAGGGGCAGTGGTAAGTGATTCCTTAAGGGTATCAAAAGCTTTTTGGCACTCATCAGTCCAAACAAATTCAATATCATTTTGTAAAAGAGTGCACAAAGGTTTTGCAATAGAACTGAACCCTTGAATAAACCGCCTATAAAAGCCAGCATGGCCAAGAAAAGAACGAATATCCTTAACCGTCCTAGGGAGAGGAAGTTTAGATATTAATTCAAATTTTGCCTTGTCGACCTTTATACCTTTAGAAGAAACAATATGTCCCAAGACAATGCCCTGAGTAATCATAAATTGACATTTCTCCCAATTAAGTAAAAGATTTTTTTCCTCACATCTCTGGAGAATACGTGCCAAATTATGCAAACAACTATCAAAAGATTTTCCAAAAAATAGAAGTCATCCATGAATATTTCACAAATATCATCAATCATGTCAGAAAAATACTCATCATGCATCTCTGAAAAGTAGTTGGAGCATTACACAAACCAAAATGCATTCTGGTAAAAGCAAAGGTGCCAAAAGGACAGGTGAAAGTGGTTTTCTCCTGATCCTTAGGCGCTACAGCAATTTGATAATAACCAAATTATCCATCTAAGAAGCAATAAAATGCATTACTAGACACTCTTTCTAAAATTTGATCCAAGAATGGTAAAGGAAAATGATCCTTCCTACTAGCTGAATTAAGTTTTCTATAATCAACGCACATTCTCCAACCAGTAACCATTCTAGTTGGAATCAACTCATTTTTATCATTTTTGACAACAGTTAAACCAGATGTTTTTGGTACCACTTGAGTTGGACTTACCCACTTACTGTCTGAGATTGGGTAAATGATACCCACTGCGAGCAGATTGAGCACTTCCTCTTTGACAACTTCCTTCATGGTAGGATTGAGCCTACGTTGAGCATCACGAGCCGGTCTAGCATCATCTTCAAGATGGATTCTGTGGGTACAAACAGCAGCATCGATACCTTTGATGTCGGCTATTGTCCAACCAATTGCACCTTGATACTTTTTAAAGACTTCAATGAACTGGGCTTGATCCTTCTGATTTAACTTTGAGGAAATCACCACAGGAAAAGTGCCTTCTTTGGGACCAAGAAACACATACTTTAAATCTTGAGGAAGTGGTTTCAGTTCCAACTGGGGAACTTCTTCCTCTGAAGATTTAAGTATGTCTGGTGGTGGTAGCGTTTCAAACTAGGGTTTCCATCTCGCGCCTACAAATTGTACTTCAAGTGGTAAGAAGAATCTGCAAAACAGTACAAAAATTTAAAGACATTTTCATCAACATGGTCAGTTTTTTCATCAAGTAAAAATTCATGTGACTGGAAAATGGAATCATTATCAGAGAAAGGAAGAGTTGAGCAAATAAATTATCTTGGTGTCAAACTCTTCACAGCATTCAAATCACTTGTGTCATCAAAATGTGCTGGCATCTTGCAAGCATTGAAAACGTTCAACTCAAGTGCCATGTTCCCAAAAGTAAGATTCAGAACTCCATTTCTGCAATTAATCAAAGCATTTGACGTAGCCATAAATGGTCTTCCAAGAATGACAGGAGCTTGGTAAATAGTGGAGGCTAGCTGCTGCATATCAAGAACTACAAAATCCACTGGGTAGTAAAATTTGTCCACCTGGACCAGCACATCCTCAACAATACCCCTCGGTACCTTAACTGATCTGTCAGCCAACTGTAGCATGATGGAGGTCTTTTTCAGCTCACCCAATCCCAACTGCTCATACACTGAGAATGGTAGCAAGTTTACACTACTCCCCAAATCAAGTAAAGCTCTCCCAATGCGTGACTCACCAATCATAATGGAAATGTGGGGAGAGCCAGGATCTCCAAACTTCTGAGGAGTCTCGCTCAATATCAATGCACTAACCTGCTCTGTTAGGAAAACTTTCTTCTTTACATTCAGCTTCCTCTTCACTATGCACAAGTCCTTCAAAAATTTTGCATATGAAGGCACTTGTTGTATGGCATCTAAGAGTGGAATATTAATCTTTACTTGCTTGAAAATCTCCTGAATCTCAGTGTGGTATTTGTTCTTTTGGCCAGCTACCAATCTCTGAGGATAGGGAACCACAGGTTGGTACCCCCTACTAGTTTCAGCATCTGCACTCACAGGCTTCTTCAGCTCTGGTCTCACTACCTCTGGTTCTTTTTCAGTTTTACCAGTCTCTGTTGCATCTTCAGGTGTAGGAGCAACTACCTGTGTGTCCATAGTCATCTCTGGTTGGGAAACTTCCTTTCCACTTCTCAAAGTAAGAACGGCCTTCGTTGTCTCAAAAACCTCCCCTGAGACATTATGCATTTGTTGTTGTTGTTGCCGGTATACTTGAGGATTAGGCTGAAGCTGTGCTGGGAATTTCCCTTTCTCTAGAGTGCTCAATGTCATGCTCATCTTATTGATGGTGCCCCGCAAGTCATTTATGGCCTGAGTGTTCTGATTGTTTGTGGTTGCCTGGATCTGCATGAATTGCTGAAGTGTATTGGCCATCTGTGTCATACTATCATCTAGAGACTTCTTTGCAGATGATTGAGGCTGAGAACTCTGTGCAGCTACTTGAGGCTGAAATCCTAGAGGTGCTACAAAAGGATAGTTATGAGAACTCTGATATGACTGATACTGGTGCTGAGGAGCAGCCTGATGAAATGGCTACTAAGAAGGTGGTGGAGACCGGCCAGGCTGATCATTCCTCCATGAGGAATTTGGATGATTCCTCCACCTTAGATTATATGTATTGGAGAAAGGCTGATTTTGTGCTCTATTAACCCAGTTTGCTGATTGCATCTGCTCAGAGCCACTTTCCTGAAATACTGGCATGATTGGGCAATTTTCGGTCTTGTTGTTTGAATCAACACATAAAGAACATCCCTCTACTATTTTCACGGCCTTCACTTTTTCCTTCTCCATTACCTCTAATCTTCTAGTCAATGCAGCTATTCGGGCTTGAATGTCAGTATCCTCCTTAAGCTCATATCTGCCCCCACCAGCAATAGCCCTCAGTGGTTGTGCTGTCAATGAAACTCGATCAGTGTGAGTGTTCCATTGTTGTGCACTCTCAGCAAGATAGTCAAAAAATGGCAATGTTTCATCAGGTTCCTTGCTAAAGAATTCTCCATTGCACATAGTCCGAATAAACTGCTTGCATTGTGGAGTGAGGCCAGTGTAAAAATAATTCACCAACCTCCAGGATTCAAAATCGTGATGTGGACATATGTTCACCAAATCCTTAAACCTCTCTCAGCTGGCCTGGAAAGTCTCGTCAGATTTCTAATTGAACTGGTTGATCTGCTCTTGTAAATACTAAGTTCTCTGAAAAGGAAAAAATTTTTGTAAGAACTCACGCTGCATATCAGACCAACTAGAGATAGAATTAGGCCTCAAAGAATTAAACCAAATCTTCCCTTTATCCTTTAAAGAGAAAGGAAATAAACGAAATCTAATAATTTCATCAGTAGTGGCTCTATTGATAAAAATAGTGCAGGCCAACTCAAAATCTGTCAAGTGTTGATAAGGACTCTCAAAATCCATCACGTGGAATTGAGGTATCACTGACATCATGTCATGCTTAATAGAAAAATTAGGTGCATCATCAGGTAAAATAATGCATGATGGTGTAGTGGTGCGAGTGGGCTTGAAATAATCTCTAAGAGTGCGTGGTGTAGGTGCAGCCATGGTTTGTTCAATTTCAATTTCCTCGTCTGTAGAAAAAATAGAAGAGCTATCTATCTCTGGGCTGTGTATACTACTCTCAGTGCTTGATGTAACTCTAACCAGCCTATTTGAATTGTCCCTAATCCATGACATGAAATATTAATCTGAATAGTATAAGTAAGGTTCAAGTGACTGAGTAGTAGGTGACAAGTGAAATATGTAATCAGAGATAAGATAGTAACAGAAACATTTGAGATAAAAATAAATAAAAAATAACGAGTCTAAATTTACGTCAAGCAACTATTCCCCAGCAACGGTGCCAAAAACTTGACTCACTCAAAAATGAGTAGTACAAAGGCTATCCCAAGTGCAGGAGGATGTCGCATAATAATTAGGAATAAATTCCTAGATCGTCTCTCCTCAGGGAAAATTACTTAAAATCAAACTCATTTAAAATAGTGAAAATATTTACAAAGAGAAAATAAAAATAAAGGTATGTGCAATGGATGGAAGAGTGCAACAAAAAAGAAAAGGGCGCTAGTCATAGACTAGATTCATATTTTTGGATTTTTGAGTGTCGAAATGAAATGTAAAAAAAAAAACTAACAAATTGAAATTAACAATAAAGAAAATCAACTAAACTAAACAATCTTATTTAATCTGAAAATTCAACAATAAATCAGAAATTATTTAAGTCCTAATGAAGCTTTAATCGATCTAATATGCAATGGAACTGAGAGATTAATAAAACTAATCTAAGAATTAAACTAGATTAGAAAATAATTGACAAAATACAAATTGAAAATTGAAAAGCCCCAAAATCAAGATTCTAGGGTTCATCCTTGTATTCAAATCACAAATTCTCAAAATTAATCCGTATCAATTGTAATCATTGTTCAATGAAAGCTTAAAGAAGCGAGAAAAATAAATAACACGAAGTAAATAAACAACAAATAAAGTGCCCAAAAGTATAAGCCAAATATCTCAAAAATATTCCATAAACTTTAAACTGCATTGAATAATAGTAGAGAGTAAAAAGAGCAAGCCAAATGAATGGAGATGGAGGTAGTAGGAAGTGGAGGCAGTAGTAGATGGACTCTGGAGGAGTTCTTCAACTCTGGCAGTGCGCGTTCTATGCATTCTTCTTCAAGTCGAAAAAAAAAATCTCTCCGGTTCGTCTAGCGTCCGTTTGAAAAAAAAAAACTATATCAAGCCATCACGCCTCTTTCGTAAAAACCAAAAGAAGCCTTGCGAGTTGCGTAGCCCGTAGCCCGTAGCCCCTCTTCCCTTCCGTTTTGTGCGTCCAAGAGTCCAGCTCTCCCCTCCCACTTATTGAAGACCAAGTCAAAGACTAAGTCATAAACCAAGTCAAAGAACTATAGCATGTGTCTCCCACGTCCAACTCCATGACAGAAACTCGTCTCTTTTGCTTTTGACTTTTCTTGACCTTTTTTTTTAATTTTCTCTTCTATATGCATTTCTTTACCTATATAAAAATAAATAAAATTAGAAAAGAAATAAAATAAAATAAAATATAAAAAAAAAAGAATAGAATATACCAAAAAAAATTATGTTGTGCATGTGAATGAACATTGTCCAATTAAATCACAAGTTATAAAATTAAGCATAAATCATGCTATTAACCAATTTAAATTACAACTCGGATTTATTCATCTTAACCATTTTTTCATTCAAAATCAATAATAATGTAATGAAATAAATAAAATATATTGCTTCTAAATGTATAAAATATGCAAAAACTCAGCTCAATCAGCGGCACATCAATTAATAGATGATCTTGCGCAGAAACCCCCGGGTCGCCAACGCAACTATAATGAAGGAGGTTGTACCATAGAACAATTGAGGATTGGATTGGATTCAGGACATTGAGGAGATATTGCGGGTCCTAACCTACACAAATGAACAGAAGATGGCATACGCCACGTTCAAGCTGACTGGGGAGGCAAAAAGATGGTGGGTTTCTGAAAGAACCATGAGAGAAGCGGAAGGGACAGAAGTAGTCACTTGGCTGCATTTCAAACAAATCTTTCTTGAATGCTTCTTCCCAAGCTCGGTCCAAGAGGACAAGGCTATGGAATTTGCCACCTTGGTATAAGGAACTATGATTGTACTTCAGTATGTAGCTAGATTTACTAAGTTATCCCATTTTGCTGCGTATCTAATTCCAGATGAGGAAAAGAAGGCGAGTAAATTCGAGCAAGGGCTGAATGAAAAACTTTATGAACGAGTAGTGGGCTTCCAGATTCGAAACTTTTCAGAGTTGGTAAATAAGGCCACAATTTCTGAACGAAGCCTTCAAAGGAGCGCTGCATTGCATGATCAGAGGAAGAGGACCACAACATCTGGGTATCATTCTAGCATGGACCAAGGATTGTGGAAAAAGAGGAATGAAGGTAGTAACATGGGTAAAAGGCCAGTTCAGGGCACCCAACAAACATATCAGTGTAGAACATGCAACCGAGTACATGCCGGAGTATGCAGGATGGAGGCGGGACTATCTCAGGGACTACCCATTGCAATTGGACAGCAACAGGCCACCACCACCCAGAGTAGTAGGGACAGCGCTAGGCAACATCCAGCATACTGCTGCGCCTGCACAGGTTTTTGCTCTAACACCTGGAGAGGCTGAGAATAGAAATGATGTGATCACTGGTATAACTTCTTTGTTTTGTTTTAAGATATTAATTTGTGGGTTGATGTTAAGACTTGGAAATTTTAGTTCATGAATGATGTTGATTATGACACAAGGTACTCTTTCTTTGTTTTCTAATAATGCCACTGTGTTATTTGACTCGAGAGTGACACATTCATTTGTTTCCATGACTTTCTCTAGATTTTGCACTTTAGAAACCAAAAAGTTAAAGCACAAGTTAGTGGTCGCGACCCCGATAGGAATTTCGGTAGTCTGTGATGAGATTCTACCAGGGTGTCCTTTATCTATTGAGGAAAGATTAATGCCAGTAGATTTAATAGTGTTTAACATGATTGGGTTTGATGTGATTTTGGGCATGGATTGGCTGGCTTGCTACCATGCCATTATTGATTGTTTTAAAAAAGAAGTGATTTTTAGACCCCCATAAGAAAGTGAATTTCAGTTCACAGGGTCGAAAGTGAGATTGCATCCACCCATCATATCTGCCATTCAGGTTGGAAAATTGTTACATGATGGTTGTCAGGGATTCTTAGCCTGCATGATAGAAGCACCAAAAGAGGAGTTGAAGCTAGAGCAAATACATGTTGTGAGTGAATATCCAGAGGTTTTCCCAGAAGATTTATCTGGACATCCACCCGAGCGGGAGGTAGAGTTTGCTATTGAGCTAGTCCCAGGCACAGCACCCCTTTCGAAAGCACTTTACCGGATGGCGCCGTCTGAATTAGTGGAACTCAAGGAGCAGTTGCAAGATTTGTTGGATAAGGGTTTCATCAGGCCCAGTGTGTCACCTTGGAGAGCTCCAGTTCTCTTTGTGAAGAAGAAAGATGGATCGATGAGACTGTGTATTGATTACAGGGAACTTAATCGGGTGACCATAAAGAAAAAGTACCCGCTACCTCGTATAGAAGATTTGTTTGATCAACTCCAAGGTGCTCAGGTATTTTCAAAGATTAGTCTTCGATCGGGTTATCATCAATTGAAGATCAGGGCAGAAGACGTGGCTAAGACGGCTTTCAGGACCCGATATGGCCATTATGAGTTTTTGGTTATGCCTTTTGGCCTGACTAATGCCCCAGCAGTATTCATGGATTTGATGAACAGGGTGTTCCATGAATTTAGTTTGTGGTTGTTTTTATTGATGATATACTGATATACTCCAAAAGCAAGCCTGAGCATGAAGAACATTTGAAGCTGGTACTTGGGACACTCAGAGATAAAAAGTTGTTTGCTAAATTGAATAAGTGTGAATTTTGGCTTAATTCAATCGCATCTCTGGGGCATGTAGTTTCGAAAGATGTCATTTCAGTGGACCCAGGAAAAGTGGAAGCAATAGTTAATTGGTCGACACCAAAGAATGTTCATGAAGTTAGAAGTTTCTTGGGATTGGCAGGTTATTACTGTCGATTCATTGATGATTTTTCCAGGATAGCAGTTCCTCTCACTGCACTCACTAGAAAAAATAATAAGTTTGAATGGACAGCAAAGTGAGAAGAAAGCTTCCAGGAGTTGAAACAAAGATTAGTGACAGCTCCGGTGGTAATAGTCCCCACAGCTAGAGGTGGATTTGTAGTTTATAGCGATGCATCAAGTCTTAGATTGGGGTGCGTAATGATGCAACATGGGAAGGTTATAGCATACGTCTCACACCAATTGAAATTGTATGAGCGGAATTATCCTACGCATGATCTGGAACTAGCGGCAATCAATTTTGCACTTAAGATTTGGAAACACTATCTGTATGGGGAAAAGTACAAAATTTATACGGGTCACAAGAGTTTGAAATATTTCTTCACTCAAAAGGAATTAAATATGAGGCAAAGGAGATGGCTTGAGTTGATCAAGGATTATGATTGCACCATCAATTATCACCCAGGCAAAGCTAATGTTGTAGCCAACGCCTTAAGTAGGAAGTCAATGGGACCGACAGTTGCAGCCCTTACCACTCAACATAGGTTGTTAATGGACTTAGAAAGAGCTGGTATTGAGGTCATCACTAGTGATACAAGTACTTTCATGGCTAGTTTGGTAGTTCAACCAGCCTTGTCAGATAGAATCAAAGCTGCTCAGAAAGTGGATTCAGGGTTGGTGAAACTAGTGGAAGAAGTCAGGAACGAGGACAAATCTGACTTTAGCGTTTCCGAGGATGGAGTTTTAAGATTTAGAGGTAGATTGTGCATACCAACTAATGATGAACTGAAAAGGGTAATTCTTGATGAAGCACACTGCTCTTTGTACACAGTTCACCCGGGGAGTACCAAGATGTATCGGGACTTGAGAGTCTTTTTGGTGGAATGTTATGAAAAGAGAAATTGCTAAATTTGTAGAATAGTGCCTAACTTGCCAACAGGTGAAGGCGGAGCATCAGAGACCAACAGGATTATTACAGCCACTCCAGATTCCAGAGTGGAAGTGGGAGCATATCTCCATGGACTTTCTGACAGGCCTACCAAGGACTTTGAGCAGACAAGATGCCATATGGGTGATCGTGGATTGCTTAACAAAGACTGCTCGTTTTGTGCCCATTAAAGTTTCTTATAAACTGGAGAAACTAGCTGAGCTGTATGTGCTGGAGATAATGAGGTTGCATGGGGTACCAGTATCCATTGTGTCGGATAGAGACCCTCACTTCACTTCCAAGTTCTGGCGAAGCTTACAGGAGGCAATGGGTACTAAGTTAAGTTTCAGTATTTCACCCTCAGAAAGATGGGCAATCAAAAAGAACTATTCAGATCTTGGAAGACATGTTGAGGGCATGTGTGATGGATTTTAAGGGAACTTGGATGCGACATTTACCATTGGTCGAGTTTGCTTATAATAATAGTTTTCAGGCTAGCATTGGAATGGCACCCTACGAGGTTTTGTATGGCAGAAAGTGTGGATCTCCATTGTATTGGGATGAAGTAGGTGAAAGGAAACTTTTGGGGCTAGCGATTATTCAGCAGACCACAGAGAAGATAGATACCATTCCAGCAAGAATGAAAGCAGCTCAAAGCCGACAAAAGAGTTATGCAGACGAACGCCGCCGCCAATTAGAGTTTGAGGTTGGAGATAAAGTATTTTTTAGGGTAGCACCGATGAAAGTAGTTATGAGATTCGGAAAGAAGGGTAAGTTGAGCCCAAGATATATTGGACCGTTTGAGATTCTTGATCAAATTGGACCAGTGGCTTACAAGGTGGCTTTACCAGCGGCTTTCTCGGGAGTGCATAACGTGTTTCATGTGTCTATGTTGATAAAGTACATCCATGACCCCACCCACGTTATAGATCATGAATCACTTCAGATTCAAGAAAATATGACCTACACCGAGGAACCAGTATGGATTTTGGACAGGAAAGAGCAAGTGTCACAGACTCGAACTATCCCTTTGGTTAACGTGTTGTGGAATAATCATGCTATCAATGAAGCATCTTGGGAATTCGAGGAAGAGATGCGAGTTAAGTACCCCCACTTGTTCGACAAGAATTTTGATAGCTTGTAGCAAATTGCGAGGATGGAATTTTTGTAAGGGGGAGAGGATGTGAAACCCAGGCCTGTGTTAGCTGAAGCCAACCCAAAACCCCTGAAACGTCGTCGTTTCTCTTCTAGGTATGACCCATTTCAGTTTTCCTTCCCCGATTCTTTTTTTTTTTCCTTTTCCCTCCTTTTGGTTTCTGTTTTTGTGAGTCCTGGTTTTATGCCCGACAGTTTCCCCCATTTTCTTTTCCTCTCCTCTGTTTTTACCGAAAACTGCTTCTCTAATCCTATTCTCTCTACACGACAGGGTTTTCTTCCCTTGTGGTTTGTTATTCTCCTCAAACCTTTAGTTCTCTCTACAAACTCGTCTCCTCTTCCTCTTTCACAGGGTGTTCCTTGGCTTTAGGTATATCTCTCTCTCTCTATCTCTCTCTCTCTCCCTCTCATTCATTCTGCACTTAAGACTCTGAAGTACAACCCTCTCAGCCGACCCTCTCTTTCTCATCATTTGCAGATTCTTTTTGCATTGTATTTTTGGTACTGCGTTTTCGTGTGTCCTCGGAAAATTTTTCCTTTGTAACCATTGAAGCCCATCATTGGAAACACTAGCATTTCGTCGGTAGGCCATTCTCATTCTCTGTTTCTCTCGCCCACACATACACATTAACTTCAAGTTATTTTATTTAACTCCAATGAAATTTATGGGGCATGATTTCATGTTGTGTAGTCCGTGGATTTTCTTTGGGCATTATTTTTTGGTAAGCGAACACCATGTGTTGGAATGATTTCTGAGCCTAGATTATTTTGGTGGGACGTGCAGTGATTTTATTTGGAAGTACATTATTGCTGAATTGGTTGAGTTGTTGGTAGTTGCTTGGGCGTAGGGGCCATTGGAGGGGGTTGATATATTGACTATTTGAGTTTGATGATGACTTCGGTGGGTGTTTAGATCAGTATTGAAATTGGTATATGGTATTTTGGATTGAAGTGTGGGTTGTCCAAGTGATTATATGGCTATCTGAGTTGAGTCAAATTTGCTAAAACATGGTTTAGAATTTGGGTCTTAATTTTTTAGATCGAAATTGTGTTGTTGATCTTTAATACTTAGTTTATGTATTTTATTTTTATGAATAGGTGACGAGACTGATAGAAGTTGTTTTCAAGGCATAGATAATACGCTGCAGGAGTCAGGTAAGCAGGGTTCCTATACTAGATTTGCAAAAAAAAAGAAAAATGAACTGAGATTGGTTTGTAAAATGTGCATGATATGTTTTTAAAAGAAAACGTGAAAACAACCTCAGTATATGTATTTTGCATTCACTCATGAAAATCTATATGAAAGAGAAAAATGCTTTATGACATGAATAGTGTGGACATGAGCAATATTTTTTATGTTTTTGAAATGTATAAAAGAGCGAATATAAAAATTGAGATTTTTATACATGTGGTATGAAATGTTTTGGATCTGTTATTGATCATCTGAAAATGATATGCACGTGGTTTGATATGACATGGATATGAAAAACCTTTAGCATACTTATCTCTTTTGATTCTGATTCTAAATATGGTTCTAATATGATAATGCTGGTTCACGTGATATGGTTGGTACCAACATGATATGATATGATATGAGTGCACCCACTTTGAAAACGAAGTGGTTTTTTATGTGTTCTTTCCTGTGTGCACACTCGGGGCTCCGAGATTGAAAAATGGAAAGTTTCACAATATGATACTGCCTAGTTTGGCCACAGGGGATAGCACAACCCTACCACGGGGGTTAAACATGGTATATGATATGATACGATACGATATGATATGATATGATAAGATGAAAATGTTCAGTAATGTTATGTCAAAGCATTCTTGAATATGAAAATGGTTTATGAATATGAAAAGATTAAAAAATCGCTCTGATTTTCTGATAATACGTTTGGAGATGTGCATATGAAAATGAAATGTTGTGCTTCTGCATACCAAACTTTCTAAAAAGAGCTCATGTTTACACAGTAATATAGGTTTTCTGCTTACTGAGTTGTTGATAACTCACCCCTTATCTTCATTATTTTTCAGATGATATTGATGACCCAACTGGGGGTCAGGAATAGAAATTGGAGCTTGACTAGATACGGATAGAAGGTCGAGTACCTAAGGGTACTATTGTTAGTAGAAGGGTTTGATTTGAGTATTTGAAGTTCTTTATGTTATTTGGATCTATTGAGACTTAAGATGTATCAGTTTATTATGTTGAGATTTAATTATGTTTTTGGTTTAGTAGGACCGATGGTTTTATCAGTTTGGTATGTTATGACTACCAGGAGATTGTGGACCCCTTGGTTTATTATTATTGCAGTAATGACTTTGTGGAGTTTGTAATGTGTTTATTTAGAAGATATGAGATTGATTTTGCTTATGAAGTCTTTGGAGATTTTTAGATGTGTTGGAAGACATGTTTATAAGTGGAAGGTAGTAATTCTCCACCCCACCTGGGTATGGGGCTTTACACAATACGTGATCCATCATTTCAATCTTCGGCTGCTCACATCATACACAAGCTGAGCATAAGGAGATGCCCAGGCATTAAATATTGGTATCTACACTCAAAGCCCCTTGTAATCGTTTCCAGCATATAAAAGAAATTCTAAGTGGAATACCAAGATCCCAAACAACATTTGCCCACCTAACTGCCTCATATTTTGTTTTGCAAATCTCCCATCCAGATTTAACAGTGACATTCAAATTATTTGAAGCCTTCCAATACACCTTATCTTCCAACTCCAGCCTGCCCAACTTCACCTTCAAACAAATATACCGAGCCTTCTCTCTACCTATCATCTCCGTGAGCCGTTCTTCATGCCACTCTGTTCCTGAAATCATCTCCCGCAATATCAATTTTGGTTGATCTACAACTCCTTCCTGCTTGCCCAGAATACCAAGACCAAACCAATTATCCCACCAAAATGGAATTTGTGCCACATTTATACACCACCCTGATTGCTCCATGACCGCCACAAAACATGATGCCATTGACTTCCATAAAGGAGAGGAATTCCACTTAAACAGTTCTTGTACCGGGTGATTTTTTTACAATACTTTTCCCTCATGAATTTCGCCCATAAGGAGCTACCATAGAGTACACTCCAAGCTAATTTCCATCAGATAGCCTTTTGCACCTCCAGTAAATCCCGAATTCCTAATCCTCCCTCTTGTGTTGGTTTAATGATTTTTTTCCAAGACACCCAATGTTTTTTACGGTGCTCCTCCGTGCCCCCCCCCCCCCCCAAAGAAATCCAGCAAAAATTGAATTAAGTTTCTAATGACCATCTTTGGTACATCCATTACTGACATAAGGTGAATAGGTAAACTAGATAGTACATGTCGTATCATCACAATACTTCCCCTGCAGATAATAGAATCCCTTTCCACCCATCAAGTTTTGTCCGCACTTTATTAACAATATTCTCAAAACAACGCCTTCCAATCACCGATGAGGATATAAGAATACCAAGATATGTACAAGGAAAACTCCCAAGTCCATATCCGGTGATCCTTTGTAATCTTTTATTCCTCGCATACGAAATGCGAGAGGAAAAATAAATGGCAGACTTACTGAATTCACATTTTGTCCCGACCACATAGAATAAGTATCTATAACTTCCATAAGCCCTTTTACCAATTTTTTATCCCCATTTAAGAAAAATATAACATCATCTGCATAAAGTAAATGGGATACCTGTGTTTTCACTCTAGGAATAGAGAGAGGCTTGATTTTCTGATGATCAACTGCTTGCTTAACGAACCTTGTGAACACTTCCTCTGCTAGAATAAACAAAAATGGCGAAAGAGGATCTCCCTACCGAATACCTCTGGATGATTAGAAATACCCTCTATACGTTCCGTTCAGCATCACTGAAAAATTACAATTATGTACACAATTCTTTAGAAGAGACACAAACTGATATGGAAAGCCATAAGCTTTTAAGGCCTCCCATAGAAAATTCCATTCCAGTCTATCATATGCCTTCATCATATCTAATTTCAGCATTATATTCCCTCCCCTTGTCTTCCTGTTTAGACTACACAATACTTCTTGTGCCAACAATGCATTTTCTAAAATACTACGCTCCTTAACGAATGCACATTGTTCTTTTGAAATAATGCTAGATAATAATGGCCTCATTCTTCCAACTATAATTTTTGAAAAACACTTATAAATTACCGAACATAGGCTAATCAGCTGGAATTTATCAAAACTATCCGGATTGTTTGCTTTAGGAATAAGGACTAAAAAAGTTGAAGTATAATATGGACCCAACGGAACACCTGAAAGAAATTCCTTGGCCGTGTTAAGAACATCCTCGCCAACAATATCCCAACACGAGATAAAAAAAAAAAAAAAAAAAAAAAAGTGGACCCAAACCCATCCGGCCCAGGACTACTATCTTCCAGAATGGTCTTCATAGCTGTTAACGTTTCCTCCATGTCCGGAGCCTTAACCAGACCAGAATTCTCCTCCTCCGTCACAGTCATTTTACAAGCTGACATATTCATCTTTAGCATTTTTATTACCTTCCGACTGCAAAAGTTTCTGGAAAAACTCTACTGCTCCATCATGCACTTCAATCGGGGACTGAAGCACCTGCCCATCTTGCATCTCTATTTTTCCAATCCACGCTTTCCGTCTATGATTCTTGGCCATACCATGAAAAAATCTGGTATTCGCATCCGCTTCCTTTATCCATTTTGACTTCACCTTTTGAGCCATAAATATTTCTTCTCGATGCAACAGTCGCGCAGATCTTTTCGAGCTTCGTGCAACAATCTGTCATCCTCTGCATCCCCCGACTGTATAACCTTGCCTTCCAATAGAATTATCTGATCTTCCCATCGTGTAATATTCTGAAAGATATTGCCAAACGAATTGCGATTCCACTCCTTTAGAGTATGCTTCAAACGCTTCAACTTGGCAGCCAAATTCAAAATTCCATGGAACTTTGTAGGTTCTCCCCAACTCTTTTCAACCACATTTCTGAACTGTGTATGTGTATTCCACATACGTTGAAAGAAGAAAGGCTTTGGTCCATAAAACTGTCTAGAGTTTGAAATTTTAACATGTAGTGGACAATGATCCGAGGTGTTTCTTGCCAAAATAAAAACCTTCGCCGCGGGGTACCTCCGAACGAATTCTTGATTAATAATTACCCGATCTAATTTAGCCCATATTCGACCTCTTCCTTCTTGCCCATTACACCATGAGAATCTTGAACCCTCTTCTTGAATTTCCATAAGCCCACAATTCATTATGCTATTATTGAAGTCATCTTTAATGCCCTGAGACTTTAAAAGAGCCCCAATTGTTTCATGATCATATCTGATAACATTAAAATCACCTCTAACCACCCATGGAATGTCCTGCCTTTGAACTGTTTCTAATTCTCTCCACAGTTACATACGCCCAGATTGAAAGCAGCTCGCATAGATGAACGTTATCAACATCTCACTCTCACCTTTTTTATACAACCCAGAGACCTGTTGCTTAGAGTTGGAAACAAATTGCATATAAACATCCTTATGCCAAAAGACCCAAATCTTGCCTTCTTGATGATAATTAGTCATAAAGTTATCAAACTTCAATTTTCTCGCCCATTTCTTAATATGACATTCAGCTCCAATTGTTGGGGGCCATTTCTTAACATTACGCCCTGAGACTGTAAATCAACTTTAAAAGACGTCTGGTTTTGTCTCAAAAATATACTTCTATAATTGTAAATATGAACTACCCACCCACCCCCCTCACATTCCAAGCTAAGATATTATCTAACATATCAAACCTGTTTGGAGGATCGAGTGAGCATACTTGATGGTGCAACTACAACTTTTTTCTTCTTCTGTAATTTTATAATTGGCAAATATGCTTCCTCCTCTGTCTCCACTACTACAGTCAATGCATCGTCACCATCCTTTCCTTCCTTACATATCCCAAACCCTTGCCCCGGAATTACATTCGTTACTGTGTTTAAGAAATCAGAGTTACAATTTGCCACATCTAGATTCACAGCCCTTTCCGCACAGCCCTTTCCGCTTCAACTTCCGTTGGTTGTATATTGTCGGTACCCACAGTCATGTGATTCGCTTGCTCCTCTGTCTGCGCATGAGGTTCCATCCCACATCCCATTCGAGGATCACCATCTACTACAATGTCTGATATCCTCTCTAATTCTGCATTCACAACTTCTTCCAATAATACCTTTACTTCTGCTGTAATACTTACATCCCCATGTGTAACCCTCAGTTCCTCAAGTACCTTAACCAATTCCTGATCCACTTCCACATTCCTTTCCCTGGCACTCGGCTCAACCGTTCCTCCCTTAGAACATTGTGAACTATTACCTTCCTGTTGATTCTCCGCTTGATCATCCATCCACTGCTAAGGAAGACATCACTACCTCGTCCTGCATTGCATAAAATACCACTTACTCTGGTTTCTTTTTCTCAGTTTCTTGCAAATTAACTTGATCTTTTTTATTCACCTATTTCCACACCAGTTTTTTTCCCCTTTTCTGTTTAGATCATCAAGAGCCTGAGTTACACTTCTTTTTTTATTTCCTACATGTAAGCTTTCCCTACTACACGTGCTATTCGAATGCCCCTGTTGACGACACGTTGAGCAATATGCTGGAAGTGTTTCAAATATCACTTCTTGAAAATGGCTTCCCAATTTATTTGGAAGACCAATCCAGAAATAATGCCTATGCTCTTTAGAAATATCCATCTCCACACACATTCTTGCCCCCTTTGGCCGTGATACTCAAGCCGTTGCATTATCTCTTTTCAAATATCTACCATAAGGACCTGCAAAGATCTTCAACGTAGATTCATGAAAGAAATGAGGCTGGAGCCCTGGTAAGAAAATCCACACAGGGGCTAATGGAGATTCCTCATATTCATTAAACAAGGGTGTCCAGTGAAATATTTTTTACCGGACGTTTGCAATATCCATCACTTCCCTAGACATAGTAGTAACAAAATCCGCTTCAATCGTTAATCGCACCAGAACATTTCGAACCCTCCTCATCGCACCAACAACCGGCATTGAAGACACTCCCCAACGATTCTTAATGTATCCTCGAATAGCATCTAGAGAAGGTCGACGTCTTTGGAATGTTAACACCACTGAGTAACGAAATGCAGCCACCGTTCATGTGATCACATCCTTGTTGAAAACGAAGCACAACTCTCCCTCGATCAGCTTTGCTTCACGCATGGGGACCTCTACCTCTAGCATTGGTAAAGGTCGTGACGATACAATCTGCGCAATCGTCCTGGTTGTGGCGATCGAGGATCCAGTCGCCATAGCGACTAAGGCACAAACTTGAAAGATCAACTAATCTTTCAAAAAGTTTTCGAAATCTTGAAACATCTTTAGAATTCTTGGAGGAATTTTTATCTTTAGACCGAGTCAAACTTGTCCATTATATATAAGGGGCTTTTGCTGACGTGGCGAGGTGAAATTTTTCTCTGCTAGGGTTTACTTAGTCCATTGCTAGGATGGCTGCTGTCGAGGGTCAGCCTGGCCCCTTGACATTGGCAGGAAGGCTTAGGTCTTTTGCGGATCTTGTCTCTCAGTCTCCTCAAGCCATTCTTGAGGTGATTGTCCCATTTAGGCATCTGAAAGTCTTGGAGGGAGATGTTTTTGTTCAATTCTCCAAGGAAGAATTAGTGAAGTCTGCAAAACCTTTTAGGTTTGCCATCATATTGAAGTTTTTGAGGCAAAGACCATCGTTAGACGTGATTAGGGGTTTTATTCATGCTCGCTAGTGATTAATCTCTCAGCCTGTGGTGTCGGTGATGAGGAGGCCTTGAAACGTGTTTGTACGGTTCTTGAATGGGGAGGATTTTCTTAAAGCGATGACGAGGGAAAGCTGTGATGTTGATGGTGTTGTATATCGCATATTCCAGTGGTCTATTGATTTTACAGAGTCTGAACTAGCCATGGTCCCTTTTGGATTATGCTTCCTGGCCTTTCTCCGAATTGCTATCATGAAACTTTTCTGAAGAGCATCACGACACCTATCAAAACATATTTTAAAAGGGATAATGCTACGAGATGTGCGACGCGGACTAATGGTGCGAGACTAATGGTGCGAGGGTTTGTGTTTTGATGAATATTTCTCTAGAGCCAATTCAGTTTTTTTGGATTGGTACGCCGAAAAACCCTACGAATATTTTTCAAGCAGTGGTCTATGAAACTCTGCCAGCTTTTTGTATGCGTTGTAAGGTGCAAGGGCATAATCATATTACCTGTACGCATCAAGTGGAGAGAGATGAGAAGAAGGGACGTGTTTGGGTTCCAAAAAAGTTAGGGGTGCCAAAAAATAATGAGGTTGTTCAAGTGGATCCTAATGGAGGATCCGCAGAAAAATTACCTGTTAATGAGAACCTTTGTCTAGTGGGGGAGAAGGTATGGAATCCATTGTTGGAGAGAGGTTTTGTGCATGGGGAATCTAGTGGGGTCCATGATAAAGGGGCATTATATGTTGATGCTTTCGCTTGTGAGTCATTGGATCCAGGTGAGGCAGAGCTGGTTTTGGCATAGGGGTAGGGCTGTGTCGGGGGTTTTGGATGGTTCTGTGCAGGTCGTAGTTTTTTCTGAGGAAGGGGAAAAAGTCGTCTCAGTGTTTGATGGAGAAGGAGATCTTCCCCATTTAGGGAAGGAGAGGGACAAACTTTCGAATTCAGAACTTGTGAAGAAGGATGTGTCTAAAGGTCACATTTTACGTAGTTCTTCCAGGGCTCCTAGTAGGCCCTCTTAACTGAATTTATGATTGATAAAATTGTGTTTTGAAATGTTCGAGGACTCGGTACCTCGAAGAGTAGACTCCGATCTCTACAGAAGAAACATAAACCAAAAATTTTATTTGTGGCAGAAAATTTTAGAGGTGATAGTAAGCTTTTACGTTGGCAAATTTCTAGGTAAAGGATGTGTAGGTTAGTGTGCTTGGAAGTTGTAATCAATAGATTATGATGTTGATTAATTCATCTGTGGTGGTTTCTGTTGTTTATGCCAAATGTTTGTGTTTGCAACGTTAGCAACTCTTGACAGATCTTTTATCTTTTGGTGATATTGATTTGTCTTGGGTGATACTTGGTGATTTTAACATTATTTGAGAAGATAGTGAGAGATGGGGAGGCAATCTAAGGTGGCCTTGTGCAATGGAGGATTTCTACAATTTTATTAATGCTGGGGGTTTGATTGTGGTTCCTTTCAATGGCAATAAGTTATCTTGGTGCAATGGGCAGGGTGGGATGGCACGTAGTTGGGCTCATTTGGATAGAGGTTTTTGTAACTCTAAATGCTTGGACCTTTTTCCATCTGGATCACTCACTAATTTAGGCCAGAGGTCATCGGATCACGCTTCCATGATTCTTGGATTGTCTGAGATTTCCTTGAGGTATGGTCTGAGCTCTTTCAAATTCCAATAGATGTGGACTTCTCATGAGGATTTTTGGTGTGTTTCAAATTCTTGGCAAGAGGAAATAAGTGGTTCAGGTCTTGGGAAGCTTGCCTATAAATTAAAAAGACTCCAAGTTGTTCTTCGGAGTTGGAATAAGGAGGTTTTTGAGTGGATGGGTGAGCATATTAAAAGTTGGAGGCAAGAGTAGAGGAAGGAGAAGCAAGGCTTCAAAAAGGTTTTTTGGAGGAGGTCGAGAATGATGTCTTGGCATCTAAAATTGAGTTATCTTTTTGGTTAAAAAGGGAGGAGACCCGCATTGCTCAACAAGTCAAGCAAACTTGGATTGATCATGGCGAGGTAAATTCTTCTTTTTTCTGCATTGCAGGCTAGGAGGCATAATGCCTAGCCTGCAATGCTTGATATGCACCTTAATGATGGTTGGGTTATGTCTTCGCCGGAAGAGATCCATGATGTGGCAGTTGGTTATTTTGAGAATTCCTTCAAGCAAGACCACGAAGCAATCTTCCCGACCTTTCGAATTTAGTGCAGGTTGAGGTTTTGGAAGCTGAAAATCACGATCGTTGCAGGTGTCCTTCTGAGTAGGAGATCAAGGCCACTTTATTATCTATTCTGGTGGATAGTAGCCCAGGTCCAGTTGGATTTGGATCGGATTTTTTAGACACTGCTGGGAGCTGGTCGAGAAGGATTCGATGGAGGTTGTTTGTGAGTTCTTTCAGGGTTCTCCCCTCCCCAAGTTTTATACCTCTTCGTTCATAGTATTAATTCCCAAAGTATTGAATCATTCATCCTTTGATAAGTTTAGGCCGATTAGCCTATGTTCCATGGTCTATAAAATTTGTTCTAAGCTTATGGTTGGTCGATTGACGTCGGTTTTGAGTCATGTTATCTCCTTGGAACAATATGCTTTTCTTCCTGAGAGAAGTATTTTTGACAATATAAGTCTTACTCAAGAGTTGGTTCATGACATCAACAAGTCAGTTAGAGGTGGGAATATTATGATGAAGATAGACATGGCTAAGGCATTTAGTTTTTCGGATGAGGTATGATTTATCAATGTGTTGCTACTATTCGATTGTTATGAATGGGACGGCTAAAGGTTTGGGGTCTTCGTCAAGTGGATCCACTTTCACCTTATTTATTCATTATGGTGGATGAGGTTTTCACTCGGCTTCTGAAGAGCAAGTTTGAGACGGGAGAGATTGGTTTTTTTTCTCATTTGAGAGGTGGACCTTTAGTTTCGCATCTTCTATATGCGAATGTCATGGTGAATTTTGCAAATGGAGGGAAAAGTTCGGTTAAGGCAATTAAGAATACTCTTAGTCTGTATGCAAGCTGGTCGGGACAGGTGGTAAATGAGAAAAAGTCTTTGTTATTCTTCTCAACAAAGATCTCGGCTCATCGGCGACATGAACTCTTACACTTGACAGGTTTTACAGAAGGTAAATTAAATATCTTGGCAGTAATTCAACGTATTCGACAAAAAATAGAAGGATGGAAGATGAAATTTTTGTCTTTAGGAGCTAGGCTGATTCTTTTACAACATGTCTTATCTAGTATGCCTGTCAATTTGTTGGCAGTAATTCAAGCTCCAAAATCTGTTTTATACTCCATGAACAGGTTGTTTAGCAATTTTTTCTAGGGCTCGGTGGACATCGTAAGTCTAAGCGCAAGTGGGTGTCTTGGGACATGCTTTGTAAGCCAACTGATGAGGGTGGTGTTGATTTGCGAAGTATGTTTGTCATCCAAAAATCGTTGCACCTCAGATTTGCTTGGAAGTTGTTGACTAGTAGTTCTTTGTGGGCGAGTTTTTTAAGGCGAAGTATGTGAGGGATCAACATATTTCTATTGTTAATCCTAGGAAAGGAACCCGGTTTTGGAGGGGGGTCATGGATTCGGTTCCTGTAGTGCTCGATCACTCCAAATGGCTTGTAAAAGAAGGGCATATCTCTTTCTAGAGGGATAAGTGGTTGGAGTCAAGACCATTTTGTGATCAGCAAGATATTGTTGCAAGTCCAAAGTTGAGTATTAAGCAGTGTATGGTGCATAATAGTTGGGATGTTGACCTATTAGTACAGCTTGTGGGTCTGGAACTCACTGACAGAATTTTGTCTACTATATGAGGCACTAAAGAAGGCTCGGATATATTGATTTGGCTGGGTAATTCAGATGGAAAGTTCACAACTCATAGTGCTTGGAATTTGGTCCTAGTAGCTCCAAAACGACATTGGTCGAAGTGGATATGGCATGCTGCTTTGCCAAAGAGATTTTTGGTTACCATGTGGAGAGCTCTTTCATAGAGTCTGAGTGTGGATGATCATATAAGGAGAATTGACATTCCTTTGGTATCGAAATGTGAGTGTTGCGAGGAGGGGGCATTTGAGGATTTAAACCATGTGCATTGGGGGGGGGGGGGGGGAGAGAATAGCAACTGCTATATGAAAGTTGTGTTCTAACATTTTGGGTATCCCTTTTGTTGTTAACAGATCATAGAGAGAGTCGGTGGAGGTGTGGTTCATACGTACAAAGAATACTTCACATGTGGGTAATTTAATTGGTTGACTACATTTGTACTGATTGCATGGGGTTTTTGGTTTAGAAGGAACAAAATGGTACATGAGAAGGCATGCATGGAACCTGCCCATGTGATTGATTTTGTCTTTTCACTAAAGAAGGTGCCTCATAGCAGAAGATAGATCCCAACTCCCGAGCAGCAAACATGCAATCGATGGCTTCCTCCACTTGCATGTTTCTATAAACTCAATGTAGATGGTGCCATGTTCTATGATCAAAAGAAGGCTTGGTTATGGATTATTCTCAAAGATTTCAGTGGGGATGTTGTGGTGGCAGTTAGCAAAGTGGAAGAAGAAGTTTATGATCCATCTACAATTTGTCTTTATAGAAGGTACATTTGTCCTCCACATCAAGCCTCCTTCTTCTCAGACTTTCCATGGTTGGCAATCCATCCCTACATGCTCTCCATATAAAAACTTTAACTTTGTTAGGGACCTTCAGCTTCCATAGAGCAGACCATAGTGGATTGTGGTAATTAGCAGTTGATGGTTCTCCATAATTTTCCTCTTTGCTAGCTTTGAAGAATCTATAGGCACTCTTTACACTAAATCGGCCACTTTTTTCCTTGTCCCAAATCCACTTATCTTCCTCATCACTTGGGCTTGGAGCAATTTTTAAGATCTCTGCAGCTAAGTTTGGATTGAATAGAGCTCTAATTCTGTTAATATCCCACCATTTTGTGTTGTCATCAATTAGATCACCCACCTTGGCATCAATTGAATCAGACTCTACACAAGCAGTATCCCTTTGCAAGACTTGGTGGCCTAGGACCCAACAATCCTTCCAAGTCCTGACAGTCGTGCCATTTCCAATACTCCATCTACCCCCCTTAAGAAGAAGATGCTTTGCCTCCCAAATTCCTCTCCAAGTATAAGAGGGATTAGCACCTAAGGAGCATCAAATAACTGAACTTTTGGAAAATATTTGGCTTTATAGATTTTGTGCAACAAGCTTCCTTTCTCTTTGATTAATGAGGAATTATAAGTAAATTGCTTATTGAATTTACCTAATTAGCAAGTTATTTATGTCTCATAAACTGAAATACACAACATTATGAAAAGATGGCTTTGATTTAAATGCATAATGGGTACTATGCCCATTTGATAATACTGGGCTTCTCTTTTAGGCATGTGTAAGACTAAGCTAATTGAATTACTATCTCTTATAGCCCAAGGCCATATGGTTCAAAGCCCAAGTTGGGCCATTACTCTTGCAAAGCCTTAAAGCCATACACTGAAGGGAGAAGCCACGGGAAGTCACAGCAAAGAAGAGGAAAAACCTCTCGAGGGCAAATCCTTGAACTTGAGGAAGAATTAGTTACATGAGAGAGAAAAAGGCGATGGAAATGAGGATAAAAGGAGAGGAGGAACCTGAGGAGGATTCATTCGATTTGTGGGGAATATTAGGGTTTTCTTTCTTTGTTCGTTTGTTGTGCTTTGTAGTCATTATCTTGATGATGATATGAGGCTAGATCCAAAACTTGGGTTGCGGGAAAAGGGTTTTATTTACTTCAATAAGTATTTGGTATCTGTGATTTTTTGGTAAAACTCTTCATTTTGTTGATAGTCATCATTTGCTTTAGGGTATATGTTAAGGATTTCTTGATCTTTACCTGTTGTAAACTCACGGCACAACATAACCTTGAATCAATCAATGATTCTTCTTACCAAGAGCTAAAAATGAAATTGGTTGTTAATTCAATAAGGGTTTTCAATTATCGGTCTATAGCATTGATTCCTTGATTGGGTTAATGTTAGCAAATAGCACCCGGTAACCAAGTGCTTCATTTGGATTAAGTGAAACCCTGACCTATACCCCATGTGTTTGATAAACTGTTGCTTAGATCATCTTCGTTCAAGGTATGTTTGAAATCTTTTGAGTAAGCTTATTTCATTACATTTGGAATTTATAATTTCAGTACTTAGGGGTTTGGGATCTTACTGTTTTTAATCTTGAAATTGCACTCAATCCCTCATTGTCTCACAATCAGAAGCAAGCACTCAACATTTTTATAATCTCTGAACATATTCCATCGAACATTGTTTAGAGTTCTCTTACATAGAATCCAGAGTACAGACATTCACATTTATTTTACTTTGCCCCTCTATTCTTATTTTTTTTCTTTTTTCTTTTTTCTTTTTATGTGCATTATAAAACTTGTGTAACTCATTGTCCCTGAGGAAATAACCTTGGAGTCTCACCCTATACACTGGTTCTGCTTTTACACTTGGAAGCATTAATTGGTGAGTCTCAGGTTTTCTGCATCATTGTTGGGGACAATTGGTGAAACATAATTTTTCTTAAAAAAGAAAAGAAAGGAGTTGCTAGATTATGTGAACCTCTTCACAGATTGGGTGACATTTCTCACTCTCTGCTAATTGATTTTGTATATTGTTTTCTTCTTTACACTTGTTCTTATTTTTTTCCCTTTTTGGGAGTGCATGTCTACTTGGACCAGAGACCAAGCATCACGACTAGTTAAGTCTGAATCATTTTCATCCAATGAGTCTGTATCCATATCTTTTGAGTCCTCATCTAAAAATCTAACTTGGAAGGGGACAGGATATTAAGAGAATACTTACAGCCTGTTAGAACTAGTCCCCCATCTTGCATTATTCAACCTTTAAATGTAAATAATTTTAATTTTAAACCTGAGATGATTCCCTTGATACCCCATTTTCATGACATGGAATCTAAAAACCCTTATTTGCATATTAAAGAGTTTGAAGAAGTATGCTCTACATTCATGGATCGTACATGTACTGAAGAGGTGATAGGGTTGAAATTATTTCCTTTTTCCCTTAAAGATAAGGCTAAAACATCGCTAAATTCTTTAAGACCTGTAACACCCCGCCTAATTAACCCTTAATTAACCCTAAAGTACTCTAGGTTAGGCTCTTAATTATGGGTTAATTACTTACATTAAGGTTAATAGTGGGATTAACATTAATGTCAGTACTTAGTGTTAATGAGCTAAGGATTAGAGAGGCAAGCCCATTAGTAATTTTGGTGAAGCTTTTTAGAACCCTAGTGCATTCATGGGCCTAGCCCAAGAAAACCTTGAACCAAGCCCTTAGGGAATCAAGATTAGTTTTGGCCCAAGTATAAGGAAGATATAGGGTCTTTGGGCCAAGCTTGGTATAGAATGGACCCATGGCCCAATTAGGCCAAGTCAAATCTTGTCAAGCCCAATTTAGTGGATCTTGAGGTTCCTTTTTAACCCAACAAATCTAGAAAATGAGGCCTTCTCATTCAAGCCCAAGAGCCCATAAGCTATGAACCCACACACTTGGTCCTTTTCTAGCCCACAAGGCCCAAATCCATGTTTGGGTTTATTTCACCATTCAAGATCAAAAGCCCAATAAACCATACCATTGGTTTTCTTAAACCCAAATCATACCCAAAGTACTCAAATTAAGTTTTGAAAATTGGCTAAGACCATTAACCATCATACTTGAGGTTAGTGCACTTTAAGCCATGCTTTGAAACTTAATTGAGTTTAATCTTTTCTTAAACCTTTTAATTTAAATTTTCTTGAATTAATACTCCATTAAAACATGATTAGACCATGTTAATACCCTAGTTAAACCATCCCACTTGTTATTAAGAAAAATAACATAACAAGCCCAAACCTTGCACCAATCGGTTTTGTGAAATCTCCTTTGTAATGCCTGGACTGATTTGCCCTTGGGCCCAACATTTTTGTGGTTTTCTCTCAAGGGTAATATGGTCCTTAAACACATCATGAGACCCTCCCAAGGAAAACTTCTTAGATCTCCCAACTGTAAGAGTTTAGGTTTTTTTTCTTTGGTTTTTGTGGTTTTTTCTATTTTCCTTTGTTTTTGTCATAAGATTGTCATAGATTGTTTTCCTTGGCTGCAGTCCTGTTGGTTTTCCTACGGGCCTTTTCTTGTTATCACGGTATTCCTCCGCCATAAGAGAGGGCATTATTAATAAAATTGGGAGGAGGTCACTATTGGACATGTAACTTTCCTGCTCTTTAAAAAAAAAAAAAAGACCCTCCCAAACTCATTTTGAGCCTTGGACGAAATTGGTTGCAACAACCAACTCAAAAAGTCAAACCGGGTGCACCTTGGTTTAGTTTGTGTGGTAACCGATTGGATTGATTTTGAACCAGCCTCCTACCATAGTTTGCACCGCCACCCCATGCCACCTTCTTCACCACCCAATCCTAAAGAGGTCTCATGACCATCATGAAGGATTTTGACTCAGTTTGGCTGCCCAAAACAACCAAAAACCGAACTGATTTCCTACGACCTCAAAACCACCTTCATCCGCTGGTTTCAAAGGGTGGTTTGTAGATTTTTCTACCACCCCAATGATGCCCCACAACCAGGCCAGCCTCATAGGATCAATGTAGCAACTGTACAGAGGGAATCATGGTGGTTTTGGGCCACTATTCCCACTGCACAAGATGACCAAAGCCCATGCAAGTAAGTCTGGAAAGTTTCCAAATTTGAGTACCTCCAACTTTACCCAATCACCAAACATCTAAACCAACGCCCCTCACCCCTTGGCCACCTATAGATACTTTTCTCACCTTCTCATTTCATCCACACCACAATTCCAATCATCCGCTTGAGCCTTGAGAGCATTTCTCCTTCTAAGAGATCGAAAGAGTGCAACCGAGTGAAATTTTGGTGAGTTCTTGAGTGTTCTTGTGTAAGGCAGTCTTGAGTGCTTGGAAGGTCATGAAATTTGTAAGTTTTCCTGCTTTTGATCTTAGCTTAGAAATCATTAAGTTTAGGCAGTGACCTTTGTGAGTGTTAAACTTTTCTCAATTATGGTGGTAGTTATTTTGTGTAACCACGTGATAGTTATAGATAAGAATAGTGTGGGCTACGAGAGGAAGGTGTTACCTCATGAATAACGTTACCTACCTCTACACTCGACTGTGTGGTTCGACTGGGACAGCTTCAAAGCGAGGACGGCACGGGATGGAGCTGAGTCCAACAGAGCAATAAAAGGATGGGCCACAACCCCCAACATTGAGCCCGCAACGTCAGGATCATCTATGCCATCAACTCACTACGAACATTTGTTGGTAGAGAGTCAGGAGCCAAATAGTAGTGTTGAAGAGGTCGTGCAGCACCTCGACCCAGGTCATTTCGGCAACATGGCGTATGATTTAAAGGACGACGCGTTCTTCTACTTACCCCAACACGTCATGTCGATGGACATCGATGCACCTCCACTGAAGCCGATCAGTGATGATACATCCAGTGATGGACGGTAGTTTTGTTGAGCAACATTTTCTCCTTAGTTTGTTTAATGTTTGTACCTGCGTCGATTTCAAGGACAAAATCTTTTTTTTAGGAGGGGGAGGATGTAACAGCCAGCTAGAATTCAATGATGAAATTTCTATAGGATTTAGGAACCTCGTGAAAACATCGTAAGTTCTCATGATTCGACTAATCGCGTAGGTTTTAGTCTATCAACATAGCTAGAGTTATCACTCACTATGGTGCCAAAAGTGTAATTTTTTTTATTTGATGTAGTTAGAAGTGTCAGATTCAGTTGTGGCTTGCGCCATTAGACTCCGTTGATTATTTATGATTTTATGGCCCAATAAACTCATTTTTAGTTTTTGACGAAACACTTGTTCGAAAACGCATTTTGCTTTTTTTGAAGCACTTCGGGATTGAATCTCAATAAATGAATTGCATAGTTAGGTTTATGTGAATATTTAGGATTTTACAGTGTAAAATTTATTTATACTTTCCTGGAGTGAATAGTAACCTCTATAGTAACATCTAGCGCAATATTTTCAAAATCACAGTGCGGAATGTCCAAATTAGGTTAAAAAAGTTTTATTTGGACACTTGGTAGGATTTTAGCCATACTTAGTGAATAGTATTGGACACTTGGCACAAAGAGGAACAATGAGATGGATTATGAAGGAATCAAGGTGTGAGATCATGTCACCTAAACGAAACCCTGTTTTCTATCTGATCAACCAAATTGTGCCAAACCAAAGAGGGTCTCAACCCTAGTGAAACCCTAAATGCTTAGAATCCATTTGAAACCCCAAAATCTTGGTTGAAACCAAAACCCTAAATGGTTTCCCGAAACCCTAAAGTTGGCCTCCAAACCCTATTTGATCCAATTTCTAGTATTGTATATAATCACTTGATTCAATCAATTCTACATGCTATTAATTTCTCAAATTCATGTTATGACATCATTATCCAACCTTTTAAACTTTGGATATTTAATTGGGTTAAGAAAAATTGGATTTGGGCTTGATGGCATCCCTAACTCTAACCAAACCCCCTTTAAACCCCAAATTAAAAGTCCATTTGGTTAAGGCCCACAAATTTGGCTACCTTGGCAAAGTTTCTTGAGGAAGTTTCCTCCCCCACATGGCAAATCAACTGCTACCCTCAAAAGCCCCAAATAGTCCCTTGATGTGAGGGGAAAAGCCACCTCATCACACCCCTTCTAGAAGGTAGCAGCAGCAACCCACTCCCCCTCCATTATTCTTGCCTTTTTGTGACCTAAGCACCATCTCGCAAGGGTCATTCAAGCCCATACCTCACCCTCCAGAAGTCTAGAGGTGTGCAAGGTACCCTTCCTTTCATTTCATCACTTCTTCACCCCATTCTTAGAGAGAAACCCAAAAGAGCTCTCTCAAGCAGTTTTCTCAATTATATTTCATGGCACTTTTCAAACCTTTGTAGGTATTTTATCCCAATTACTCCTTCATCAATGTTGTTCGTATTTTAGTTTTCGTGGGTATCTTATTTATTTCATTTGGTTGGTCAAAAATTGTTTTAATCATAAAAAAGACATTCTGGGTGTTAAACTAAAGAGTGTGTTATATTTTGGAGTTTTTGACCAAGCTAATGGACATATCTTGGTCCGAATATTTTATGGAGTGTTGTTAATATGTGTTTATGAATGTTCATTGAGGATTTGTTGCATGAATAATGCTTTTAATGAAAGATTTTCTTGGATATAGAAACTTAGAAACTGAAAGTGGAAAAACAGTTTTTGTTTTGAGAAAGTTTGAATATTTCGTGGTTTTCTTACTCCAATGACTTTGATATTTTTATTTGATAATCCTAAGCCTCTTATATGCATGTTAAGATGTTGATTTGAAGATATTAGTATTAGTTTCAAAGATATGATTTTTCTATGCAAGAGGATTTCGATTAGACCTAAGATTTGATTTTTTGGGTTAGAACCATGTTTTATTGATTTTCAGCCATGTGATTTTAAGTTTGATGTTTGGATCTTATTTAGGAAACCTTTTTAAACCGTGAGATGTTTTAGTTTGGAGATCTCATATTTTTTAAGCCATAGATCAAGAGATTGATCAAAGCTAGTTAAGGAAAAGTTTTTGTTCTTGGACAAAGTGCATATCTGAAAACTCCAAGTGTTGTTTTGTGATTTTTGGTGACTTTTGTTTGATGATTTAAAACATGGTTGATTTTAGGATGATGTTATGAATATGTTAGATGTAAGATTTGATTAGTTTGGAATTCTTGTAGATGTTTCGAATAAGGTCAAAACTTGTGTTTCAAATGTATTTTTTGGTTAAAAAGTTTTGAATTTTGTTTACTAAAAAGTATGGTGGTGATGATTAGCATTTCTTTTAATGGATGTTTAAGCATGTTTTTAAACTTAGGATAGGAAGATCTTTGATGCAAAATTTTGGTTTAATCATGAGTTTTGAAGTTGGAATAAATTGCAATAAAAATCAAGAGAAATGACCTATATGGATGTTTCGGCCCCTATAGAGTTTTCATGGTTGTGTTTAGTTTTAAATTTTTCTGATTTTGCATTCTAACTCCAAAAATCATCAGTTTCCCACACGTAGGGGTAAAATGGTATTACCCTATGTTAATATTTTTCCATATTACTAATTGTTAGTGATTAAGTTATAACTTTTAGACATCACTACTTTCATTTCCTCATGGTCGCACTTGAGTTTGCTTAGAAATGCGAAGACCGAGGTAAGTTAGCTTTTAACTTACTATCAGTTTAATATGTATGGATGACAAGTAAAGGAACTATAGTGTATGTATGTATGTTATCTTATATGCCATGCCAAGTTATTACATATTCATCTGCCACACAGAATTTATTTTGTCATGAATTATGCATTTGTTATGAGATTTTCTGTCACGTTTTACTATACATTGCAAGTACGTCTTTTTAAGTATGTATCTGTTACATGTATGTCATGTCATGTCATGCAATATTCACTGTTGCAAGCATGTCCTATTAAGTATGTGGTCTGTTACATGTTATGTCATGTTATGAAATGTTTCTATCTCGAGTAAGTAATATCTTTTGAATTACGTTCAAGTCAGTTATGTCTAGGGTACTCACGATGTAATCACTATTATTGTCTGAGCATCTCCATTTGAAATTCACGCGAGGTACTTCTGGTGAAATCATTTTGATTGTCAGAATTCAATTCAAGTTTAGTTATGCATATACTCCTGGCGTAATTATTCTGATTGTCAAAGTATTACTAGGTACTCCTGGTGTAATCATTTTGATTGCTAAGGTACGTGTTTTAAAATACTTATGATGGAATCATTCTGATTGTCTGAGTATCTCTAACAGAATATATTGGGCTGAATCATTCTGATTGTTCACTATTCCTGACGAAACGACTGGCGAACTCATTTTGATTTTCAGAATTCAAGTCCAAGTTCATGTTAAGTAAAGAAGTCAGTTCAAGTTCATGTAAAGTTAAGTTTCAGTTCAAGTTCTAATTCATGTCAAGTTAAGTTTCAGTTCAAGTTCAAGTTCATGTAAAGTTAAGTTTCAGTTCAAGTTTCAATTCATGTTAAGTTAAGTTTCAGTTCAAGTCCAAGTCCAAGTTCTTGTTAAGTAAAGAATTCAACTTAAGTTCATGTAAAGTTAAGTTTCAGTTCATGTCATGTTAAGTTTTAGTTCAAGTCCAAGTTCATATTAAGTAAAGTTTCAGATCAAGTTCATGTCAAGTTAAGTCTCAGTTTAAGTCAAGCTCAGTTTAAGTAAGTCAAGTTCAATTCACATTTCAGTTTAAGTTATGTAAGTTATGCTATGTTGTATGCCAAGTTATACTATGATTACTTATGACTTTAATTATGTATTCATATTTTTACTGCTATGCATGCATCATTAACCTGTGTGGAGGTTTTCTGTTAACTTGATGAGATTTCTAATCAAATCTCACTGTGGTAGTCTTAACTACCATTTTTTCCCGAATGGTAGATCTTGTTACATGATCTGAAGAAGAGTCGAGAATCGATCAACTGGAAATGGTCGACTAAGCGACGATGCGACATCGATGATAGTATAGTAATTAACTTAAATTACTACTTATACTTATGGAGTTGCATCTCTAGTACTCTTTTGGTAATAGCCATTTTGGACTAGAGTTATAATCTTAGTTGTTTAGTATGTCCTTTTGTATGAAGTATGTTTTATGTATTTGAGATATTTTCAGTTTGGTGCATAGTATTGAGATATTTTATGCAAAGTCTATCATAGGAATCCTGCTTACTTGAACTTCTTAGCCTTTCAGAAATTCTTCACAACAGTACTGAACAAAAATCAATCGTCACCAATAAAAATTTTCACGTACTTCCATAAATTTTCAATCAACCATATATATCGATATTTAAGCCTAGAATACTAAAATAACCTATTTTTTCCAAAACTCTAAAATTCTCATAACTCGATGCCTTAAAACATTACTCTCCAAACTCATTGATGACCACTTAATGTAATATCCGAGTCCTACTACGTAGGTCCTTACGTCATTTTATTAATTCTTTAAGTTATTTTGAAATAAAGATTTTTATTATTTTATTTTAAGATGGATGTGCTTTTATTTTTATGTGGGTTATTAAAATAATTCAAGGACATGATTTTAAGACCTTACAATATTTTTTCTCTTAAGCCCTATAATTTTCATTTATTCAAGAAATGTCCCAAGCTCCCTCCACTATTGGATGGGTAGGTAAGAGAAATATCTTCCCACACTTGATCCCCACCATCCATCCTCCCTAGCTTGTGAAGCAAGGTTTGACTAAAAGCCATTTAAGTCCTTACCCCCTTGAACCTGTTAGCTTCTAAAGCAAGAAAGGAAGAAAATTTATCAAGCCTTCAACTGTGCGACCTACCACCCGTTCTCTCCCATTTCCATTCTCCTTCCAATCTTAAGCCAAGCACCCATTATTTCTTATTCTCAAGAGGAAAATAGCAAGGTAAGAGTACCCTTAACCTTTCTCCTTTGTGTATTTCGAACCTAGCAATGATTTAATCAAGTGGATTTCTTTTTGTTGTTGTTGATGTTTCGGTTTTGGACTTCCAACCAAGGGTTCGTGTGCTCTCTAGTTCCCTAAGCCAAACCCACCTCTCCTCTTCTCCATTTTCGTGTTTTGGAAAGGATTCACCAAAGATAAAAACCCTAACTTGACCCATTTAGTTTTAGTTTGATTTTGGAAGCCAATTAAGTTGTTTTAGCTTGTATTTTGGTGTAGTTAAATTCTTATGTTGTAAATAAATATGTATGCCTTTTTTTTGCCCAAACCGAATGGTATTATGGTTGTTTTGCTATGTATTTTCCTATATTTTGAAAATGTTATGTTTCTATTAAACTTGGTTTAATCCTAGGTGATTATTAAAGTGATTTTGGTTTATATATGTTGGTATCATGTGTCTTGTGTTAAGGTTGGTTGGTAATCTATTTTTAGGATGCTAGAGGTTCGGTTTAGAGGTTTTGCTTGGATCTTGTAATTTTATATCTTACTTTTGAAAGGTATTAAGTGAGTAAAGCATAAACTTTAGTGTTTAAAGGTTTTAAAGTTGCTTAATGGATAACTTGTTATATTTTATGCTACTCTAATTTTAATGGGATATGTTATCTAAAATATTTAAATATTGCTTGTGTGATTAGATTATAGCATAGTTGGTTTAGGTATAAAAGATTAATTATGCATGATATATTATGATATGTAAAGCTATCCAAGTACCCCTAAGCCCATGTCATGCCAAGCCTTGTCTTGACGTAAAAATAACCCATTTATGTTGTCCCTCGTTTGGTTAAATTCTACCTAACCCAAGAGTTCAAAATATTGATAAGCTAATCTTTTATAATGAGGGACCACAAGTTGATTTAAATGGCATATTTCCTAAGCTTGTTTAGCCTACTTGAGATGCCTAAATCTATTTTAAAGCCTATTAGTGAAATTTCCAGATTTATCTCCAAATATCCATAATCCAAAGTGAACTTGAACCAAAGAAACCTTGCTTGAAGCCTATGAATTCTTAATTACTTTTCATGTAAGCTTTTAAAATAACATTTCCATGGATAGCTAGCATATCTTAATATTTAATTTATTGCTCTTGTAAGTTGAGGTGAGGAGTAGTCATTGGAGTTAATACTAAGCATAAAATAGACGTTAGATTGTAGTATCGTAGCTTTCACTTTTAAAGGGAAGGCTAAATAATATTGTATGAGTATTAACATGCTTATGTCATTTATTGGAATATAATCTATATTGACGTTGGAAGTATTGAGGAGTATAGAGGTAAGTAGCTATGACCATGCTTCTTATACCAAGTTCTCTTATAAAAGAATGTCTCTCTCTCTCTTATTGCAAATGTTCTTCTAAAAAAAAGAATAAATGAATATAGTATGTACAAACTCTTTCTTGATAGCCCCTGTTAAGCACCCTATCAATTATAATTGTGTGTATGTGTATAAGGTAATGCATGCACGTAGGTTCTAAATCACGAAATTTTCATACATGCTCTCTCAAGAGACTTATTGATTATTCCTATATGTAGTATAACATGAAAATGTATCTTGTTCATAAAAATGCATTTGCATCAAATTAAGAAAGATGATGAAAATGTTTTGATTGCAAAGGAAAGAAAATGAATGTCTCATACCTTATGTTTTACGTGATGCTTTAAATGAGTTTTAAAATGTCACTTTGAACTCATGCTTTAAATGACGCGAAGAAAGTGTTTTAAAATGTCCTTATGGACTGATGATTTATAGATGCCATGAAAGATGATGTTTAAGCTCATGTTTTTAAATGAAGCTTTTCTATGAATGGACTGTTAAATGAAAAGCACTGAAATAAACGAAATAAAGAAATGACTGAATGAATGAATGCTTTAATGTATGAAAATACGTAACGACTATGACTAAATGAAATGATACCAAAGGAATAGGTAGATTGCAATGCCGGATAAGTAATACTGGTTGTGCACCCAGTGATACCCCTGACTGAAAGGGATTCCCAACTTGTGGCCATGGGCGGAATCCAGGTCCATAGAAAGACCGCTAACCCTAACACAAGGAGCGTAAATAGTGTGTACCGACCAAAGGAAAGTGGAACATGAAAGCATAGTTATTTCTCAAAGATATTTATGCATGAAAGTATTGTTATTCCTTAAAATGTTTATGCATGAAAGTATTATCAAATTCTCAAAATGTTTATGTATGCATGTTTTCAAAAGAAAAAGAATAGATGTCTAGTATGTTCACTGCATGGTGTATTACTTGCTAAGTATTCGTGTAACGCTCGTTCTTGTGGTGAGACTTTTTATAAAATGATCTTAGAAAAGACGACGAGAATTACCATTCAATTTAAAACTTTTTACTTCCATACTCAGAGTGCAAGACTCTATGTTATAAAATAAAATGTACTTTGAGAATAAAAGAGGTTTACAGTGAAAAACATTAATCTTTAAAATAAAAGGTCTCTCATACAATTAAAACTCATGCTTAGACTTCTGTGCTCTTCCCCTTGGACCGTGTCCGTCCTGACGCGTATTGCTCATTCGATTCCTGTGGGGGGAGGGGCATACATAAAAACTAAAATGAGTTGATGACTTGTAAGCATTACTTCATACAGTTAAAATATAATAATATAGGTTTTCATTCATGCATTCATTATACCATACATACTATACGTACATGCATGTGTGCGTTCTTTTGAAAAATCATTGGACGAGGTTTTTCTTTAAAAATAGACTTTCTTTTCATAAAACGTGTCTCCCAGTGCCTTCATTTCTTCAAGAGTTCGATACTTTCATGCATTCATGCATTCATACATTCTTTCTTATCACTTTCATTGGCCGGTACACACTGTTATGCCTCGTGTGTTGGGGTTAGCGGTCTTCCTTTGGACCCAGACCCCGCTCGTGGCCACGGGTTGGGAATTCCTTTCATGGGGGCAGCACTGGATGCACTACTAGTACTACTTACCCGGCATTGCAATCTGCCCATTCCTTTGGTACCCTTTTCATTCATTCACATGGTCGTTACGTATTTTCATACAGAAAACGTTCAGTCCTTTCATTCAGTTCAGTCATTTCAGTCCTTTCCTTTTCAGTCCTTTCCTTTTCAGTCCTTTTCATTTAACAGTTCATTCATGAAAAAACGTCATTTAAGAGCATGGGCTTAAACATCATCTTTTATGGCATCATTTAAAGCATCAGTTCATGGCATTCTTTAAACATCAGTTCATAATGATGTTTTAACATCAGTTGGGGACCTTTCAAAACACTTTCTTAGCGTCAGTCAAAGCATCAGTTTAAAGCTCGAAGCACGAGCCTCGACATTTCTTTTCTTAGAAAATACAGACAATAGATACTGTGTATAGTCATCCATTCACATGTGTATAATTAATACTTTGATTGCGTAAAAAATGGTTGCCAAGGAGGGTCGTACATACGTATACCTTTGAACACTTATACTTAGCATGTTTTCATAAAACATCTTTCGTGTCGTTAAAGCATCGTAAAGGAAAAAGAGTTTCATTTTCATTTCTTGTATTTTAGAAAACTCTAGAAGAGTATGAATGCAATACTTACCTAGACTCCATGCTACTTTCATATCATGCAGTCCATTCATGTGCGTGTCAAATGACAACCTACATGCATACACATAACCTTGACGTCATTCTCTATCTAATGCATAAGCAACTTAAATTATAAATAGAGTTACATTTCACTTGAAACACTCTCCTTCTATCCCGTGCTCTTACGTGCCCCTTTACTATGCTAAAACATTCGGGATCCACTTACGGTCACTACATCTTCCAAACTCAAGATCTTATCTCGAGTGCCCATCCACTAAAGTGAACATGTGATTCCCCTTAGGATTAAGACATTAAGACCTTCCTCTTATTATTTTTATTGACCACATTCCGACGCATGATTCTGACCGACAGAATCACGAATCTCAATCCTAGACAATACACCCGTCACTACCTCCATGCACCTTTGCTCACACTAAATCTTCTTTCACATCCATAGACGCCACACGGCTCTAAGCCAACTCCGAGGCTTAAGCACCGTGTAACCATGCTCAGGACAAATTACCCATTACATATGGTGAATCCGTCCGGCACATGTGTCTCACCAAATTATACATGTACCTTACCCTTTCATCAACTAAAGACCAACATATAACACGTTGATCACATGCTCATAGGGACAGTTTCATACGTCGATACCAACCTTCTCTTAACTCGACTAGCATGACTCTTCATGCTATCCGTCCATTTTGACAGTTCATCCCAACACTTAACACGACAAGACTCCATTCATAACTACGTCTTACGTCACGTCATATAGCTCGAGACTACTCTCAAGCTACACCGTGACCGTGTCACGTCACCTGACATCCCGTTAAGTCATTTCTATGCCAACTCCTAACTCATCACGAGTACGGTTCCACACGTGCTCCTGTCACATCATGACATCTCGTCATGTTCCCGTTACGCCATTCTTACACTAACACCTCACCCATCATAAGCACGACTGCCAGTAACCATGTCACTTCGTGACATTCCCCAGTCATGCTTCTGCTGCGCACTCTTACACTTGTTCTGCCACTTCACACATACTCCCAGCCATAAGTCAATCATGGTGACACTTGTCACCTCATACTACAGGCCACATCATAACTACTTCGGAACACTGTTTCACAGTTCCCGACACTACTCGTCACGTTCTACGCCCATCAACCACACAACCATTCTTATCTCTGTGACACGCCACACGGTGTATCGCTTCATCTCATGGAGTACACCCCACGTGTACTCCCTCCATACACACTACGCCACATCACCCCTATGGCATACACGCCATATGGTGCATCACTCTACTATATGGAGTAGTGTACTCCATTCACATTACTCTACGCTACACAGAGTACATTCCACGTGTACTTTTCTGAATCCACACAACGTCACATCATCACTACAACACATACTTCACAACCACACTTCACAGCATAGTTCACAACACTTCAAAGCACACTACACAGATATGCCCAACACTTCACATACACATCACATCACATCCCCATACTACACAGCGAATTCCACAATACTAATAGCACAGTCCACAACCTAATCAACTAATTAACATCTAACATAAATAACGAGGGATAGGGGGTTATACCATTGATGGGATAACCCGTGCATTGCTCGCTGATCGTCACAGTCGATGACATCGGAAGGGTCGTACTTGGCGGCTAACCCACGTACAGTGGTTCTTGGCCATTGGAGGTGGCTAGAGGTGCGGATCTAGGTGTAGGAGGGTCGGGTCGTGGTGGTGCCGAGGTGGCACACGTCGAAGACATGGCGGCTCGTGGAGGAGTTAAGGTCGTGGGTCAGAACATAGGGAATCAGAGGGAGGGCTTGGCTGGTCATGGAGGGGCTTGAGAGGGGTGGAGGGCTTGGCTGGTTTGGAGGAGCTTGGGAAGGAGTCACGGTGGCCAGGGGAGATGCTTGGTGGGGCTTGGACTAGCACACGGCGGCGCTAGGGCCGTCGGTGGCCTTGAAGCCGTGCGAAACCCATAAATGGGTTTCGTGCGTGCGTGCGATAGAGGGGGGAGATGGAGGTTGATGTGGCTTGGGTTCCATGGGAGGGGTTCACCGGTGAGAGGGGAGGTCGTTGGTGGCAGTGCGATGGCCTGGGTGGCCATGTACGATGGTGGAAAGGCTACGCACGGTGAAACCGTGAGTGGGTCTCTACTTGCGTGCGTGGGGGAGGAAGGCTACAAGGTGGGAACTGAGTTTGCCGGTGGGAGCTCGCCGGTGTGAGGGGAAGCTGCCAGTGGTGGAGGTGAAATTGGGCGGTGCACGGCAGCGCTAGGCTGGAAGAGGGAAGAATCAGTTGGAAGAGAGGCAGCATACGTCATACACGTGAGGGAGAGGGAGGAGAGAGAGAGAGGGGAGGGAAAAGTGAGCGGGAAAGGGAGGGTCTCAGTTTTAATCATAACCCTTCGTCTTGGAATCTACAAGACAATCTAACGATAAGGAATTAAAACACTGATTTGAAAATAAATAACATTAACTTAATTAAAAGCATTGAGAGGAATAAAGGTAGAATATTATTTAAACTAAACTTTAGTTTATAAAATAATATTCCTTCATCATTAATAAAATGGTGAAGTCTTATTTAATATCTTTAAAATAATAAAAGCATTTAACTAATTAGAGTTCTCAACATAATTTAAATCTCATAATATTTTTGAAACTCTTCAAAATATTATAATTGTTTTATTTAAAATCAAGCATAGTTCAATAACACTGAAAATACCTCATATAAATATTTTCAGTACATTTAAAACAATGGGTGTACTTTTAGAAATTACATATATATTTAGAAACATGCCATCGGGTTCAGCACGCATAACGAGACTTGCAGTCGCTAGAGAGAAGGGGCGGACGGTTACATAATTTCCATCCTCGGAACTTGCTTACGTAAAAAAGAATGAACCTTATGTCAGAAAGAAAGAACGTACGTCAGAAGGAATGAGCATGGTGTTACAATTCGACTCACTCTGTGTTTATGTTTTAAATGTCCAGGTAATGACAAAGAGGTTGAGGGGCAATGCATTACTGCAGAGGGAGAGACAGACACTTAGTGTCTTCCCTATTGGTTCGACCTTACATGGATGATGGGTTATGTTTATGGATGTTGTTTTTATATTGGGATAGAGTCCCTTCCTAACTAGAGCAGTTATGTTTTTATGACGATGAACTTTGACAGTCTCTTATGGATGAATGTTTGAATAAGATGTCTATCAGGTATTCTCCTTCATTTAATTAGAAATTTAGAATACACGTGTGTTATGTTCATGATAATCGCATATTACTAGAAAAATGAAAAGGAAAGAAAGTAAAGAACATGTATGTACGTAACGATTCCACCCTTTCTAGGGCGGAGTTGTTACACTTAACCTTTTTGAGTAATACATTTCAAATATCGGTAGTCAAAATTTCATTTAAATGACTTAAACTAAAATTTTAAACAGTTGAAAATACAATTAAAACTTCATTTATTCTCTTATATATTGGAAAGACAGTTCAAGTAAAACCAATGGTATTTTAGAAATTTTGCCAAGGTAGCATGGGCTCTTAAAAGAATATATCTTTTAACAAAGTATTAACAAAAAAAAAAAAGTTTCTCGGAAGGCTACACAACTTAGAAAGGATTTAAGGGTATTTTAGTAATTATGAAAATAGTGGTTAAAGAATCAAAGGCTAAAACAAAACCCAGTTTCAGTGAGACTATGTACATATGGCAAGGGAGGGAATGCGAGATACACACCAAGAGAGGAGGAGCTGAGACGGAGTTGGGTGCGGTGCGGTGAAGACGCCGTCAAGCTGAGCGGCTGAGCACGAGAGGGAGAGAGATGAGAGAAACACGTGAAAGAGATAGAGTAAGCCAAGAGAGAGCGAAATGGAGATGTTATTGGTGGCTCACCGAGAGGGACATGACGGACTTGGAGCTGCGTGGAGTGCTCGTTGAAGTTTTTTGTGCCGGTGGTAACGACGTGGAGGTGGCTGACATCGTGCGGTGGCTCCGCACGAGATGAGCACTGGCTGTTGTTGCTCTGTTTTTTAGGGCTAAAACAGAGGCTCTCTTTTTCGATGATGGCCAGTGGCGGCTTCACGTGGGTTCACGGTTGGGCTATGCCAGTGAGGTTTGGGAAGTTGGTTATGTGCGATAGACAAACATAGGCTGCTTCCATGATGGAGAGGTTGCACGGGAGTTGGTTTCTAAAGAAGCAATGCACGGAACAACCATAAGATGCATCTCAGGCTGGGCTCAACTGCGGTGCCCAGTGGCTGGGGACGGTTTCGTGGAGAAGCTTGGGTGGTTTCCAGCACGTTTAGCTCTCAGTTGTGGTGGTAGCCGTGGTTCACAATGGAGGGTGGATGCTAAGAGGAGTTTTGATGGCTGAGGTTGTGAAAAGAGGGTAGCGACACTTATTCTAGGGTTGAAGATGCTTAAAACATGTACGATATATATATATATATAGGAAACAGATAAAACCTTAGAGAAAACAGGAAGGAGAGACGTGCATGAAAAGAGAAATGAACGCGAAACCGTGCAAGACGGAGTCTAGAATCGTTTTCAAGGGCCTGGACTCTCTAGCCTAAAAAATATTGGGCCCATGTATTGAATCTCGTATAGGATTAATGCATGTGCTTTTTTCCTAAGTTTTGAGTCTCGACTCAACCTAAAAAAATTACACTTGTCCCAAAAAGTTTTCGGATAAAAATTCACTTGGTCCATTAAAAGATTTTAAAATCTAATTATCAAATCTATTGAAAAAAACATATTCCGCCAAAGTAAAAAAATGAAATCCGGGCTTGTAGTCCATAAAAAAAAATACTTGTTAATCCGAAGTGGACTTTTTTAACCTATAAACCAAAAAATTTTGTAAAGTGTGCTTGGCTGGGCTCGGGTGTTACAATTGCAAAATGCTAGATGCATTGTAGGAATATTGCATCTTTAATTGTCATGAACGAGGCATGTAACCTTGTGTTGCATGTCCTGACACTTCAGATGTCCATCCAATCTCAAGCGGAATCTTGGGGCGTCACAAGAATAATATATTTTAACAAAAAAATTTTAATTTTTGGAAATATAGAATAATTTTGGCCCAAAACAAATATATAATTTGGGATTTAAATTTGTTTATAGATTTTTTAATAAATAATAAATAATACTTTTTATTAATATATTCATAACTATTATCTAATAATTATTAAATGATTTTTAATTATTTGTGAGACCCACCCTTATCAAAATTCAAAAAATAAAAATTATCTCATTTGATTTCACTATCAAAACATAGACTTTTTTTTACAAACTATTTCAATTTATCTTAACTAAAAAATTTCACTATTATTCAAAATATATCATCTTATCTTATGTGAACTATATAACTAAATGACGTAAAAGGAAATAAAGAAGAGTAATGTTAGGTATAAGTTTTAAATAGACAAACTTTATCCAAGTTATTTGTAAAAAAATAAGTTCTACTAATAAAAAATAATTAATTTTATATGTTTTTAAGATATGATCTATTTATTTACAAAAATTTGCATAAATTTTGTCTATTAAAATGTGTACAGATCATTTTTGGAAGGGAAATGCTGGGCACCATCCGGAAGCCGCAGCACTCCCTTCACAATTTTCTTTTTCCTTCACCTCAACACACTGTGTTGTGGATGTTAGAATATTTTCCCTTTTTTGGAATATCATTTCTCGTTAAAATAACTCTTTTTTATTTTGTTTTTTGTTTTTTGTTTTTGTTTTTTTTTTCTGTTTTTCATTTTTACCCCTGCATTCCACCGTGTCCCAAGTCCCCCTCCCGGCTCCCCCCTCTTTCCCAACTCCCCAGACCCGTGCTCACGCCAGCTTAGCCGCCAGTTCCCGTCGACGGCGTCGACACCGACGTCGCTGCCAGCCACTTCCGCACTGCCCGGTATTTAACTGACACATACCCATCTCTTCTTGTCTTTTATCTCTTCCTCGCCTCTCTTTCTCCCGATTCCACCACTTTTAATTCCCAGACCCATCTGATCTATTCTCTGAGCTCATCACCAGTTACTAAAAGGTCAGTCTTTTTCTTTCCCATATTTTTTGTTTTTTGTTTTGTTTTGTTTTGTTTTTATTTTTATGAAAAAGAAAGTGATTTTTGGAGGGTGGGTGAATTTGCTGCGGATCCAGAGATTCGGGAATTGCTTGAAATTCCTAGCTTCATTGTCGGAAAACTGGCTTCGAGAATTGTGGCTCCAGAATCAGTAATATTGAATCAGAACATATGGTTGCAGAGACAGAGTAGGAAAATTGTCGACTTTTCCAAACCTTCGATATTTTAGTGATTGGGGACCCAAGAAAGCAATAAAAGACCTCCGCTTGGCAAAACCCAATTCAACTCTTTTATCCTATATGTCTTACTTGCCCACAGCTTTCTGAATAGCCAAACAGCGGATCAAAGAATCAAGAAAGTAACAACCCAAGACGCAAATATTACTCGCCTGTCGGAGAGTCCGACTTTTTGGCCCTCTCTGTGTGTGTGTAAGGCGTTGGGCCCCTTCATCGGAATCACTCACTGTCTCCGGTCATGACCCCCGCTTTCTTTTTCTCCAGCAACTTTGCAAATTGCAATGGACACTTCTAGGGTTCTTAAAAGCGAGTAGCGCAATTTGGGAGCGATGTCTCGTCAAATGACATCGTCCGCCTTCCACAAATCCAAGACTCTCGGTGAAAAATACGTGAGTGAGGAAATAAATGCATATATCTTAATTGGGCTTCTATATGTTGTTTTTCGATCTCTTTGGTTGTCATTTTCTTGGTTGTTAACGTTAATTCTGTTAATAGTGCATGATCGGTTGCCGATAAATTTTAGTCGTAGAAAGAAACAAGTTTTAAGACTGATACTGTGTAACTCAGAAATGTGGAATTTCGTTTTTTTTGTTGTCTTGTACTTGAGAAAATATAAACCTAGTGAAAATTCGGTTTGAAATTAGAGAGACATCAGACATTCGCTCCTTGTAGTCTTATTAATAATTTATATCTTTATTAGCTCATAAATGGTGGGTTAGGGCTTCGTTTTTGCGAGTGATTTAAATTGCATTTTTGTTACTATTAGTTCTGATAATGCTTCGTTATCTTTCATGTTTTTTTTTTCCTGTGGGAGAAAGAAAAATAAGTTTGAAACTTGGGATATATAGGTTACAGTTGCTTAGGTCACCCTGCATAGACTAAGCTAATCATTGTGATGGGTTAGTTGAATAAGCCAATTACTATCTTTTCATTCTCACATTTTATTATTATTTTTATTCAAAAGGATTCAGCTATGCCTCAGGAGAAGTTGGATAGATGTTTCTTTTTTTGTCCCGGTTCAAATTAGGATAAGAATATTTGTCAACAGTTGATTGAAGGTTGAAATTTCATTTCATATTATGATTTTAAATATTAAGATTGGAGTTTTGCTTTCTATGTGAAAATTTAATGTAGATACTTGGAGATGAGATTGGGAAAGGAGCTTACGGTCGAGTTTACAAGGGTCTGGATTTGGATAATGGAGACTTTGTTGCAATTAAACAATTTTCTTTGGAGAATATTGCTCAGGAGGATCTCAACATTATCATGGTTTGAACAAATCTCTTTTTATATAATTGTACATCTTTTCCTTTTGTTTTTTTTTTTTTTTTTTCTGTATTTTGTTGCCGTTGTGGTGCTTGCTGAAGAAATAAATTGGAATGCAGTCTTATCTGATTGCTCTCTAAAATTTGTAGGCCTAGGTTTTCGCTAAAACAATTCTTGTATATTTTTGAGATTGTAACACCCCATCCCGTAGGATAGAGATATTACCAACATTTAGATCATAATACCCGGTAAAGAGATCCATATCCTGAAATACCTCATTTATTGAAATGCTTCAAAACATTAAAACTGAAATGTACATGATTGTTATGGAAACTGAACAGAATACAAAAGATCATAGACCAATCCTATGAGAGACATAAAAGAAATCTAGATTCTGGTGATAAATTCACTTATTCAATCCTAAGTCTTGGTACTAGATCTACTCCTGGCCATCCAGCTCTTCATCATCATAGACATTATCTGTGAAAAATCAGACATGGAAGAAAAACACGAAGACACACAAAAATAATGAGTTGAATACTCAGTAAGTAATACATCATATCGTAAAAATATAATTTTTGCCTAACATACATTTTATTTCTATGATACCCTTCATACATGCATACAGCTTCATGAATTTACAATTATACACGTAGCATGACTTTCTGAAAGATTTTATATATCTATATCATCACAGGCTTTACATAGCATACATCTTTAATATAGGCGGAACATATATAATCCACACATAAAATGGTGAATGCATAATATCTTGGTTATCTTGTCTTAACATGAAGTGAACACGCTTGTGTCCGTATTTTCACTTATCTGACATAACATGAAGTGAAACACGCTTGAATCCGTGCTTCACTTAACTTGCATAACATGAGTAAAACACGCTTGAATCCGTGTTTCACTGAACTTGCATAACATGGAGCGAAACACGCTTGAGTCCGTGTTTCACTAAACTTGCATGACATGAAATGAAACACGCTTGAGTCCGCGTTTCACTTATCTTGAATATCATGGAATGAAACACGCTTGAGTCCGTGTTTCACCTAACTTGCATAACATGGAGTGAAACACGGTTGGGTCCGTGTTTCACTTAACTTGTGGTGAACCACGCTTGAGTCCGTGGCACCATAACATTTTTTTTTTTTTTTGTCTTTCTTAATGTATGAGATTTTTATTAGACTTCATGAACCTTTCTAACATGGCATAATCTTATACATGGCATGATAGGGCATGACATATTCTTGTACATGGCATATTCTTGTACATGGCACAGCATAATATGATATAGCATGGCATGTTCTTGTACATGGCACAGCATAATATGATATAGCATGGCATGTTCTTGTACATGGCATAGATATAACATGGCATGATATATTCCTGTACATGGCATATTCTTGTACATGGTATGAAATAATATGATACATGATCTAGTTACTATATAGACATGGCATATACAATCTAAGCATTTCATGAACATGGTTTGCATAATCTGACAATTCCATTACATGGCATACTTGACTTTGGACTACTAAATGAACATCTCATGGCTTTCATATGATTTTAGTAATATTCAATCATTCAAACGACCCTTTCATTCATTCAAGCATAATCTCATTTTTCCTCAAGATCATGAAAGGAATCTAACATTGACTTGTCTCTTAGCGTAGCATAGATTACCATCATAAGCACATCATATTTTTATTCATAATAAGAATATTCACAGGATGCATGCATTATATGATCATACTATTTACCTCTTAGCGCTGCTTCCTGGTTTCCAACTTGTAGCGCGATACCTAAACGAGATTCTAGGCGTTACTAACTTCCTAGCAAATGTGTCGTAATACTTTACGTCATTAAATACGTATAAGGAATTTAACTACTACTAGACTCCAATAAACGCTTTGAAATCCTTTAAAAATCTTTTATAAAAATTGAGTCTAAATGCTGATAATTATTCAAGTAGAGGAAGCCCATGTAAAAGTAATGTATTTCGGAAAATATACTAGCCTTCTTTAAAATTGTAAACCAGTTTCTGTCGACCTAGAGATTAGCCACTTAAAGAACTATCTGATTGACTTAAGGCCCCAAGAAGTAGAGGCTCATGAGATTACACCCTCACGGTCAAAAGGGTATGCATGGAATTACAGAATTTAATGGAGGGCTTTATGGGGAAACTGAGGCACACGGAATAAACAAGAAGAAAGAAAGAAAAAGAAAGAAGAAAGAAAGAAAAGAGAAAGAAAATAAAGAAAATAAAATACAAAGAAGAAGGAGTAAAAAGCGGACTTACGGGCGAGAGTGTAACGCGATGCTCACCGAGGGAGAGCAGCGTGCGTCGGCGGTTCTAGGTGGCTAGAAGCGACCGGCGACGTGAGTGGGGGGGGTCCCTATGGTGGTGCGACACCGAGGGAGGGAGAGAGAGAAAAACAGTGAGAGTTTAGAGAGAGATGGTTTGAAATTCAAGCAGCCGAAAGGAAGGAAGGTGGCGCGCGGTCGCAGGGGCTTACCTGAGGGGATGGGTTCAACGGGGTTGAGTTGGCCGGCGTTTTCTGGCGCCGTGGGTAGGGCTTCGACGTCCCGGGATGGTCGACGATGGTTGGGCAGAGGTATGTGTTATGCGGGAAGGTGGTTTCTCTTGCTATATCAACGTGTAATCACAGAGGCTTGAGAGTCTTTTATAGGCGATGGGAGGAGGCAGTGTAAACACTTAGTGATTGGCTGAAATTGAAATTGCCTAAACATTAGGAACCTAATCTCACGTGGATACCGCTTCTGAGAGAGTTTGAAAGGTTTGACTTGGTGTTGCCCACAAACTCTGGAAACCGAAACTAGGATGGGGTTAAGTGGATAGAATATATGAAGGTTTTTAAGGGAATTGAGTCACTAATTTAATCTATCTGTTAGTCAAGAATGATAAAAATAAAATAATAAATAAATAAATAAATATGAAGACAATGAAATACTAATAAATAAATAGACAAATAATTAACATACTAATTTTAAGCCCTAGATTTAGACCCTAATTTTACAATCTCCCCTCCTTAAAAGAAATCTCGTCCTCGAGATAACGTACCTCAATCGAATAAATAAGGATATTTGATCCTCATGTCCTCTTCTAGCTCCCAGGTAGCCTCTTTTTCCGTGTGGTTGCTCCAAAGCACTTTGACCATCGGAATGGTCTTCTTGCGGAGTGCTTGAGCTTTTTGTGCAAGAACTCCGATTGGAAATTCTTCATAGGTCAAATCTTCGCGAACTTGAAGAGGCTCGTACTCTAGTACATGAGTGGGGTCTGGAACATACTCTCGAAGCAAAGAGACATGGAAGACATCGTGAATAGCCAACAGCTGAGGTGGAAGGGCTAACCTGTAAGCTGCAGCTCCAATCCTTTCTAGTACCTCGAAAGGACCTACATATCTTGGACTTAGCTTGCCTTTCTTACCGAAACGCATAATTCCCTTCATCGGTGCTACTTTCAAGAATACTTTGCTTCCTTCTTCAAATTGCAAATCTCGCCGTCTTTGATTCGCATACTTTTTCTGTCTCTCTTGTGCAATGGCAAGTTTCTTTCGGATGACTGCTATTTTCTCATGCATATCTTGAATAATCTCCTGTCCCAAGATTCTACGTTCTCCCACTTCGTCCCAATAGAGAGGTGACCGGCACTTGCGGCCGTAAAGAACTTCATATGGTGCAGCCTGAATGCTCTCCTGGTAACTATTATTGTACGCAAACTCTATCAAAGGTAAGTATTTAATCCAGCTACCCTTGAAGTCTATCACGCAGGCTCTAAGCATATCCTCCAATATCTGTATTGTCCTTTCTGACTGTCCATCAGTTTGAGGGTGGAAGGCTGTACTATAAGTCAACTCTGTCCCCAACTCCTTCTGTACACTCCTCCAAAAAGTCGAAGTGAAACGAGTGTCCCTGTCCGACACAATCTTAGAGGGGATTCCGTGCAATCTGACGATTTCGCGTACATACAGTTCCGCCAATCTATCTGTAGAATATGTCATCTGAATCGGAATGAAGTGAGCTGTCTTTGATAACCTATCAACAATTACCCAAGCTGCATCCTGTCCTCCTGGTGCCTTAGGAAAACCTGACACAAAATCCATACCAATTTCGTCCCATGTCCAAACAGGTATAGGGAGTGGGTGTAACAATCCGGAAGGCCTCTGATGTTCTGCCTTGACTTGCTGGCAAGTTAAACACTGAGCCACATAACTAGCTATCTCGCGCTTCATACCGCTCCACCAGAACTGTTGCTTCAAATCTCTATACATCTTAGTACTACCCGGGTGCACGGTGTAGAGTGACCGGTGAGCCTCTCTCAAGATTACATCTCTGATTTCCTTAACATCTGGAACGCATACTCTTCCCTTGAATTTTAAAGTGCCATCCCCAGCTACAGTAAATTCGGGCCTTTCTCCTTTTTGGACTTCTCCTCTGATCTTTACTAAGTCTGAATCAGCAGATTGGGCAGTCTTTATTTGGTCTATCAACGTGGATCCCAAAGTCAAACTACTCAATCGAGCCTGTGTATCCATAACCATCTCTATCCCTGCCCGTTCCATATCTAATAAAATATGCTTCTGTGGAGTATACATAGTAGCAAGTGTACCGGAGGAGGACTTCCGGCTTAGAGCATCTGCCACTACATTAGCTTTACCCGGATGGTAGTTGATGTTGCAGTCGTAATCTTTCAAAAGTTCTAACCATCTGCGTTGTCTCATATTCAAGTCCCTTTGAGTAAAGAAATACTTTAGGCTCTTATGATCTGTATAAATCTCGCACTTCTCCCCATAGAGATAGTGTCTCCATAACTTCAAGGCAAACACAACTGCTGCAAGTTCTAGATCATGTGTCGGATAATTCTCTTCGTAACTTTTGAGTTGTCTGGAAGCGTAAGCGATAACCTTCCCATGCTGCATCAATACACAACCCAATCCCTTGAGGGAGGCATCACTGTAAATAACAAATCCTGTATTGCCCGAGGGAACAGTGAGTACAGGAGCTGTCACTAATCTCTTCTTCAACTCTTGAAAGCTTCTTTCACAGTCTTCTGTCCACAAAAACTTCTCATTTTTCCTAGTCAGCTTAGTCATCGGTGCTGCGATACTGGAGAACCCCTCGACAAACCTCCTATAATATCCTGCCAGTCCTAGGAAGCTTCTGACTTCACTCACATTGGTTGGCTTGGCCCATTTCACGACCGCTTCAACTTTCGACAGGTCTACTGCAATTCCTTCTTTTGACACAACATGACCCAAAAAGGTAATCTCTTGCAACCAGAAATCACACTTCTTGAATTTCGCAAACAACTGCTCCTTTCTTAAGATCTGCAACACAACCTTCAAGTGGTCCTCATGGTCTGCTTGGCTTTTGGAGTATATGAGAATGTCGTCGATGAACACTACAACAAACTGATCTACATACTCCCTGAATACTCTGTTCATCATGCCCATGAAAGCTGCTGGAGCATTCGTCAAACCGAATGGCATGACTAAAAACTCATAGTGTCCATAGCGTGTTCTAAACGCCGTCTTCGAAATATCTCCTGGCTTGATCTTAAGTTGGTGGTACCCCGATCGCAGATCAATCTTGGAGAAAACTTGGGCCCCTTGCAACTGGTCAAAAAGATCATCAATCCTGGGTAGTGGGTACTTGTTTTTAATAGTCACCCGGTTCAATTCTCGGTAGTCAATACAAAGTCGCATAGAACCATCCTTCTTTTTCACAAACAGGACCGGTGCGCCCCATGGTGACACGCTAGGGCGAATGTAACCCTTTTCCAATAACTCCTGTAATTGCTCTTTAAGCTCCTTCAACTCGACTGGAGCCATTCGATATGGTGCCTTTGATATAGGTGTCGTTCCTGGTAGGATATCGATTGAAAAGTTAACCTCTCGATCCGGAGGCAACCCTGGAAGGTCCTCTGGAAATACATCCGGAAATTCCCTGGCTATAGGGATATCTTCAAGCTTAGGTCCCTCTGCAGGTGGTGCGACTAGACTAACAAGGAATCCTGACCCTCCTTGTCTTAGTAATTTAGTTGCTTGTAAGGCCGAAATTAATAGAGGTGGGGCAAATCCTCTCCCTGAACAAAAACTGAATTCCTCTTCGCCTGGGGGTTTGAAAACCACTTCCTTTTTAAAACAATCCACACAAGCGTGGTTTCGAGACAACCAATCCATTCCCAAGATTACGTCAAATCCCAGCATCTCAAAAATCACTAAGTCTGCTGGAAGGTGTCTCCCACTAATTTTTATGGGACAATTCCTAAGCACGGTATCACAAATTATATGTTCACCAGTAGGTGTTGCAACAGACAAAGAACACTCAAGACTCTCTGGTACTTTTTCACTCCAACAAGTAAAGGCACGTGCTATAAAAGAGTGTGTGGCACCCGAGTCGAATAAAATGGTAGCATAGCGGGAGAATAGTAGAATGGTACCTGTAACCACATCATTAGCTGTCTCAGCGTCCCCTGGGGTAAGGGCAAACACTCTAGCTGGTGCAGTAGTCCTTTGACCATTCTTTACAGCTGAAGGCAGCGCATTCCTTGGGCAGTCTCGGGCCATATGGTTTGGTTGCCCACATTTGAAGCAGGCATTCTGGCCTACTAGGCAGTCTCCCTGATGCCTCTTCCCGCAGTTCTGGCAGACTGGATTCGTCGCAACGTTCTGAGGTACCCGTGGCTGGTAGCTGAGAGTAGGCTTCTTGTTTCTATTGGGCTCAGGTAGAGATTGTTGGCGCTTCCTTTGATTGAAAAGTTTTGCATTTGCCCTCATGTCTTCTTCAATCAGGGTAGCTCGCGTGACCAAGTCGGTGAAATTACGGATTCTCAAGGGGATCAACCGACTACGAATCCTCGGTTGCAAGCCCCTTTCAAATTTTTCACATTTCTTTTCCTCGTCTGGAACTAGATAACTTGCAAACCGTGATAATGCCACAAATGTCGCGGTATAACGTTCCACCATCATGGTTCCTTGTACTAGGTCGAGAAACTGCCTAGCTTTTGCTTCACGGAGTGCTGGGGAAAAATAACGATCTAGAAATGCCCGTTTGAAACGGTCCCAAGTGATGGATACCTCATCATTAAGTTCAAGCAGTAGAAGTTCCCTTGTGGAGGTCCACCATTCATCAGCTTCATCTGCCAGCATATAAGTGGCATACTCCACTTTCTGTTCATCCGTACAAAACAGAGCCCTGAAAATCTTCTCAATTCTTTTGATCCAGCTTTCTGCATCAAGTGCTTCTGCTCTACCATCAAAAGTTGGAGGATGCTGTTGTGTAAACTGGTTTAGGGTACAACCGTTCCTGGGATTCTTGGCTACCAAGCCTTCTTCGTCAGCAAAATACCGGAGAAGTCTGGTAGCAGCAGCAGCTAACACTTCAGGTTCATTTGGTGGAGGTTCCGAGGAACCTTCAGGGTGCACGTTACGTCTAGCCGGTGCCATTATCTAACAACACCGATCAATCAATAAGCAAGTAATAATTCAATCATTCAATCAAGCAAAACAAAACACTAAACATCAATTACGATAGGAAATAACTTCTTCGAGCTGGCCAGGAGTCATCCTAGGTATTTTTATACTAGAATCATATCTTCTAAGAGTCTACAGAATCTCTCGACCTGGGCTCTGATACCAAATTGTAACACCCCATCCCGTAGGATAGAGATATTACCAACATTTAGATCATAATACCCGGTAAAGAGATCCATATCCTGAAATACCTCATTTATTGAAATGCTTCAAAACATTAAAACTGAAATGTACATGATTGTTATGGAAACTGAACAGAATACAAAAGATCATAGACCAATCCTATGAGAGACATAAAAGAAATCTAGATTCTGGTGATAAATTCACTTATTCAATCCTAAGTCTTGGTACTAGATCTACTCCTGGCCATCCAGCTCTTCATCATCATAGACATTATCTGTGAAAAATCAGACATGGAAGTAAAACACGAAGACACACAAAAATAATGAGTTGAATACTCAGTAAGTAATACATCATATCGTAAAAATATAATTTTTGCCTAACATACATTTTATTTCTATGATACCCTTCATACATGCATACAGCTTCATGAATTTACAATTATACACGTAGCATGACTTTCTGAAAGATTTTATATATCTATATCATCACAGGCTTTACATAGCATACATCTTTAATATAGGCGGAACATATATAATCCACACATAAAATGGTGAATGCATAATATCTTGGTTATCTTGTCTTAACATGAAGTGAACACGCTTGTGTCCGTATTTTCACTTATCTGACATAACATGGAGTGAAACACGCTTGAATCCGTGCTTCACTTAACTTGCATAACATGAGTAAAACACGCTTGAATCCGTGTTTCACTGAACTTGCATAACATGGAGCGAAACACGCTTGAGTCCGTGTTTCACTAAACTTGCATGACATGAAATGAAACACGCTTGAGTCCGCGTTTCACTTATCTTGAATATCATGGAATGAAACACGCTTGAGTCCGTGTTTCACCTAACTTGCATAACATGGAGTGAAACACGGTTGGGTCCGTGTTTCACTTAACTTGTGGTGAACCACGCTTGAGTCCGTGGCACCATAACATTTTTTTTTTTTGTCTTTCTTAATGTATGAGATTTTTATTAGACTTCATGAACCTTTCTAACATGGCATAATCTTATACATGGCATGATAGGGCATGACATATTCTTGTACATGGCACAGCATAATATGATATAGCATGGCATGTTCTTGTACATGGCACAGCATAATATGATATAGCATGACATGTTCTTGTACATGGCACAGCATAATATGATATAGCATGGCATGTTCTTGTACATGGCATAGATATAACATGGCATGATATATTCCTGTACATGGCATATTCTTGTACATGGTATGAAATAATATGATACATGATCTAGTTACTATATAGACATGGCATATACAATCTAAGAATTTCATGAACATGGTTTGCATAATCTGACAATTCCATTACATGGCATACTTGACTTTGGACTACTAAATGAACATCTCATGGCTTTCATATGATTTTAGTAATATTCAATCATTCAAACGACCCTTTCATTCATTCAAGCATAATCTCATTTTTCCTCAAGATCATGAAAGGAATCTAACATTGACTTGTCTCTTAGCGTAGCATAGATTACCATCATAAGCACATCATATTTTTATTCATAATAAGAATATTCACAGGATGCATGCATTATATGATCATACTATTTACCTCTTAGCGCTGCTTCCTGGTTTCCAACTTGTAGCGCGATACCTAAACGAGATTCTAGGCGTTACTAACTTCCTAGCAAACGTGTCGTAATACTTTACGTCATTAAATATGTATAAGGAATTTAACTACTACTAGACTCCAATAAACGCTTTGAAATCCTTTAAAAATCTTTTATAAAAATTGAGTCTAAATGCTGATAATTATTCAAGTAGAGGAAGCCCATGTAAAAGTAATGTATTTCGGAAAATATACTAGCCTTCTTTAAAATTGTAAACCAGTTTCTGTCGACCTAGAGATTAGCCACTTAAAGAACTATCTGATTGACTTAAGGCCCCAAGAAGTAGAGGCTCATGAGATTACACCCTCACGGTCAAAAGGGTATGCATGGAATTACAGAATTTAATGGAGGGCTTTATGGGGAAACTGAGGCACACGGAATAAACAAGAAGAAAGAAAGAAAAAGAAAGAAGAAAGAAAGAAAAGAGAAAGAAAATAAAGAAAATAAAATACAAAGAAGAAGGAGTAAAAAGCGGACTTACGGGCGAGAGTGTAACGCGATGCTCACCGAGGGAGAGCAGCGTGCGTCGGCGGTTCTAGGTGGCTAGAAGCGACCGGCGACGTGAGTGGGGGGGGTCCCTATGGTGGTGCGACACCGAGGGAGGGAGAGAGAGAAAAACAGTGAGAGTTTAGAGAGAGATGGTTTGAAATTCAAGCAGCCGAAAGGAAGGAAGGTGGCGCGCGGTCGCAGGGGCTTACCTGAGGGGATGGGTTCAACGGGGTTGAGTTGGCCGGCGTTTTCTGGCGCCGTGGGTAGGGCTTCGACGTCCCGGGATGGTCGACGATGGTTGGGCAGAGGTATGTGTTATGCGGGAAGGTGGTTTCTCTTGCTATATCAACGTGTAATCACAGAGGCTTGAGAGTCTTTTATAGGCGATGGGAGGAGGCAGTGTAAACACTTAGTGATTGGCTGAAATTGAAATTGCCTAAACATTAGGAACCTAATCTCACGTGGATACCGCTTCTGAGAGAGTTTGAAAGGTTTGACTTGGTGTTGCCCACAAACTCTGGAAACCGAAACTAGGATGGGGTTAAGTGGATAGAATATATGAAGGTTTTTAAGGGAATTGAGTCACTAATTTAATCTATCTGTTAGTCAAGAATGATAAAAATAAAATAATAAATAAATAAATAAATATGAAGACAATGAAATACTAATAAATAAATAGACAAATAATTAACATACTAATTTTAAGCCCTAGATTTAGACCCAAATGTTACAGAGATTTTCCATGTTCTGTTTTTCCCCCTTAAATGAGTTTTTCTGTATTAATGTTTTGAGGTTTTTTTTCTTCCAATATGGGGTGAAGCAGGAAAAACACTCCGAATCTTTTTCTACAGTTAAAAAGATATACACTGAACCTTTTACTGTTTCTTGTCATGGTTGAACAAAACTTGAAGATTTAAAAAACTTTCCAATTAATCCTTTTGCAGCCAGCCTAATCACTAAAACATGAGGGTAGCTTGTCGAGGTATCACTCTGGTTTTCTTTGTTTTCCTATATGCGAGTTCCAATTCTTTTGTTTGGAATTTCTTCCTTCTATCAAACCATTTATAGAATTATATCCTACATGAATAGATCCTTCATCAGAAACAATTTATCAAAAAGCTTATGTGGAATGGCTTTAGGTCAAAATGGTTTGGGAGCTTAAGCTTATATGAATAATTATAATCAAATTCGATATGCTTATAGGTATTATCATAAGAGCACCAACCCCCCTTATACTCCCATACTTAGTATCAATCACCACCTTCCATAGTGCTTCCCTCTTATAATTATATCTACACAGCCATTTCCCTAAAAAGAGCCTTGTTGAAGACCTTCAAATTGCAAACCCTCAATCCGCCACCAAACCTATTTTGTTGGATCATTACAAATGGTATAAGAGAAATCTTGGCTAGAAATGTGGGATTTTGAGCTTTGTCATATGTAACAGAATGACTTGACAAGAAGGTTAGAGATTTGGGAGGGAGATTGTGATATCCCAGATTGAGAACTTGATGAGGTGAATGGGATCCACATTTCTCGGGAGGGAGTAGTTATTGCCCTTAATAATGATTTCAAAGGGCCCCAAGTATAACATTGATTAGTACTTTTGGAGTATAAGCCTAGCTATGGCTTGAACTTTTATAGGGCCGTTACATCGTTCTATCAAGACTTATGGATAATGAGTTTTGGTTTGGGTGCCAAGTTTTTTAATCTATTTTGTTATGGGATGACATTCACAGCAATTGTGCTGGTTGTTGCCATCTTGTTGGTTATGGGACTTGTGGTTCTCCCATATTATTATTGTTATTATGATTTTAAAAGTTAATGGAAGTTGGATATGCTTAACCACAAAGGTTGTCTTTGGTCTATTATGGTAGATGGACTCTAAGGAAGTGGTATTCCCTTCTTTTTTTATTATAAGTTTTAATGGCTTTCTTTTCTGTATGTTTATTTTGTTTCTTTTCCTGAAAATGCTCCTTCTCATATTATTCATGGTTTTTCCAGCAGCATATTGTAGCACTTTGATTATTGTGTATGTCACAATCTATTTAATTACCTTAATAATCCAGATATTGCAAGTCTGCAGAAAACATAATCCAGATATAGCATTATCAATTTAATGGATTTTTTGGATACTTATAAATTATTGTAATAATTTTATGAACCTTTATTGGGTGCAAGATGGAAAATGTAATTTATAAATAAGCTCTTACTACGTCCATGATGATGTATATTTTTTTTTTTCCTTTTTACCATGATTATCAAAGCTCCAATTAGGATCTACATGAGGAATTTCCATTTTCATGCCTGTTATGGGCCTTTAAGGTGGTGCGATTATTTCCTTCATCATATACATGCATGCATGGCAAGCATGGAGTTATCTCATCTCCCTGTACATATATCACTTCTTGTGACTTTTGGATTGCTTATTTGAGTATTATAAGAATAATTTTTTTGTGTTATCGGTACTCTGCTATACCATCTTCTCATAATATATTGTTCCATATCTCCACTATGTTAATTTGGCTTACTGGGTGCCTTTTATTTTTATCATCCTTTCATTGGTGGGACGCTTAAACATGTTAGCAAGAGATTGATTTACTGAAGGTACATTCTCTCTTTCTTTTGTTTTTTTTTTCAGTTGTAATATATTATTTTATGGTTTTAATTCTATATTCCTTTTAATAGTTTAAAGTTCAAATCACTCTTAGGTATAGTACACTAATGCATGCCATCCTTTGTTGTGCTCGAAGGCTTTGGGTTAAATGAGAACCCCATGAGATTCTTAATTGATACATTACATTCTATTATTCAATTGCCAAAGACCTTGCATAAAAGGCGCTTCTCCCACGTGTAACATTGCTGTTGTGGGTGTGTCATTTGTTTGAGACCATTGGGTGCATATCTAACCTACCTGTAAAAGGAGAAGCCTGATTCTTATCATAAGGGGTGGTCCTGAGTCTTAGGGTATGTTTGGCTGTAAGATAAGATCATGAATAGTAGAGAAATATTTGTGAATGGTTGTAAAATCTTTTTAAGATGAGGTTTTGATAGGCTTGATGATAGTAAAAAAATATTTCATGTTTAATATAATAAATAATATAAATAACAAATTTATGAAAGGAAAAAAAAAAAAAGTAAGCACAGCAAATGGTAGCTGCATTGGCTGCCACCCCAGGTGGCCCAGATGGGCTGTCCTTCGTGGCCAGAGTGTCTGTTCACCACGGGGCTGTTCAGATGGGGCCACCTGAGGTGGCCAGAAAACCCTGACCACCATGGTGGGGGGGGGGGGGGATCTTGCCGCCTATGGTGGCCGGAGGAGCACCACGGGTTGGTGGCCACCAGCCCATGGGGTTGAGATTTTTTCTTTTTAATTTTTTTTTGGTAATTATGATTTGGAAAATGACTTTTGAGTTTTTGGTGTTTTTAAAAATTTGAGTAAGATGAATTTTATGTTTGTAGTTTTGGGAATGGGATGGGGTGAGATGAGAAAATATCTCCGATGTTTGATGTACCAAACATGCCCTTAATTTTACTTTATTTCTTTGTCACGCATATCATGTGTGGTGCTCTGCATGTTTGCTGATATGCTGTTTCTGGACAGCCTTTCAAGCTTCAGCATATGATTAATGCTAATACCGATAAATATTTTGAGTTCCCTTAATTGAAAGTTTATGACCAATACCTTTTAAAAGAAATGACATTCAATGCGTTATTAATGCTGTATGGAATATGATTCTTCTTTTGCAGAACTTGAATCACAAAAACATTGTGAAATATCTTGGGTCTTTAAAGACAAAGACTCACCTTCATATAATCCTCGAGTAAGCAAAAGTTTTGTATTTGTTGGAAGAATTTGAGTTAGCCTCCGTTCAGAAAGCTTCATGGTTTCTGTTTTTTGGTGGTTCACATAGGTATGTGGAGAATGGCTCACTTGCGAACATTATCAAGCCAAATAAGTTTGGACCTTTTCCAGAATCGCTGGTTGCCGTTTACATTGCTCAGGTTTGCTAATATTTTATTTCTGGTCGTTTGGGTTAAGGTTTCCTGAGGTTTTATTGCTAATTCAATGTAACACAGGTTTTGGAAGGCTTGGTTTATCTACATGAACAGGGTGTGATACATCGGGATATTAAGGGTGCCAACATATTGACAACTAAGGAGGTAAATCCTGCTGTTGTTGATATTACACATTTATTTTATTTTTTAAATATTTATTTTAAACAGAATTAAGAATGTTGTTGCCTCTTCTTAACGATCCAGTGCATGCTTTTATAATTGACAAAGTGAGGCAGAATTTTTTTTTTTTAGTAATTCATTTTCTGCCCGACGTTTAAACTATTTTTGTCTTGAAAAGTTCTAGTGCAGAAAAGGGGATGATTTAGCCAGTTGGGATCAAAGCTTAGTTCTGTTCAACCTGAAAAGATCTCCTAAGGGTGTAGAAAAATTATTTTTGTATAATTTATAAAACACATTTATTTGTCTATTCATTATTAAAATGCATCTTGCCTTATGTACTCTAGACAAATTATCGGGTGGGTTTTTCCTATTGTTATCTAGCTTGGACTGCCTTATATTTTGGAGACAGTGCTAATGAACTATGTCTGAAACTCCACTTCCTCTCCTCACAACAGGGTCGAGGTAATATTTTTTCCCTGAGACTCAAGGGACCTGCGTAACTTACCTTTGGAAAAAACAATACTGATAAAGAAAAAACTTACCTTTGGAAAAAAATCTTGTGGGATGGTCTAGAAGAGTGATTTGTACATTAGACTTTAGAGCAATCTGAAGAGTTGGTGGACCACCACAAATTGGAGGTCGAGTGTCAATGAATTATTGACTGGGACAATAGACTCATGCAGGGATGTCTGCATGTTTATGTACATCCTTATGGTTTGGCTTTACTTTCAGATGTCCATTTGGACTTTTGTTTGCCTATTGATTATGAGAATTTGGGAGATGTAGAGAAAGGGATGTCAGATTGGGTATTGCAAAAAGTGAAAAGTCTTCAACACTTTGTGGGGGGTTTTGGTGATGGTTTTGAGGAGGAACTTATGCCATTATTTACTGCTGTTGAAGCTGATTGGTATTGGCATAATAGGGGAATTAGTTCCAATAAAGGTGGAAATGGCAATAGTGAGTTAAGGAGCTTATCATGTGCTGCTATTTAATACCCCAAGGAAGAAGTTCCAGTAGGGATTGAGTTAAGCGGAGGCATGCAATTAGTTCTATGCGAAGCCTAAGTTACTTTCGTGGAACGTTCGAGGGCTGAATGAGATGAGATGACTAAGAATAATGAGTTTTCTTAAATAATGGAAGGGTGATACAATTTTTCTTTTGGAAGCCAAATTGGAGCACTGAATCTCATGATAGGGTGATAAGTTTGTGGGGCTGTTATATGATAGATTGGTGCTTTCTAGATTCAAGGGGAGCTTCTAAGGGGATTTTTCTTATGTGGATAGAAGGGTGGTGAAGAAGATTGATATTTGTGTGGGGGAGTATACTTTTTTGCATGTACCTTCGGAAATGTTGGTGATCATTTTGAGTGGCTTTCTGTGTGGGTCTATAATCTTAACTTAGACGGTGCTAGAAGTTTTTAATGGGATGAACTGATTGGATTAATGAGCTGGTGGATTTTGCCTTGTTATATTGGTGGAGATTTAAATGTAACTTGTCGGGAAAGATTGAGTACAGCTAGTGTTTGTCCACCAATGATACCTTTTTCAGAGCAAAAATCTTATTGGTTCTTCTGTGTCATGCTACCGAATGCGAAGTTTGTGGAGATTATTCTGCTCTGGGCTTGTTAATGAAGTGATCAATGATGGTAGAATTAAGCGAATCGAGTTTTGGCAGATGTGATGGATAATAAAAATTTTGCTATATGAAAAAATGAACATTATTTCATGATTATAAGAAAGAAATTAACAAATTGTTTTGATAAGTAAAAGATTATATTAATAAGAATAGTCATAGCCCAAGTACATGGGGTATGCAAGAGTTTACACCTAGTTGAGAGGAAGAGATAGAAACAAGAAAATCAAGAAAATCTAGGCCATTACAATCTACAACACTTGCCCATAGGAACAAAGTTTTAACAAAGAACAATCTAATCTCCTCCAATGTTCGCTCCTTATCTTCAAAAGTCCGATCATTTCGTTCCTAAGATAGGCACCAAAGAATACATATAGGAACCATTTTCCAAATATGTCGAACTCCGTCCAAATTCTTCCAATGGCCCAAGAGCTCAATCACTGTAGTAGGCATAGCTAAACGACATCTTCCCATAGTGATCTAGCAACCTCACAGTGCAGTAGACGATCCACAGTCTCACCATTGTTTTGATTGGAAGAGAATCCCATAGAGAAACCGTCTGGACTAGGTGCTTTGTCTTTGACCATCTTACCTCTTCATTAACAAATTCTCATGATCAGTCAGCTTAATCTATATGTTTTTAATCATCGAATTGATCTCATAACGCTACAAATTTGCTGTGGTGCTTCAGTCTCATGCCTTGCATGTGTTCGCATGGCTATAGTTATTTTTGCAGTGTCATCCTGACCTAAAAGCTTCATCTGCTTTTACAACTTTGTTTTCTCGTCTCTGGGTTTATCATTCTGTATCAGTTAGTTAGCATTGTCTGTGAAGTTCTGTAATTTTGGTTAATTACATGCTTGATTTAATCTATGCTTTCAGGGTCTTGTGAAACTTGCTGATTTTGGTGTTGCAACAAAACTGACAGAGGCTGATGTAAATACACATTCAGTTGTTGGAACACCTTATTGGATGGCCCCAGAGGTACTTTTATAGTATTTTTATAGTAATTTGATTAGCCTTTGTTCTCTATGATGCATTTCAAGTCCTGCCTGGACCATCAATACAAATTGTTAACTAGTAAACAATGCGTGTGTTTGACCCAGATTACTTGATTATTAGCCAACTATATAATTGGGACTGGGGCTTGGTGGAGTTGAGTTGAGTTTTTGTTCTTTATGATGTCTATTTTAGTTGATTGTAGTATACATTATTTGATATTAGAAAGCACTGATGTTGGGATTCTTTTCTTTTTCTTTCCTTTTTGTTTTTGTGCTGGTTCTTTCATAGATAAGTGTGGTTGAATAACAAAAGTTAAGTGAATACATTAGTTAGAGAGGCTGGGCCAGTTAATAGTTCCTTATGAGCTGATAGTTGTATATCATATTCATGTTACTTGTATGAAGCAAATATTGTACTGGTATATTATATAAATGCAGCCATCCCCAGTAGTTGGCATTGAGGGTGGGTGCATTGTAGTTCCTTGTCTTATTTAAGATATGTTTGGTGTTGTGGTCCTTTTGTCCTAAAGTGAAGATTCTGCAACTCCCTCTTTTGAGGCTTCTCTGCATATCCAGAAGAAAATAAATACAAGGATCAGCCATATAGTTGTGTTCATGGTTATGCTTGTGGGGAGATATTTTCTGTCTGCTTTCCTTTTGGATGAACTAAAAAAATTTGATTTCAATATTAATAAAAGCACCCACAGTTACACTTTAACAAGATGATTTTTATTAGTGATCAAACATGGACTACTAAAGTACAAGGGATCACTTAACCATTCATGACAGAAGCAAGAGAAATTAAGAGAAAAAAGGAATAGAAGAAATATGCTAAGGGAAGGTGAAGCTAATTAGAAAGAGAAAAGAGACCAGAAAATGTTGAAAACTAAAGCTAGAAAAACATAAATGGACAACCATCCTTGATGGTAGTGAGAGAAGTTAAGAGAAAGAAAGAAAATACAGAAGCATGCAAAGGGAAGATGGACACCAAAGCTTGAAAAGCTTTTGTGCTGGTTCTCGTATGTCGATGACATTGTGATCACTGGCTCTGATACTAAGTTAATTAAGCAATTACAACAGCATCTCAAGGCCTCTTTTCACATGAAAGATTTTGGTCCCCTGCAGTACTTTCTTGGCCTTAAGGTACAACTTACTCCAACTGGTACGTTGTTACACCAGCACAAATACACGCAGGATGTTATTTCATTGGTGGTCTCCAATCGGATAACTCTTTTTTTACTCCCTTGGAGGTAAATCTTAAGCTTCGTCAGGAAGAAGGGGAGCTTCTATCAGATCCATCCTTGTATCGGCAGCTTGTTGGGAGTTTGAACTACTTGACGATTACTTGTCCTGACATTTCTTTTGTTGTACAGCAAGTTAGTCAATTTATGCAGGCTCCCCGACATCTTCATTTAGCCGTTGTCCGTCGCATTATCCGATATTTGAAGGGCACCTCTACACGTGGGTTGTTCTTTCCTAAAAGATCTTCCTTACAGTTGCTGGGGTATAGTGATGCTGATTGGGTTGGATGTGCAGATACTCGTCGCTCTGTTACTGGCTGGTGCATGTTCTTAGGCAATGCACTCATTTCTTGGAACAATAAGAAGCAAGACAGAGTTTCCAAGTCCTCTATTGAGTTTGAGTATCGTGCTATGTCTTCTACATGCTCTGAAATCACATGGCTTTGTGGGTTATTGGGTGCACTTGGGTTTTCCTCAGCCACATCCCACTTCTCTTCATGCTGATAATATCAGTGTTATTTAGATCGCTACTAATCCTGCCTTTCATGAGCGTACGAAGCATATCGAAGTCGATTGCCATTCTATACGTGAATCCTTTGACAAACATGTGATTACTCTCCCTCACATTTCACTGAACGTCAAATTGCATACATATTCACTAAAGCTCTTTTTCGGCACCGGCATCAGTTCTTGGTTGACAAATTGATGCTTCTTGATCCACCAGCATCAATTTGAGGGGGATGTTACATAAATGCTTTCTATATCTAGATACTTTTACAAAGAAATAGATTTAACGTGTAAATAGATAACGTGTACCAGCAGCAATAGATAATGTGTACAGTAAAGTAAATAGATAACATGTACAATAAAACTAGTAGCAATTAAGCGCTGGAATCACATTGAACCGACAGTGCTCGGTTGTAACCCTTTTCTATATAAATGAAGGAAAACAATGGAAAGAGGTATTCAGACCAATATTGACAGGGAGGTGAGCGCTCCTCTTTCCGAAGAGGACTCTTGCAGGAAACTAGGTATCACTTTGTAGTTGGAGAAGGTGTTACTAATGGAGGAAATTTCGTAGAGACAGAAATCAAGAGCCCTTTGGTTGAAGGAAAGGGACTGTTGTTCGAAATTTTTCCAATGGTTGGCTAATTCTCATTGTAGGAATAATGCTGTCGAGGTGCTTCAGGTTGAGGGACAGGTATACTTTGATCATGATGCTATTAAGAACCATATTGTCACTTACTATGAAGATTAACTTGCTGAAAAATCCCCGTGGAGTCCCAAATTGGATGGTATGCCTTTGAGAATATTGATCAACTAAGCTCTATGTGGTTGGAGAGACCTTTTGAAGCAAAGGAGGTGCTTCGTGGGATGGCCAAGGATAAAGCCCTGGGGCAGGATGGGTTTTCGATGGCCTTTTATCACGATTGTTGGGATGTGGTGGGGGAGGATATTATGCAGGTTTTTCAGGAGTTATACACTTTAGGTAAATTTGAAAAGAGCATTAATGCGTCTTTCATTGCTCTTATCCCTAAGAAAGTTGGGGCAATGTAGGTAAAAGATTTTCGGCCTATTAGTCTCATTAATGGGGTGTATAAGATTATTTCAAAGGTGCTTGGCAATCGCATGAGTAAAGTTTTGAGTAGTATTATATCAAAACCCCAAAATGCGTTAGTGAAGGGGAGACAAATCTTGGATTCGGTGTTGATTGCCAATGAATGCCTAGATTGTAGACTTAAGGAGGGTACACCCGGACTTTTGTGTATGTTGGACATGGTGAAGTCCTACGACCATGTTATTTGGGCTTTTTTGTGTTATCTACTTGGGAGGTACGGCTTCGGGGAGAGATGGATTCCATAGATTAGGCATTGTATAACTACGGTTTGCTATTCGGTTTTGGTGAATGGAGCATCGGCAGGATTCCTTAACAGCTCTAGGGGATTAAGACAAGGGTTCTTTGCTGTTTGTCGTTGTTATGGATGCATTGAGTTGTATGTTGAGTGCAACTGTCAATAGAAGCATTATTGCTGGATTCTCTGTGGGAGGTGTCACTATATCTCACTATTTACTAATGACACGTTGCTGTTTTGTGAGCCGGACAATGATTATATGCAGTACTTGGGGGCTGTATTACTTTGTTTTGAAGCAGTTTTAGGCCTGAAGGTAAATCTCTCGAAGTCTGAAATGGTTCTTGTGGGTGGTGTGAACAATATTTAGAGCTTGGCAACTATATTAGGTTGTAAGATTGCCTCGCTGCCCTTGAACTATCTCTATCCTCTCATTGGGGCTTGCGTTCAAGACAAAATCTATTTGGGAGTTGGGCATGTTCACTGGTTTATCTGATTCCTTATATGCTATGTCAATTGGCAATGAGATGAGGGATAGGCTGTTGTGGAATCCGAGTGGAAATAAAAAATTCTTTATGCGATTTTTCTACAAGGCTCTCTTAGGATTTTCAAATGATCATAGCTATCCTTGGAAGGCTATTTGGAAGTGCAAGGTACCTTCCACGATTGCTTTCTTCGTTTGGACTGCCTCTCTTGGGTGGATTCTCACCTCAAATAATTGGAGAAAACGTAGTCTCATTATTTCAAATTGGTGCTTTATGTGCAAGAGTGATGGGGAATCAGTTGATCATCTTTTATTTCATTGTGAAGTGGCCCGTTGTTTATGGAATGAGATCTTTAATAGGATAGGGGTGGTGATGTAGGATAGAAGTGAAAAGGAGAAATAGAAACAGAGTAATAGGAAAGAGAGAAGAAAAATGAACCGGAAGAGAAGAGAGGAAGAAGGAGAAAGCAAAGAGGGACTGGAAGGAGGCGGCTGTAGCGCTCAACTCTGCATTCAAAACAACTACCGTCCCAATATTCCTTACAAGTCTTTAAGTAGTAGGGCAATACAAACCCTAAATGAAATAAATAACACACTAATAAAATAACAAAATAGAAGATGTCTTTAAATACAAACCCTAAATAAAATAGACAAGACATTAATAAAATAAATAAATCATAATAGGAGATGTCCTCATCAACTCTCCCGGAGTGGAAAAGCTCGACTCTGTCGAGTTGACGAGTCACACTAAGGTTGCAATCAATCACCCAACCATAAGCTAAGTGGTTGAGCACGCTTCTTCTGACGGCCATAAACACGTGTGAGTAGAGGCCTGAGTCTGGTGTCCCTACCCACTTTTCTAGAACAGGTGGCTGGTGGCCCGGGTAAAGGAAGATCCTGCTGGCTCCGATAAAGCTCCAATAAATCTGGATCAAGCTGCTGGAGTGTCTCTCTGCGAATCCACGTACAGTCAGAATCTGGTCGATCGACCCAACGAACAAGGAAACGCTGAACCTCTCCATCATTGGTCAACACAATTTGTTCATCTAGAATAGTGTCAATTTTATCTTTGTGTGCTGTGATAGATGGTAGTGGATTAGGAGTGATAAAAGGTTCAGGATCAGGGTTCACAGATGGAGGTAGAAAAGGATCACTGGAAGGATTGAAGTGGCCTTTGTAAGCAACTAAGTCCTCAACATTGAAAGTAGAGTGGTAACCAAAATGTGATGCCAGATCAATAATGTATGCATTTGAACCAACACGCTTTAAAATTTTAAAAGGACCAGCACTACGTGCCTGCAATTTGGAAGCGGATCCAGGTGGACGCCGTTCCGGTCTAATTCGGATCATAATATAATCCCCAACTTTAAATTCAACATGTCGTTTATGCAAATCAGCTCGCAGTTTATATGATGCATTACTGGCCTCAAGTTGTTTATTGATCTCAATATGCAAGTCATGAAGATGTTGAACAAAAGCCTCTGCTGACACAGACACATGAGCATGAGGAGACATGGGAATAAGGTCTAAAGGCTTCCTAGGTTTGTAGCCATGAACAACTTCAAAGGGACTCATACCTATAGACCTATTCACCGAACTGTTATATGCAATCTGAGCTATAGGGAGGATCAAATCCTAATTCTTAAGATTTTCTTGGACCAGACATCTTAATAAGTTGCCAAGACTACGGTTAACAACTTCAGTTTGACCATCTGTCTGGGGGTGGTAAGCAGTGGAGAATTTCAACTTAGTGCCAACCATATGCCATAGGGTTCTCCAAAAATGACTTGTGAAATGAACATCCCTATCTGAAACAATAGTCTTAGGAAGACCATACAACTTGACAATCTCGTTAAAGTACAACCTAGCGACCTTAGATGCATCTGAAGTTTTGCTACAAGAGATAAAGTGAGCCATTTTCGAGAAACGGTCCACTACAACAAAAATAGAATCAAACTTCTTCAGAGTGCGTGGAAGTCCCAACACAAAATCTATACTAACGTTTTGCCAAGGACAAACTAGGGACCGGAAGGGGTGTGTAGAGACCAGTATTCTGTCGCTTTTGTTTGGCTAATTGACAAGTGTTACAGGTGCTAACTATCTTAGCCACATCTCTCTTCAAGCTGGGCCAATAGAATTGACGTTCAATCTCTTCTATGGTCTTATCACGTCCAAAATGTCCAGCCAAGTCTCCGGCATGAACTTCCCAAACTATAAAGTCCCTAACTGAAGTCCAAGGGATGCACAACTTATTGGTTTTAAAAAGATAACCATCCTCCAAACGGAAACCATCAGTGGTATCCGACTGCCCGCTTTGCAAAGCGAGAAAAGTATCCCTAAAATCAGGACAAGACTCATACTCTTCCTTAAGTCTTTCAAAACCTATGACCTTGACATTCATGATAGACAAAAGGGAGATACGGCGGCTCAAGGCATCAGTTGCTTGGTTCTCAACACCCTTCCTATGCTTTAAAGCAAAAGAATAAGCTTGCAAATATTCAACCCAACGGCCATGCCTAGAATTCAATCTTTTCTAGGAATTAAGGTAGCAGAGGGCCTCATGGTCTGAATAAAGAACAAACTCCTGAGGTAACAAATAATGGCGCCAATAGCGCAAAGCTTGCACAATCGCGTACAGTTCCTTATCATAGGTAGAGTACCGTTGTTTGGCATCATTTAACTTCTCACTGAAATAAACAACGTGGTGGTGTTCCTGGCTAAGAACTCCACCTATTTCTACCCCTGAGGCATCAAACTCGACCTCAAAAACTTTGGAGAAGTCAGGAAGTAGCATGACAGGGGCTTCTGTCATTTGCTTCTTGACTAACTTAAAAACTTTAGCTGCTCCCGATGTCCACTGAAATTTTCCCCTCTTCATGCACTCCGTGATAGGAGCCATGATTGTGCTAAACCCCTTAATAAAACGACGATAAAAGGTAGTCAGACCATGAAAACTCCTGACGTCATGTATAGTCTTGGGCTCAGGCCAACCAACAATGGCCTGAATCTTTGTGGGGTCAGCAGATACTCCAGTAGAAGACACAATGAATCCTAGGAAGACAACCCGATCAGTGAAGAAAGAGCATTTCTTCACATTAGCATACAGATTTGTTTCACGAAGAGTGGAACAAATCTGTGTGAGATGATCTAGATAATGATCCTTAGTCCTACTGTAAACGAGAATGTCATCAAAGTAGACGACGAGGAACTTACCCATAAAAGTACTTGGGGCATTGGTTAGTCCAAAAGGCATGACCAACCACTCATAAAGGCCGTCCTTCGTCTTGAAGGCAGTTTTCCACTCATCACCCTGGCGAATCCTAATTTGGTGATACCCACTCTTTAAATCAATTTTAGAAAATATTGTGGCACCAACCATCATATCCAACATATCATCAAGCCTAGGGATGGGAAATCGATATTTCACTGTGATCCTATTAATGGCACGACTATCAATGCACATCCTCCAAGAACCATCTTTCTTAGGAGTCAAAAGGGCAGGAACTGCACAAGGGCTTAAACTCTCACAGATAAAGCCTTTGTGAAGAAGTTCACCCACTTGTCTTTGGAGTTGAGCATGCTCGGTGGGATTCATCCTATAATGAGGCAAGTTTGGAAGGGACGCTCCTGGGACAAGATCTATGTCATGTTGAATATCTCGTAGAGGGGGTAAGTGGTCAGGGAGGTCTTCAGGGAAGACATCCCGAAACTCCTGAAAAAATGACTGGGCCTCATCAGGGGCCACTATTGGAGACGCCAACGGAACCTCCATAACAACCACAGCAAACACAACAGAAGCACTCACGAGTGCATGCTCAAACTCTGTAGAGTTAATGGTATTTAACCCTTTTCGTTCCACAATTTTCTTTGTTTGTTGTGAACCAACAGATTTTGGAGGTAAAGGGTTAAGATGAATCTTCTTTCCATTAAATACAAAAGAACATGAATTGGATCGACCATGGATGGTCACATCTAAGTCGAATAACCAAGGCTTGCCAAGAATGACATGACCGACATCCATAGGAATGACGTCACACCATATACGATCCTTATATTCTAAGAATTGGATAGGCACCTGACAACGCTCTTTCACAGCTATGGAAGAGGTATCAACCCAAGAAACACTATACGGCTGAGGTTGAGGCACTGGTTGCAATCTAAGACGGGACACAGTAGCCACAGAAATAGCGTTAATGCAACTCCCACTATCCACAATGATTTTACAACCCTTATCATTGATTTTGATATAAGTATGAAAGATGGCATGACGGCGCCAATTATCAGCACCTTTTGGTTGGGTAAGGGTGCAACGTACAACACTTAATCTGGGTGTGTCGGGAGCATGGGGTACAAAACTTAAATCCACAGGAAAGGTTCGGATAGAACCTAAGAAGGTATCCTCATCATCACCTAAATCACCAAACTCCTCAAGCTTAGGCTCATAGACTTGATCTTCTAACGGTTCATCAACTATACCCTCATGTTCCTCAATGACTAGGGTTCGACTAGGACAATTGGAAGAAATGTGGCCAAAACCCTTACATTTGAAGCACTGCAAGCGGGAGGAAGTCCTGGGAATTTCAGGACCTTTACCCTTATTTTCCCATGAGGGGAAAACATTAGATGGTGGAGGTCCTAATAGAGACTTAGGGGAAAGGGTGGGCGCTGGGGTGATGGAAGGGCAGTTGTCACCACGCCTTCCATACGGAGTCCTCATAACCGACTCATAGTCTCGGACTAAAGAGTAAGCATGGTCAAGTGTAGCGACACCCCGAAGGACAAGCTCGCGCCTAAGATCATCTTTTAGGCCTTGTCTAAACCTACTCAAAGTCATGGCCTCATCCTCAACAATATGACATCTCATTCGGAATTCATCAAATTGAGTGACATACTCAGTCACTGGCCGATTGCCCTGTGTAAGGGATTCCATTGGTCCAGCAAATTACCCCTGTAAGATTGGGGCAAGTATTTCTCTTGAAGACGACGTTTCATTTCTTCCCAACTCCCAACAGGAGATCTTCTACACTTTCCCAAAAGAGTTGGGCAGTGCCAGTTAGTTTCAGGCTAGCAAACTGAACTCTTCGATCTTCAAGGACTCTATACTAGGTAAAGAAACGATCCATATCCCTAATCCATTGAGTAAAAACTCGAGGATCTAGGCAACCATCAAAAGTAGGGGCCTCTAGCTTAATGTTTCTGAATAAGCACTCTTCATGGCGAGTAGGGGACTGAGTACCTTGACGGTAATGGTCTCGTTCTCGCTCACGATCATAATCCCTACCCCCACGATCATGTCTGACATGTTGTCGATTGCCTTGTCGATGACGAGAGTTTCTATTATGGGACACTTCAGAGTTGTCAGACGAGTGAGGGGGTTACTCAAAATTGTTCAACCTAGCAGCTAGGTCCCTGTTCTCCTCACGAGTAGCAGCCATCTCAGTTTGGACAAACGCTAATTGAGTTTGTACATGTTGTTGGTTATTGGCTAGTTGAACTAATTGACACGTGAGGGCATCAAATTGGGAAGGATCCATGGTAAAGGTACTGGAACTAGAGGTGACAAGACGACCACTATGCAATTGCATGCAATGCAACACCCGCTAAATGAAGTGCAATGGAGAGATCAATGAACAATAAATGCAAGCAATGAAAAATATCAATTGAGCCAAATAATAATAAGTCTCCTTTTTTTTTTTTGTGATTAAGTAAATCCAAAGTACGGCAAACAAATAATGCTGATGTTTAAAATAACAAAACAATGGTCAAATGCTAATCGAACAAATCCAATCACATAGCAATGCTGATATTTTTGTTTTAAAAAGTTTTTTATTTTTTATTTTTTTTGGAAGGACAATCAATGCAAAGATGAGAAGTAAAGCTTCAGGCTATGGAAGTGAGAACAGGAACACAAGAAATAGGAAGTAAAACAAAATCCAAGTGTTGAATAAATCTGGCCATAGCAAATGCGGGTTTGGCTAAATTCACTATGGTAATAGCAACACATAGAAACAATTAATACATTTTCAAAACAAGCTGATAGTGTAAAACCAAAGAAATAGATAGTAAAACTCCCTTTGCTCATTGAGAACTGTGCACAGTCGGTGAAAGAAGTCACGCGGAAGGACAAGCTACCCGACTCCCCTTCTTTCTTTCTTTCTTTTTTATTTCGGCTAGCTTCGTTTGCTGGCACCTGCTTTATTTTTGGCTATTTCTGCGCTGGGAGTCGCGCGAGAGGAGAAACCGAGGGAGAGATAGACGTCTGCTAGAGAGAGAAGAATCGGAGCTGAGATGTTGTGTTTCCGGCACCGTCTGCCTCAGGTCTAGTGGTTTCGACGAGGTCTGTGTTGTTTTTTTTTTTTTTTTTTTTTTTTTTTTTTTTTCTGCACCTGTTGTTTCTGGGTATTTCGGCACTGGGTGTTTCGGGAGAGGCCGAGGGATGAGACGGAGGTAAAGGAGAGGCCGAGAGGCTTACCGGCAGTGTGCTCAGGGTAGGGAGAGGTAGCGACGGCGGCAACTCACAGAGAACGAGATGGAGAATCGGGGAGAGCCGATTCACTGAAGGTGTGCTCAGGAAGGTGCGGTGGTTTGCTGGAGATTTTCGGTAGTCTCACTTGGTGGTTTTCGGCAAGGTCTGAGCGAAGGTGAATGGGTTTTGTTTTGGCTTGGATCGAAGGGAACTCAGATGGATGGGTTTGGAATTAATCTATTGTTTGAGAAAACAATAGGACTGGCTCTTGATACAAATATGATGTAGGATACAAGTGAAAAGGAGAAATAGAAACAAAGTAATAGGAAAGAGAGAAGAAAAATGAACTGGAAGAGAAGAGAGGAAGAAGAAGAAAGCAAAGAGGGACTGGAAGGAGGCGGCTGTAGCGCTCAACTCTGCATTCAAAACAACTACTGTCCCAATATTCCTTACAAGTCTTTAAGTAGTAGGGTAATACAAACCCTAAATGAAATAAATAACACACTAATAAAATAACAAAATAGAAGATGTCTTTAAATACAAATCCTAAATAAAATAGACAAGACATTAATAAAATAAATAAATCATAATAGGAGATGTCCTCATCAGGTGGCGTGGGTCATGCCTAAAAGAGTTAGGGATATTATGTGCTGCTGGAGAGGTATTGGGGGTAGCTTTCCAATCCCTATTTGACTTTGAATTCCTGAATCTAAGTGGAGGAAGAGTAGAAAATAAAATAAAATATAAAAGAAGATGGAGAAGAGGGGATGAGGGAGAGGCTCTCTCTTTCACATCCATCAGAAGTCGGTACCCTTACACCGAAATGCTGTTGTCATTCAGCGCAGGAACGTCAAGAAACGGAATCGAAGAACCTCGCAAGGCTTCGGGGCAAGTGAATATCTCATCATAGTCTAGAACCCGGGACAATAAATTTGTAGCCCCAAAGTGTGAGGTCAGAGCAGCGAAAGCGCCGTCATACACAGTTTTTGAGCCAACGCTGTGGGCATTAGAGAGTTTATTGGAGAGAGTAGAAGAGGAGGCTTGGTAGTCCATTGTCCATGTACGTAAAGGTTTTGCGCACTTTCTTCCTCTTCCTCTTCTCTATATGTTCTTTCACTGTAGAAATTTCTCTGCAGAATCAGACATGAAGAAAGAATGCCAAGAAAAATGTGAAAGAAAGTGAGGGGAAACAGATCGAACACCCATCTTTAGACCAAAGATTTTCCCCTGTTTTCTTTCTTCTTGGTAATTGATTTCAGGCACCCATCTGGTTTCTTTTTCTCTGGTTTTCCCGTATTGCTTCTTGTGTGTGGGTAGCCTCATCTCGCCTCTTGCGTGTGGGTAGCCGCATGGCTGCTCAGGGGGATCCGCCCCCCCCTTTCAGCGCCGGACCCTCCTCAGGTGACGGCGGGATGCTGTCTGTTCACTGATATTGTGGTGGAGTTCCTGGAGTCTTCGAAACCTCTTCCTAAAGTCGATATCTCTATGCGTTGCCCAAACTTTAAAGATGGAAAAATGTTCTTTAACTTCACAAAGGAGGAGATCAATCGGTCTGCCTCTCTGTTTCGATTCACGGTCGTTTTGAAGTTCTTGCGGAAAAGACCCTCTCTTGATCTGATCCGAAAGTTCATCAAACAGAGATGGAGCTTGAAGATGCAACTTGGGGTGGGTGGGATGAGAAAATCGACCAATGTGATGGTTCGATTGACAAATGAAGAGGATTTTTGCACGGCTATGGCGAGGGAATTCTTCGACATTGAAGGTATGCCTTATCGAATTTTTCATTGGTCTCCTGATTTTGATGAAAATACTGAATCAGTGAATGCCCCGGTGTGGATATTTTTACCAGGATTACCCCCAAATTTCTATCACATATCTATGTTGAAAATTCTTACTGGTGGTTATGGAAGGTTTTTGAGGAGTGATAATGCCACTTCGTGTGTTTCACGTCCAGAAGGTGCGAGATGTTGTATTGAGATGGATGTCACGCAACCTTTGCAGAATGGTTTTTGGATTGGGACCTCGGGTGAACCTGGAAGCCGATATCAAGAGGTCATTTTTGAAGCCTTGCCTGCATTTTGTCATAAATGTCATATTCAAGGGCACAATGATAAAAATTGTTTACTGGCAAGGAAGGAAATCAAGGAAGGAGAGGAAATAGTGAAACCGAAAAAAAATTCAAAGATGGTGTGGCATTAGATTGAGAAACTTGAAGTGGATCAGGAAGAGATCCGGAAGAAACGAAGAGAAGAGATTCTTAATAAGATTTAGGAGTGGAAGAATGTTTGTGAGGAAGATGTTGGGGTTCTTTATGTCTCTAAAGAAGGGATTTTGAGGAATATAGAGGAGGATAATAGGCAGAGTCCTTTGGTATTATCTGAAGTGCATGTAGTTGAGAAATCTGTTGAGGAGTTGGAGGAAAATGTTACTCCTCGTGAAACTTACTTGAATTTGGCTGTTAATCAGCATTCTCCACATAGTTCTTTAAAAATGGTGGATGAAATTTTGGAATATGAATTGGGATGTGTTGCGCAACATGTTATTGATGAAATAGACCAAGAAAATGAAGAGGAATTAAGTATGAGTAAAAGGCAAAATGTTGTTGTTGTGTCCAATTCTGAAGGCCTATTGGAGGTTGAAAATATTGCCGGAAAGGACTATGCTTCTGATCCGGAGATGAGAATCACAATTAGGGAAATTTTGGAATTCGGAAAAAGGAAGCCTGGGGTGATTCGTGGAGTCACCACACGCTCCAAAAAACACCTTTAATTATGTTTAATATCATTACATATTAGGGGTGTGCGTACTTCTCGAAATCATTTGTCTCGTATTATGAAGAATTTTAAATCTCGTATTGTTGCTATTATGGAGCCTTTCTTGGATGACAATAATTTGAAATTTTGGGCACGAAGATTGAAGTTCCAAAATTTTGTTTTGAATTCAGAAGAGGGTGGTAAAATTTGGTTGTTTTGGGATGAGTACATTTTTCAGCAGGTTTATTTACGAATCAACTTTTATCGGGTTGGTTCTCTCGCTTGGTAATGACAAAATATTTGTTACATTTGTTTATGCCAATTGTTTTAGGCAAATGCGGTTGGACTTGTGTGATGATATTAGGAGTTTTGATTGTGAAGGGAGGCCTTGATTTTTGGCGGGGGATTTTAATATTATTCGAGATGATAATGAAAAGGTGGGTGGTGTTCATCTGGCTGCTAGGGCGAAACAGGATTTTAATAATCTCATTCATGATTGTGGTTTGCTAGAGATTCTTTTTGAGGGATCTAAATTTTCCTGGTGCAATGGTCAAAATGGATGTCGTCGTATTTGGGCTAGACTGTATAGAGTTCTTGTTAATCCATCGTTTATGAGTAGATTCCAGCATGTTAAAATGAAGTATCTTCCTCTAATCATAGTCCTATGTGCACTGAGTTGTTGCAGTATAGTAGTTTTTCAGGCCCAAGCCAGTTTCGGTTCCAAAGAATGTGGACATCTCATGATGATTTCCTTCCTCTAGTAACGAGACTGTGGAATTCTCATATGAATTGTAATGTTTTGAAATGGGTGGCCAAGGATTTATATAAGCTCAAGTCTACTCTTAAATTGTGGAATGTCTCAACTTTTGGGCATGCGGAAAAGGAGTTACAATTGTTGGAGGATCAACTGGTTAGCTTGGAGAGTGAGGTTGCTAGAAATTATTTTGAGAGGGCTGAAAATCAAATGTTACAACTTAAGGCGAAACATCAGTTATGGTTAGATAGAGAGGAGATCTTATGGAAACAGAAATCACGCATTCAATGGTTGAAGGAGGGTGATGTGAATACTCGGTTTCAGACTTTTAACATTTGCATCAACAGTTATCATGGAACACCCCCCGCTACCCTGCCCCCGTTCGCCCCGTCCCACATGGAACACCCCATGTGGGGGTGGGGGGCGGGTTGAACCCAGTGGGGCCCCGCCCCCCGCTCCGCACCCCTAGTAAGTTTCACATTGCTTAAGTATAATTATTGTATTGCTTTTGGCCTCCTATATAATGGTTGGCCTAGAAGGCTAAGACAATCCAAAATACAACTCTAATGAGTTTATATTTTTTTAAAATGTATAAATTTCAATTTATAATTTAATTATATTATAATTTTGGTCTACAAAAAATTTTAGACAAAAAAATTTTTAGACATTGGGTTGAGCAGGGGGCGGGGAGGGGGTGCCCCTGCCCCGCACCATGCCGGTAGCATCCCTAGGGGAAATGCCCACATCGCTGCTGTGTGGAGAATGATCCCTCACTGCATAATGTGGTGTTTGTGGCTGGAACGAAACAAGAGGTGCTTTGAAGACATGGAGCATTCTGTGGATGAGCTGAAACAATTTTTTTACAATACATTATTTTCCTGGGCTTTGGCCATTATTTGTAATACGGACAACCTTCATGGTTTGCTTGTAACTCTCACTAGTGCTTCGATGTAATTAGGCATGTTCATTGTATACTACTAGTGTACATGGGCGATGACTCTTATATCAATAAAATCTTACTTTTACCTATCAAAAAAAAGAAAAAAAGAGGTAAGTATAAGACTGTAAAAATAATATATACAAAGTTATTCGAGTTTTTATGAGCTTATATGAGTCGAGCCAACTTTATATTTGTATTATTGTATAATAATTAATTATAGTTTTGTTTTATGAAGACTTGTTTAATTAATGAGTTGAGCTGAAGTTGAGTTTGGCCTAATCAATTTCCAATGACTTGCTGATTGTTTATTTAAAGCCCTAGATATGATATATTTCATACAAAACATACTTGTTTTGTACAGTTTGTTTAACCATGCATTGGACCAATATATATTTGGTTCTTATGATTAGGGTTGATTTTCCAATGAGCCTGGTTGTGAATTTCAAATAGCAGAGGACCCCTGCATTTCAAGGTGTACATGTGATGATAAAGAATTTTTCTTTCAGCTTATGTGCAGAATGTGCATTTTTAAGAACGGAAACAATCCTAATAGTGTGCATAAAAAGTGGAAATTGCCTTATTTTTATACAGCTATGTAAGTGTAAAAGAGAGGGCTCATCTTGATCAGACATTTGAATCTTTCAGGTGATTGAAATGTCGGGGGTTTGTGCTGCTTCTGACATTTGGAGCGTTGGCTGCACCGTGATTGAACTGCTTACATGTGTACCTCCTTATTATGATTTGCAGCCAATGCCAGCGCTCTTTCGTATTGTTCAGGTGTGCCCATCTGTTTTTCTTCACAGCTATTATATTTCTTTTGCATTCATCATTGGTTATTCACAGTTATGTTATTTTTAATATTTGCTGGGAGTAGGCATGGTTGTCATCATGCTCTACTTATTTCTATCACTCAATGTGCTCAAAGTTGCTTTGTTTTCTGGTGGCACTTTTCCGTCTTGGTCATCTTGTATCTATATAGCTCTCCCTCAAAATTTGCATGATTGTTGTTTTGCAATTTCTCCTATAGTTTGTCTTGTGTTCATGAAATGTGCTGTAATTTTGTTTTTGCTCGCACTTTGATTAGCAACATTGACATTTGTTTTTCTTTTCTTTCTTTTAGGACGATCACCCTCCTATTCCTGATAGTCTATCTCCCGACATAACTGATTTTCTGCGTCAATGCTTTAAGAAGGTGAGGTGAAAGTTTACTTATTTAGTAATAAAATGTTTTATGTATAAGGTTATTACACGAATTCCATTGTGTAATTCCTGCTTAATCTCTTACTCTGTCCAACTGTTCCGAAGTTTTTATTTGTTGTTTCTCTCCTATATTGTTTTAGATTACGATAGCTAATCTAAGAAGTTCTTGTGAAGATGTATGTGGGGTCAAAAGAAATTCCCCGTGGGCTTGTTAAATTCCCTTTTACAAAAAAGCAACTAAGTACTATTGTATTTTCCCCTTTATTCATGAACTGTGTTGATAGTTCGTTCCGCTTGTTCATGAGGTTTAGGGAAGTCTAGAAGTAGAGTGTCCCAGGACTTCCCTAGCTGTTCAGTCCTCTCACAATCATACTTTTTAAGCCCTTCCATCCATGTGTATTTGGATAGGGTGTAGGTGATACTATTATAATGTGAGATTTACTCAGGAAGTACAAATTTCACGTTTTAAGTTTTTTAGTACTAATTATTTTTATGAGGTTTTCCTATGGTCCATGATTGTGCACTACTTTAATCCGGAAAGGAGAGCTCTTCAGATGGGACCAATGATTTTCACATGATATTGATATAGCAGTTTTCAGTGTGCTTTACTGAAGATGGAATGTTCGAGGCTTGAATGATCCAAACAAGCGCCTGAGAATAAAGAACTTATTACGGGAATGGAAGCCAGATGTGATCTGTTTGCAGGAGACTAAGTTAAAGTATATCGATAGGCAATTAATAAGAAGCTTGTGGAATTGTCCTTACGTGGGATGGACCACTCTTGTCTCTAAGGGTGCTTTAGGGGGCATATTAGTGTTGTGGGATAAAAGAGTAGTCAATTTGGTGGAGGATTTCGTTGGTGCATTTTCAGTAGCTTGCTCTTTCTCAAATGTCGATGATGGTTTCGTTTGGGGGTTCTTAGGTGTTTACAGGCCAAATCTTGACAATAAAAGACAACTTCTGTGGGATGAAATAGCTGGTTTGTGTAGTTGGTGGGATATCCCGTGGTGTATTGGAGGCGATTTCAACGTCACGTGGTTTCCAAGTGAAATATCAGGGATTCCAACATGGGCTCAGCCATGGCGGATTTTTCAGCACTTATTTTTGAGTTGGAACTGGTTGATCTTCCTTTGACGGGAGGAGATTTCACTTGGTCTAACGGGAGGTCTTGGTCTAGGTTGGACCAGTTCATTGTCTCTTCCTCCTGGGAGGTCCACTTCCCCAACCTTTGCCAAAAAAGGCTTTCCGGACTTTGCTCCGATCACTTCCCCCCCTCTTACTAGATTGTGGGGGTCTTCACGGGGGACGGAGATATTTTAAATTCGAGAACATGTGGTTAAACGTTGATGGGTTCTCGGAGAAAATTAGATCATGGTGGAACTCCTATCAACTCACGGGCACCCCTAGTTTCATTTTGGCTGGGAAACTAAAAGTTTTGAAAAATGATCTAAAGAAATGGAATTTGGAAGTCTTTGGGAATATTAATGACCAACGATTCACTCTCTCTCAAGAGCTGAGCATTTTGATGTGAAAGAAGTGAGGGGGACTCTTTCGGAGGATGAAAAAGTAAGGAAAATGGTAGTAGTAGCTGAGCTGGAAAAAATCACCCTTATGGAGGAGATCTCTTGGAGACAAAAATCTCGAGCCCTTTGGTTGAAGGAAGGGGACAGGTGTACAAAGTTTTTCCATAGAATTGCTAATTCTCATCGTAGAAACAATGCTATTGAGGTCCTACATTCGGAAGACAGGGTTTTGACGGACAGCATTGAGATAAAAAATCACATTGTGCATTCTTATGACAAGCTTTTAACGAAGCAATATCAATGGAGACCTAAGGTAAATGGACTAGATTTTGATTCAATGGATCAAGCAAGTGCAGCTTGGTTGGAGAGGTCTTTTGAGGAGGACGAGGTTCTTAGTGTGCTTAACGGGATGGCTAAAGATAAAGCGCCTGGCCCCGATGGCTTTATAATGGCTTTTTTCCAAACTTGTTGGAACATTATTAAAGATGATCTTATGAAAGTTTTTCTCGAATTTCACTCTTTCATGAAATTTGAGAGAAGCCTAAATGCCACTCTCCTCGCCCTTATCCCGAAAAGGGCAAGGTCGGTGGAGGTACACGATTTCCGGCCCATAAGTTTGGTGAGCGGGGTTTATAAGATCATATCAAAAGTTCTTGCGAAGCGACTAAGTGAAGTTATGGGGAAGATCATCTCGAAGTCACAAAGTGCGTTTGTTAAAGGAAGACAAATTTTAGACTCCGTTCTTATTGCTAATGAATGCTTGGAGTCTAGAGTTAGAAGTGGCACCCCATGTCTCTTGTGTAAATTGGATATGGAGAAAGCATTTGATCATGTCAATTGGGATTTCTTGTTGTACATTCTTGGCAGGCACGGTTTCGGGGAAAGATTGTGTCAGTGGATAAAACATTGCAGCTCAACCGTTAGTTTCTCCACTTTGATCAATGGTACTCCCGAAGGTTTCTTTCGCAGCTCTAGGGGTTTACGACAAGGGGACCCTTTATCTCCTTTGTTATTCATTATAGTGATGGATGTACTGAGTAGAATGTTGGAGGGGGTGGTGGATAGGGGTTTCATCTCGGGCTTCTCGGTGGGTAGTTCCTTGCATGAAAGCTTATCAGTCGCACATCTCCTTTTCGCTAACGATACGTTGATTCTATGTGACTCAGACCCCGATCAGATTCGCTCCTTGAGAGCCCTCCTTCTGTGTTTTGAAGCTATCCTGGTCTTAAAGTGAACTAATCAAAGTCCGAGCTAGTTCTAGTTGGCTTGGTTAACAATCTAAGTGAGTGGCTGCCATCTTGGGTTGCAAGGTGTCACACTTGCCTATGAAGTATCTGGGACTTCCTTTGGGGGCCCCCCACAAATCTAAGGCAATGTGGGATGGGATTGTTGAGAAAATTGAATGCAAACTGGCGGGTTGGAAGAGAATTTACTTGTCTAAAGGAGCCGAATCACGCTTATTAAGAGCACACTTTCTAATCTTCCAACATACTTTTTATCTTTGTTTCCTTTACCTAAATAGACTGGAAAAGATTTGTGATTTCTTGTGGGGAGGGCTAGAAGATGAGAAAAAATTCCATTTGATTAAATGGGATAAGTTTGCACCCCTTTGTCTTGGGTTGGTTTGGGGATTAGAAAATTGAGAATCTTCAACAAGGCTCTACTTGGAAAGTGGCTATGGCGGTATCATAAGGAAGGGGATGCTCTTTGGAGAAGCATCATCGACATTAAATACGGGAGTATTTGGAGAGATTGGTGCTCTAATGCAGTAAGAGGGGCCTATGGGGTGGGTGTTTGGATATTCATTCAAAACGGTTGGGAAGACCTACTCGGTAATTTCAGATTTGAGTTGGGAAGGGGCACGCACATCAAATTTTGGCATGATATCTGGTGTGGCGATGTGGCCTTGGAAAATGCTTTTCCCTCGCTTTATAGGATTGTGTCAAACAAGGATGCTTCGGTGGCTGATAATATGAGCATCTCCGCAAATTCTATTCATTGGTCAGTGAGTTTTTCTAGAGCTGTACAGGACTGGGAGGTGAACGACATTGTTGATTTCTACAATGTTTTATACGCGTTGAAGGTCCAGCAGGTAGGGAAGACGGACTAATATGGACACTCACCGGGAACAAGAAATTTTCAGTTCGCTCTTATTACAAGTTTTTGACGGTTCATCCCACCAATGCCTTTCCTTGAAAGAGCATTTGGAGGAGCAATGCACCCCTTAAAGTTGCCTTTTTTGGCTGGTTGGCATCCCATGGGAATATATTGACTATAGATAAACTGAAAAAGCGAGGCCTTTACTTAACCGATTGGTGCTTTATGTGCAAACACAGCAGCGAATCAGCAGACCATCTACTTCTCCACTGCGAAGTAGTCAAGGCTTTATGGGACGACATTTTCACTAGGCTTGGTATTGCATGGGTGATGCCCAAGAGGGTCTTGGATTTATTGTCATGTTGGAGAGGGATTAGGGGCAGCTGTCACATTGCAGCTGTTTGGAAGATGGTACTTCTATGTTTAATGTGTTGCACATGGAATGAAAGAAATGGCCGATGTTTTGAAAATAGGGAACGCTCTCCGGATAGTTTTAGGGCCTTTCACACTTTGTTGCTTTGGGCTTCTTCTATTGTATTGAATGAGAGGAATTTTAATGACTTTTACGCTACTTTCCATAGTGCTTAGTTTGTAATTAGGTTTTTCTTGTACACTTCCCGTGTACTTTTTTACGTGGATTAATATAACTTCTTACTTATAAAAAAAAAAAAAAGATTTTCTTAGGGGAGTAATTCTAGATACAAGCCTCAAATAGACAAGTCACATACAAGCCCTTGTAAAAAAGTGGACCCCCCTTAAAAGAATAGGTTTTTTTACACTTTTCTTAAGTGGAGTCCACTTTTTTACAAGGACTTGTATGTGGCTTGTCTATTTGGGGCTTGGACAAATCATTTATCTTCTTAGGGTAGCATGAACAAATGGTGTCAGAGCCAACCTACTAACACCAAATCATGCTACTTTGGACTCTTTTATAATTTTTTCACTTTCAAATGATATTATGGTCATTATAGACTAGAGCATTTGGATTCTAAAATGCCAGAAAGGAGTATATTTTAGACTAGAGCATTATAGGTATGATATCTTGAGCTTTGGTCTGATGTAGTGAGGTTTCAGGCTGGTTAGACTCAGAAGAGAGCTCCTTTCATAGTTCTAGAGAAAGTAAGAAAAAAGAAAAAGCAAAAGAGAAAAGAACAAGTTTAGCCACTCAACCCAGGTTTCATCAGTGAGAACACAACTGTACACTTTATCATAAACAAGCCGTGCGGCACTTTATAATATTGAGATTGGAATCCAATTACAAACTACAGGATATATATTTTATATCAAGTAGAGCAAGGTCTAAACAAATGAAGGCCACACAAGACTTGTTTCCATGGACCAAATCCATGGCTCACTTCTTGAAAGCTTGGAAAGGAAAAATGGAAGTTTCCTAGGTTTAAAGCATGAGGTTTAGCCGTAACTTTACTGTATGATTGAGTGTCCTTCATAGATCCAACTTATAATCTGTAACAGATGTTTTTAGATTTCTTTTGACCTGCACTCATCAGGGAAAAAACAAGGATTTCCTTGATCTCTATGCTTACCCCCTCTGACTTTTATGTATCTACTTGTATTTTTGCCAATGCTTGTTAGTTCTGAAGTAGTTTACTTTTTGTTTTATTTTCAGGCGTTCTCTGAACATTATAATTCAGCACTCTCTCATCATACTGTCATTAGAATAGAAATTGCCCATTTTATCTTCTTGAGCCTCTTATCATGTACATCATATATGGGTAACCTCACATGCATCCCATCTATTGCTTCTATCTCAGGTTACTGTGCTTATTTTTTGATTGAAACTGTTCACCCCATTTTCTAAGTTATTATCCATCTACTCAATGGGGCTATCTTTAACCACTCAATCGCCCAGGGGTTCTAAAATAAAAAACCGTGTCTTTCCTGAGGTCACAAGCTTCAATTCAATTAATTAGCTACTTGAAGTTATTCACTTTCTCTCAAATGAAGGCCAGAAACTTGTTCTCCTTGCTACCCAGTGCTTCCTTCATGTTACATTAGGACTTTGGGGAACTACATTCATTTTTATATATTACTACTTTTCCCATTATAAAAAAGAGTTATTCGCTTTTTCTGCCTATATAAGGTTTTTTTGTATGTTCTCCTATTCTGACTACTTCAAGCTTTTTTTTTTTTTTTTAATTTTTTTCTGGAATTTTTCCAAGCTCAAAAAGTGGTGCTTGTTCAAACTTTCTTTCCAAACTGGAATCAAATTAATCAATTAGGTCTGAATCACCATCTGATGTTTGATTTGTTGGTAACTTATAATTCTTTGTCCGACATTTACTTACATATTTCAGGATGCTAGGCAAAGGCCTGATGCAAAAACACTACTTTCTCACCCTTGGATACAAAACTGTAGGCGTGCTTTGCACTCTCCTCTTCGGCATACTGGAACTTTAAGGTTGGTACTGTGAAGTTCAGTTTATTTGCTTTATTTGATGGAGCAGATCATACATTTCCTATCCAGATAATTAATTTTACCACTTATGATTTCAAATTTGGTTGTATTGAAGGAAGTGAGATGGTTAATAGAAAAAGCTAATAAATAATTCTTGTTTCATTTTCTTCATTTGACATTTTCATGCTGATAACATGTGCACCGACTTTTCAATTTATGAGGCTTTCAGTTTGGTGTTGCTATGATAATTGATTTTAGCCATATCTTCTTAATATCTCAATTGAAGTGTGATGCACTATATTTTGGGTTGCCTGCAGTTTATTTTATGGGTCAAGTGATTTGAATTGCTTTAATTCTATGTTTTTTAATAAATAGGAGTAATGATTTGTTACCATATGGATTAGGTTTTCTCTTAGATGGTATCGATATAATTCTAGCGCTTTGTTCTTTCCCTTGCGTAAAAAGAAATGCAGACCATGAATTAGCCATTTAGAATTAAATTATCTCGATAAATTACAAAAGGATTGCAAAATGTTAACTTACAAAACTTTGGTAATGCATTTTCTAGTAAGGATTGCAAAAGGATTGCGTAGGCTGGTGTCCTAGTTCTATATCGTATACCAAAGTTTTTAACTGTTCAATCCCAATAGTTAGAATGAGGTGTATTTTGTGACAGGTAATGCTGTGCAGAGATACCAGCAACATCTTAAATGTTGATTGCTAGGGTATTTCTTTTTTATTCACGGCATGCATTTATTTGAGTGGGAATGCAGTTCATTTGTTGTTCCAAATTATGTATCTTAACTTTTTTTAGTGATTCACATTCAACGAATGTAAGTGATTAAAGCAGGGCCAATGATTTTTAGTTTTGGTCTTCTGTGTGGGACATATTAATTTGTTTTAGGTTGCACGTCATGTAAGTCTGATCTCTCTCAGTTCAGCTAAGCTTGGGTCTGAAGTAAATTGAGGTTCAGATATTTTTTCTATTGATGACTATTTAAGTTTACCCAACACTATATGGCATCACCCAAAGAAAGGAGGCTTCCGTAGCAGAGCTCATGGATCTCTCTAGTGGCTCTTCTTAGCGGAATATCACTTTCCTTGAGAGCTGCTCAAGATTGGGAAATTGACACATTTACAGATTTCTTCAACCTTGTGTATATACTTGTAGAGTGACTGGAGGAATGGATAAGATTAGGTTCGTTTGGATAGTGAGATGAGATGAGATGGTTTGTGAATAGTAGTGAGATTATTAGTTGAAATTAGATGAGATGAGATAAGATGAGGTGAATTTCTGTATCCAAACTATGTGGTCACAATCCAAGAAGGGGAATTTTACTGTACAGTCATACTACAAGTACCTTGTGACACACTCTACAAGAACATTCCCATGGAAGAACATATGGAAGACTAAGGCCCCTCTAAAAGCTTCTTTTTATATATGGACAGCTTCACTAGGGAAGATTCTTACCTTAGATAATCTAAGAAAATGCCAATTGATTGTATTGGATTGGTGCTATATATGTGTAAGAAATGTGGGGAGTCTGTGGATCACCTATTATTGCATTGTGATGTAGCCTTGAGCTTATGGAATGATATCTTTGCTAGAGTGGGACTCGTTTGGGTAATGCCAAGACGGTTTGTTGACTTTTTGGCCAGCTGGCAAGGCATTCGAGGTAATTTTCAAATCGCAGCAATGTGGAAGATGATACCAATTTGCCTATGGTGGTGCATATGAATGGAGAGGAATGGTCGGAGTTTTGAGGATTGTGAACGGATAATGGACGAGATTAGAACTTTTTTTCTTCATACATTATTCCATTGGTCGATTGTAATAGACTTGAATGGCATGAACGTACATGATTTTCTTATATCTTTAGACTGTCATGCTGAGGTGTGGTTCTTGAATATGTCCTGTGTACTTGGCTTCGCCTAATTTTAATAAAATTCCTATTTACTGATAAAAAAAACTATTTAAGTTTGTTGACTGTGTAGCATCTACCAATGTCGATGCTCTTATAAGGTGCATTGTATTGTATTAGTTTGTTAAAGTCTCTTTGAGGAGCTATGCAGTGCCTTTGTTTATCTCAACACCATATTTGGAAATGGACCCTGAATGTCAACTTGACTGTTACAAAACTAGGAAATGGCACTATCAACTATCAAGTTATTTTCAGAGGTCATTACAGCTTTGGTAGGAGCTCCATCGACCATCATCCATAACATTTTTTTTATATAAGTAAACCATCATCCATAACAATTTTTTTTTTATAAGTAAAAATATTGTATATATCAAAAGGAGAAACCAAGTATACTAAATGTATACAAGAAAACAATTTGCCCAAAATGACCCAAAAAGTCCTTAATGATCCAAAAAGCCCAAAAAAAAAAAAACCCAAAATACACTAGACCCGACCCCAACCCCTTGTTTCCCGTGGAACTAAAACTCCACTCGAACACCTTGATTCCCAGTTCTCACAATGCCAGCCCTTCACATTGGGCAATCAACTACGACGCTAGGGTGGTAGCTCAACTAGAGGGAAGTCCAAATGGAGGGCATTGTGATGTTTTAGTTTTAAGGGAAATAAGGGGTTGGGGTTGGGGTTGGGTTCTCGGGTAGAGTTTTAGTTCTACGGGAAACAAGGGGTTGGGGTCAGGCTTGGTGTATTTTGGGTTTTTTTTCTCGGATTTTTTGGGTCGTTAGGGGCTTCTAATATGGGTAAGGTATTTTCTTATATACATTCAATGTACTTGGTTACTCCTTTTATATATATATATATATATAGTTTTTTACTTATAAAAAAAAAACAAGTTCTCCCTCTCTGCACCACCTTGTCCTTCCAAGCCGTCACTCCCTCTCTTGCCGAAGGAAAAATCATGTAGCACCTCCCCCATCCTTTTCCAGCCATTGCTCCCCCTCTTAGGAATGAAAATAAAATTCCTCCTCCCACCACCACCATACTCCTCCACCGCCATATAACGTCCTCGAGCATTCGAGTAGCGATGTGCTGTGAAATTGCGTCTACCTTCCCGGACAGTGGAGAAAAAATCTTGTTTCACATCCTTAGTGCACGCTTCCATGGCCTTGGCCAGCCACTGTACTGTTGTTGAACCCAAAACCAACTTAGATATCACCCTTAGACTCCTTTCAGTAATGACCAACATTCTCCCCTCCTTCACCATTCACTGGTCGACGGCACGACCAACAGAGCCTTCGAGAGGATCGTCGGAGTACTCTGAGAGACAATACAGCTGATCTAGGTCGCCGAAGGTTGGACCAATGCCGGACTGTCCTCAACGAAGTCGTCGAGGTTCGTTGGCTTTATCTGTGACGACGGTGCGGTGTCTCTTGCCGGCAAGGGTGGGTGGCGGCAGATCTGGTTTCAAATGGGTTTCACGCTTCGTGGTGGTTTCTCTCTCCTTAGGACCGATGCCGGACGGCCCTCAATGAAGTCGTTGGGGCCTGTCAGCTTTGTCTATGACGTCGGTGAGAGGTCACTATCCAGCAAGGGTGGCGGCGGTTTCAAGGACTTTTCCAAGACAATATATGTTTTTCTATGAATATCATCCATTACATTAACAAGGGCATTTTGAGAAACAACTGGGGAAGGAAATTTAAAACTCTAAAAGAAAGAGGTGTGAAGAAGGTAAAGTTTGTTAGTTGCCCAGCTTCCAATTTCGTGGCACTAACCTTTATATTGTCCATTGGGAGTGGGGAGGAAAGAAAGAATATATGAAAAGCACTCTTAAAGACATAGCTGGAATCTTTGTGCAAGGATGTGGCTGGCATGCTAGAGAAGATGGAGAGAGGAGTGGGATGTTATGGCCCTAACATGTTAGCCTCTAATGCCTCTTGGGCCTGGCGTGGGTCATCTATGGCAAAGCTGTATCCAACTGGAAACAAGAAGAGTTGGGATTGCAATTGACTTCTTATAAAAGGATGTTTCCTTGCTAATGATGTATCTTGATCTCCCATTGGGGGTGCATTTTAAAGTCAAGTCAATTTTGGAATGTTGTTGAGGTCAATTTGGGTTTCAGGAAGTTGATTACATTTAACAAATACCTCTTAGGGAAATGGTGTGGCAGTCTGCAAATGAAAGGGATAGCCTATGGAGAGCAGAGATCGATAAGAAATATGGTAGTGCATGGAGTGTATCTAGCTCAAACAAGATGAATGGAAACTATGGGGTTTGGCTGCTGAGAAATCTCAAGGAATATGAGGCTGGAGATGGATCGAAGATGAGTTCCAGTATGATGCATGCATTGGAGATTAACCTCTTAGAGCATCCTCAATGGATTAGCTAAAAGCTAAATCCATTGAGGATTTAGCTATTAGAACATAAAATGGCATCATAATGGATTAGCTAAATTCCAATAAATAATTTAGCTACAGTCACTTCCAAAATAATTTTCAAATTTGAAAGTAACTATTCATACATCAAATACATTTTATATTAATTATTTCTCTCTCCCTTTTAAATGACAATTGAAAAAATATAATTAGAATATGATTACTTTGGGCTAGACTCAGTGATGCTTAGATGTCTTAGCATGCTGTATAGGAGGATTTGAGAGTGATCACAGCAGGCCATTGTGGAAATTGATTCCTATCTGTTCAATGTGGTGTATATGGTGAGAAGAAACAATTGGAATTTCAAAGATTTTTTTGATGGATGTCCACTTGTGTTTACCTAGCTTTAGCTTTCAGGATTTTCTGGATGTCGTTACTCTCTAATTAGGAGTCTCTAATGTATAGTCCTGTATAATTGGATGGTGCCTCTTCAATCATTGCTAAAACTTATAAAGAGCTGGCAAAAAATCTTGCCAAGGTGTGAACTGGTAGGCTTTGTTTGTTCTTTGTTATGTCTTCTCAGTGCCCTTATATCTATACCAACTTTAGATGCCAATCTGGTTTCATGGAAGATTAGTTATTGTGGTGTATGCTAAAGGTAATTCTCGAGCGAACCTGTGCTGTTCATGTTTATGTTTGGGGGGGGGGGAGACCGCATTTTATTTGTGAGAACTAAGTATTTGATGTGGTTTTCCTTATTGCCTGTTTTAGTCATCTGATGTTTAAACTTGATAGCCTTTACTTGTTTCAAGCAAATTAGAATTGGAAAGGAAATTGCATTGCTGATGGCATTATGTTAATCTGAAGCATTGTTGATGGCATTACATTATTCCTATCCTTTTTGCTTTTCCCAGAAATATACAGGAAGATGTTTCAGTGGATGCAGAGATGTCTCATGGAGATACTCAGAATTCTGGTGAAAACCCTTCTGCAGGGAACGTGGAAGTAGCTGATACTGAAATTAGAGCTGTAAGAGGAATTTGTTGTGGACTTTTTCTGGGAAGCAAGTTACAGGCTGTTGTTAAAAAAGGGAATTCATATTGAATTCTATTTGCATTATGTTAATGGCCTTGATTTTTGAATTCCAGGACAGCAGAAAAGGGGAGTTCTCTGCTGAGGGATCAAATATTAGCAAGTCTGATAAAGATACTGCTTTACATACCAATATTATTGAGGAAAGAGTGGCCAATCCTGATGATTTAGATCAAGTTCCCACCTTTGCCTTCCATGAAAAGTCATACCTACAGACTGGTAGCTCTGAGCCCACAGTGCTTCATGAGGTACCACATACTAGTGAGCATGATGAAGTGCTAATGAATGGTTATGTGGGATCTCCTGAATCAAGAAAAAAAAATGTAGCTGAAAAGCATGGAGGAAAAGGTAACTCCGTCCGTGTTGCAAGTAGATCACCTGGTTTTGGTCAAAGAAGTCAAGATAGTAGTTTGCAAAAGGTGGAGTTTCCCTTCTTACGGCTGAGTTTCTTTAATTACTTATCATGTGTTTGATTTTTTATTGTTTAACACACGTGGTTCTTGTCATAAAATGGCAACAGATGGGTTCTAAATGTAAAGTTGCACTTCTTCCTGCTGGATACCTTTTAAGTACTCACTATGCCTTTGATTATTGGTATAGATGAACAACTGGTTCTTGTAATAAGTTACATGAACTACTCTTGTATACCTGCAAAGTGCATGCATAAAGATCCAGTTTTGCATTCGATTCACTTCTAGTGAATTCATTTGTTTCTCTTTTTCTGATATTTTGCATTGCATACCTTTTGCCTTTACTTTTTCGTTCTAATCTTAGCTTGATCAATAATAGAGATGTTAGGCAATGAGTTTTAGGGTGATTTGTTCGACCATTCTTCAATAATTTTATGATCATGTTCTCATTTGCGGTAGTAGCTCTGCTGCTGTTATCTGTCTCATAAAAAAAAAAAAAAACTCTTCTGCTGTTATCTTATCATGTTTGGTCTTTCTGACCATCCTTTGTCCGGATTTCTTAAGAAAGATTTTCTATAATTCTGCGATTGGAAAATCTGCTATGGGGGCATATTTTCTTTTCCTTTTTTCTTTGATTTTCTTCATGGTTCATTGTATGTTATCTTCAGAATTGGTGGGGATATTTGACTTCAATTTAGTTTTCACATTCTTTCTTCATTATGGTGAAAATATAGCATAGGATCAAGTTTCATGTGGAACATGATGGTTATATCACAGATTTAGGATCAAGTTTCATGAGGAACAGGAAACTATCATTATCTTCTTTTCTCCTCCCTGGTTACTATTAATATGAATATGAAAATGGATAAATGAAAAGGTTAAGTATTCTCATGGATTTTGTAACTGTCACTTCTGAAGGCTGTGAAGATGTCAGTCACACCAGGGGAGAATGAGCTTAGTAGGTTTAGTGACCCTCCTGGAGATGCATCCTTGGATGATCTATTTCAACCTTTGGATAAACAACCAGAGGATCGGGCGGCTGAAGCTTCAACATCTGCGTCAACCTCACATTTTAACCATAGCAGTACATCCATAACTGATGCTGGGAAAAATGACCTGGCTACAAAGTTGAGGGCTACAATTGCTCAAAAGAAAATGGAGAATGAAATGGAGCCAGCAAATAGTGGTGGTAATCTGCTTCGCATAGTGATGGGTTATCTTAAGGATGATGTTATTGATATGGATGGTCTGGTATGTTAAGTCCTTGTAATATTTGTCAGGTCACTCATACATTCCCATTATCATTATTCATTACGCTTGATGCTTTTTGCTTTTCCTATCTTTTGTTTGTCAGGTTTTTGATGAAAAATTGCCTGGAGAAAATCTTTTTCCTCTACAGGTACTTGCATTTTTTTTTCCTTCCTCGGGAGATTATGGGTGAAATTTCTTGTTTGTTGGTACTCTGTAAAACCGTTATTGCTCTTATACAGGACGGTTTCAGGGTAATGTTGATTTGAATTCTCCGTGCCCTCTTTCTTTTGCTTGCTTCTAATTAGCTTTTTTGTAAATTTCTCATATGTTTTGAGTAATAAATTTTAATGAGTTGCTATTATTTTTTAACATTTTTTTTAATACAACAGCATCTGTGCAATTTTGTTTTTGAACATGTTAAAGCTGCATGATTGAATAGCTGTACAATAGCTCAAATGCTTATAGTGGATATTCTTTTTCATTGGACATAAAAGAAATAATCAAACTTAGGAGAGGTTTCGAAAGAAGAAAGTATGCTACACTATTTAGATCTATAGATCTCCACACAGCAAAGTAGGACTTCATCAAAACTTGCGACTTGTTCTTTTTACCTCATGACCCATTGATGAGCTTTGGCAATCTTGTGCTGGTCGGATGTTCAGGATAATTGATTAAATATTTTTTCTGTTTTTTCTGTTTTCCCTTGATATTTTCTTTTTCTCCGTGCTAAATCAACAAATTTTCCAAAAGTTCAAGACAGAATATTTAATTGAAGTAGGGTATAAAAGTGTAAAGTTAAAAGAGTTTGAATTCATGCCTACTTTTCTTCTGACATGTTAAATTACCAATTGTCTCGAATGTTTATGCTGATGGTTAGGAATGAATTTAATCAGTTAATTTGTATTGTAACATTGTAAATTTTCATTTATCACGGAACTCGTTGAAGCATTTCTTGAAACTTGAACTTATTTCCTCTTCTTTCAGCCTCATTTTTCCTTTTAAGCTTGGTTTCCTCTTCTTGTTTCAGTGGAGCTCCCTCTCTATGTGTTTCTTGCAGCCTTGTGTGTGTGCACGTGCCTATCTTTCATGTCATAGCATAGGATTGCCTTCAGAAGTAGGCACACAGTACAATTGTGGTGGCTCATTTTGTTTTATGACTCTAAATGAAATGTTCTTCCTCATCCTTTTACTTGTAAAAAAAAATAAAAAAATGTTCTTCCTCATCCTTTTACTATATTCTGTTTGATTAAAGTCATTCTCGTTTTGTCTTTTAGTTCATTGAATTCATCTTCTTTAGATTGATTGAGTTTCTTTCTCTTCAGACATTGTTTAGCTGTGTGAGGATGACTGTAATGTGTTTTTGTCCTTTCCTATTCTCATTGGCACTAAGGTTGTTTCTTTCCATGCTCATTTAACTCCTTTCTGTGAAGAGCATGCTATTCCTATAGTAACCAAGCAAGAACAAAAATCATCCATTGCAATTACCAGAAGTTTTGACTTGTGCAATAGATAGAGGTTGTATGGATCACGTCATGCTGATTGGTGTTCATTTAAGACCATGGTTGGTGCTATTAGAATGGGCAGCGAGGAATGCACAGTTCTATGACAGCAGGAGGAAGAAAGACTTTCAAATCTTTTTTTTTTATAAGTAGAAAGACTTTCAAATCTAACTCATCCACTACATGATCCTTTGGAGTTGTAATGCCAGGATTGCATTGCCTTCCAATGAATTGCAGGAACGTTTTGTTCCTTTAGTTTATGACATTCAAAAAACTTAATTCCACTTTCCTACCAAATCTCTCTTTACGTTGACCGCATAAACGAAGGCATAGCTAGTACACACTAAGTTTTATTCATAAGAAAAGAAGGCATAGTCCAAGTACACAAAATGTATACATGAGAAGTACCTATCTAGGGTTTACAACCGAATGTAGAAAATCATGGACATTTAGCCCATTAAAATCAATGACCCCCGTGGATAAGAACAAAGTTTTACAAAAAGAACTTTAAGCTTGTCCATTGTCCTCTCGCGATCCTCGAAGCTTCTATCATTTATCTCCCGCCAAATGCACAAACACATACATATAGGGGCCATCTTCCATATTGCTGCCACTTGTGGATTCCCTGGAGGCCTCTCCAGCTTGCTAGAAAATCCACCAGCCTACAAGGCAGGACCCACAATAATCCAATTCCCGCAAAAAAATCATCCCACATGGTCCTGCCCACCTCAAAATGTAAAAGCAGGTGATCTATTGGTTCCTCGTTCTCCTTACACATGCAACACTAGTCCAATACCATTACAAAACGTTTTCTCAAATTATTTGTAGTAAGAATCCTGCCTAACAAGGCTGTCCAAACAAAAACAAAGCTGCTTTTACGGAGCTTTTGTCTTCCATATATTCCCCCTCTAAGATCGAGGACCATATTGTGCACTATTATGAGAACCTCTCATGGAACCGGCTAATTGGAGGCCGAATCTCGATGGCTTGATTTTTGAGTCTATTGATCTGCAGAGTGCAAGCTGGTTGGAAAGAGCTTTTGAAGAAGTTGAGATTTATAAGGTGATTGGTGGTATGGCTAAAGATAAAGCGCCGGGACCCAATGTTTTTTTCTGGGAGTTTTCCAAGCTTGTTGGGATAATGTGGAAGATGATGTGATGCGTGGTTTTCTTGAGTTCTATTCTTTTAAGAAGTTTGAGAAAAGCCTCAATGCGACTTTCATCGCTCTCATCTCGAAGAGACATGGGGCTACGGAAGTTTAAGGATTTTCGTCCTATAAGTCTTGTGAGTGGGGTTTACAAGATTATTTCGAAGGTTCTTGCTAATCGTTTAAGCACGGTCATGGAATAAATTATTTCTAAGCCTCAAAATGTCTTTGTTTGGGGGAGACAAATTCTTGACTTGGTTCTCATTGCCAATGGGTGCTTGGATAGAATATTGAGGGAGGGAGTTCCAGGCATTTTGTGCAAGCTTGACATGGAAAAGGCACAGGATCATGTGAATTGGGATTTCTTTTTTTATTTGCTTGGGAGGTGTGACTTTGATGACAGGTGGATTTTATGGATTTGGCATTGTGTTACTACCGCTCGTTTTTTGGTACTAGTTAATGGTACCCCTGCTGGATTTTTTAGTAGTTCCCGTGGCTTGAGTCAAGGGGATCCGTTGTCTCCCCTTATCTTCGTTGTTGTTATGGAGGCACTTGGTCGGATGGTGAAGGCTACCATTGGGGAGGTTTTTTATCCGGATTCTCGGTGGGAAATGGTATTAATGGTTCTATCATAATTTCCCATCTCCTTTTTGCAGATGATAGTCTTCTTTTTTGTGAGGTAGATCCTGTTCATATTCAAGCTTTAAGGGCACTTTTTTATGCTTTGAAGCGGTGTCGGGTCTCAAGGTGAACCTGGCCAAGTCCTAGATGGTTCCGGTGGATGTGGTGCCTAGTCTTAATAGCTTGGCAAGTATCTTGTTGTAAAGTGGCTTCCTTGCCTATGAAATATTTGAGTCTTCCTTTGGGGGTGACATTTAAGGCTAGAGCCATTTGAGATGGGGTTGTTAAAAGAGTTGAGAAAAGGTTGGTTGGGTGGAAATGGATGTATTTATCAAAAGGGGGTAGACTCACCTTAATTAAGAGTACTTTATCCAACCTCCACACTTTTTTTTTTTAATTAATTAATTTATCTCTATTCCCTTTTCCAACAGGGGTGGCTAATAGGATTGAGAAGTTATTTCGGGCTTTCTTGTGGGGTGGAGTGGGGGAGGAATCTAAGTTCCATCTCGTTAATTGGAATAAAGTTTCTTCTCCAATCTCTTATGGAGGCTTGGGGTGTGCAACTCGAGGACATTCAATAAAGCCCTATTGGGGAAATGGTTATGGAGGTACCACTTGGAGAGGGATTCGCTTTGGAAGGAGGTTATTGATCATAGACACGAAAGTGCTTGGGGGGGTTGGTGTTCTAATGAAGTGAGGGGGTTGTATGGTTGTGGGCTTATGGAAATTTATTATGAGGGTTTGGAAGAGTTTTTGTCACTCATATCTGTTTTGTCACTGGTGAGGGCTCTAGAATCAGATTTTTGCATGACGTTTGGTGTGAAGATTGCACTCTCTATAGGGCTTTTCCAGCTCTCTATCGCATTGCTGTTAATAGGGATGCTTCTGTGTCGGATCTGGTGGCATTTTCCCATGGTTCTCACTAGTGGGATGTTCAATTTAATAGGGATATTCATGATTGGGAAATGGATACTGTTTCTGATTTTTTCTGTCTGATATATTCTATAGGAGGCCTAACGGTACATGGGGATAGGATGCAGTGGAGGCCCAACGGGAGCAAATGGTTTACAGTGAGATCTTATTACAAGATGTGGGCATCACATGGTAATGTTCCTTTGCCGTGGAAGAGTATTTGGAGGTCTCATGTGCCTTCCGAAGTAGCTTTTTTCGTATGGACCGCCTCTCTTGGGAATATTTTGCCATGGACATTTTGAGGGAGTGGGGTCTCATTGTTATGGATTGGTGTTATTTGTGCAAAAAGAATGGAGAATCAGTGGATCACTTATTACTGCATTGTGAGGTGACAAGTGTTGTGGGATGAGATTTTTAGAAGAGTTGGTGTGACTTGGGTTATGCCTTTGAGGGTAGTGGATTCAAGGCTGTCCCCGAGTGGCTGCAGTTTGGAGGATGATTCATTTGTGCATTATGTGGTGTATTTGGATGGAAAGGAATGTTCGGTACTTTGAAGATAGGGAGTGTACAATGGAGGAACTTCGGAACTTTTTTGTACACACCTTATCGCTCTGGTTTTCAGCCATTGTGCTTAACGGAACTAATGTTCATGATTTTCTGTTCTTAATTTCTGGTTCCTAAAATGTATTTAGGTGTTCTTTTGTATACTTCCTGTGTACACGGGCTTTGCCTACTTTATTCGTATCAAGATAATTTTCATCTTACTTATAAAAAAAAGGTAGAAAGTGTCCGTTAAAAGTGATCATAAAGTGGGCTTCCTCTTTCGAGTCTGAGTTTGCGTTGTATGGACCTCGCTGTGTTTATATAAAGAAAATAAAACGATATAAGAAAAATATTTGGTAATCATCAGTCTGATACAACCAATTTCTTTTGTTTTTAAGATGACGTTAAACTTGATGCAACCATTGATTGTTACCCTTTTAACCAGGCAGTGAGAAACACACAATTACACCGATAGCAGGAGGAAGATAGACATTTCAACCCAACACATCCGGTTTCTATTTTTTCTTTAGATAAGCTTAAAAGACCTTATTCAAAACCGAAGCGCTAGGTGCCTTACACTATACAGTTAGAAAACCTACCTTTCGCCTTTATTAAAATGATATAAAACAAGCTTACTAATAAAGCAGCAGGTGCCTTGTTTCTCAAATTCAATTCCATTGTTCTTGCCTTAGAAATTTCCAAGGGTGCATTAGTGCTTTACTGCATAACAAATTTGAGGGCCATTCTGCTTTTCTACTTATCTATAACTTGTCACAGCATGAGACTCCATCCATATCCCTACTCATGCTTATTATTATTTCTCCATCCTAATTTGATTTGTTTGACGGCTTAAACTAGGTTTCCTTTTAGGTACATTCCTCGTTTGTTTTCAGGAAACATCTCATCTCATCTCACCTCATCATTACAACTTTCCCAAATCTCCACATAAAATAAAATAAACAATTCAACTTTTTCAAATCCCAAAACAAAAATAAAATAAACAATTCAACTTTTTCAAATCCCAAAACAAAAATAAAATAAACAATTCAACTTTTTCAAATCCCAAAACAAAAATAATATTAAAAAATATATTCTAACAATATTTTATTCAACTTTTTAACTTTAATCTCAACTCATCTCTGAAAACAAACGAGCAGGTCAGCAGTGAAACATTATCTAGTCCATTTTTGTGCCACGATGTTGCACATAACTTTTTAGGTATGTCAATTGTTCATTGTTCAATTCATCTGATTTAGAGTTTTGCTTCATGAAACTTCCTTCTAAACTAAATAGGGTTAGCCATGTGTATCCTATTTCATGCAGTCTCACCTGTGATCAATATCCTATTTTGTCATACTGTCCTACAGACTCTGTTCAACTCTTCACGTCTCTTGTATATTGTTATATCCTAAGCTGCGTCCTTTTATTCTTTTTAAATAATATTCTTACAATAAAAATTACTGTTTGCATCGATCGATACAATGGTACTCCTTGTGCATGTTCATTCAATCTCTACTGACTTTCCCATGTCTTTTACTCAATTGAGGCCACTCAACCACCATGACATTCTTGTCTTAATTAACTTATAATTAAAGAATTACCTCATCTCAATTAATCATACTTTCAGTTGGTACATTGTCTGACATTTTAGACCTAAAAAGATTGCTGGCCTTGTAATAGTTGTATTGGTATTTTTTTATGTTAAATGTATTCTGCAATTACATTAACTCCACGCACTCTTCATCCACCAACCTAATTCTATGTGTAGCATCTTGAATTTCTCCTTCCTTTTGGCTAGTTACTATGTTTCTGAAAATGTTTACTTATTAGCATTTTAAACCTTCAAAGTTTTGCAATTCCCTCTTAGGGATTTTGTCATGGATACTGTTTAAGTGTTAATTCTCTAGTGAGATTAAAGTGCCGTCATCACTGATTAGTTTAAATTAATTCCATCTCTTTTTGAAATTTGAGTGCGTGTGGGTGGACGTGTGCGTCTTAGATGCCCTATATATAGTTTGTTGCACTTGCTCAACCATGCTTTACCAATTGATTTCTGTAGCTCTGCATGAATGCTGAATTGCAATGCATTGTTAATGTACAGCTCTTGATATCCTTTGGATACGGATAACTGAAAACATATTTTTTTCTTTGCTAGGCTGTTGAGTTTAGCAGATTAGTTGGTTCCTTGAGACCAGACGAATCAGAAGATGTGATCGTGTCTGCTTGTCAGAAAATTATTTCTATCTTTCACCAACGCCCCGAGCAGAAAATTGTTTTTGTTACCCAACATGGTTTGCTCCCCCTAATGGAATTGCTAGAAGTTCCTAAAACTCGTGTATGTTAGCATTTGTGCTAGCTTGTTGATTTTTAATGTTCTTTCCCCTTTTTAACATAGTTTTTCAACCTATTATAGAGTTAAATTTGCATATGTGAATACTTCCGACTATTGCAGGTCATATGTGCTGTGCTTCAAATTATAAATCAGATAGTTAAAGATAACGCTGATTTCCAAGAAAATGCTTGTCTCATTGGGTTGGTAAGTATTATGAATGTTCTGGCTTTTATGTTCTTTTGTTGGAAAATTATTAAGATTTTTAGTTCCAGCAAAGAGGTTCCTTGCATCCTCTAATTTAGTATTCGTATTCTCTCATAAGTTTCCTACCTGTAAAAAAAAAATCTCTAATAAGTTTCCACATTTTAATCTTCTAGAATAATAGGGTAGTTTGTTAAATTTTAACACTGATTAAGCCTTTTTTTCATTTTATTATTATCTTCAATTTGAGGAAGGTTGAATAATGGGGGAGGCTAATGCTACTTTTTCAACATTTTCATGTCTATGGTATAGAATAGGGCTACTTTAAATGGCTATGTTATTGATTAGTTACCTTATAGATCCCTTTGGTAAGGGGCTTTGCGGTACCTGATCGTCCTCGGGAAGTTCGCATGGAAGCTGCTTTTTTCTTGCAGCAGCTTTGTCAGTCAAGGTGCAGAGTTGTCTCCTTGTGTTATTATTGCTTTGCATTTGGTCTCTCTTCTCAAATGTAATTTATAATCACTGTGGATGTTTCTTTATCTGCAGCCCCTTGACATTACAAATGTTCATTGCTTGTGATGGAATACCTGTTTTGGTGGGCTTCCTAGAGGCTGATTATGCGAAGTACAGGTTTGTGGTATTTTTTTCTTTGAATGGAACAATGTATGATTTTGAACTTTAGGTAGTGGCGGTCCTTTTGTTCAGAAGTGAGTTTTCTAGACTATGTAATTATTGACTAATTGAATGTTTTTCTTTTTCTTTTTTCCTTATAAGAAAAGTTTCATTTCATTCAAAAAGAGGTTACAACTCACTGTCCCAACTTATAATCTGTGATAGAAAATCTGGGACAGAATCCCACCACATCACAATATCTTCTACATTCCATGCATTCCTTGCTAGTCTATGGGCAGCCTCATTACCCAACCTACTCACATGTTGCACCTGATAGCTTCTGAATCTCTTCAACATAGACTTGACTTCTTCTATTATGTTGCTCACCTGTGACATAGCTTGCTTGGACGAGTTGATTTCATTGATGAGGCTTTTTATAAAGAAGAAAGTGTGGGAGTTGTTTGCGGATGTACTGACTGCTGCAATGATATATGCAGTGTCTCAAATAGTAGGGCCGTGTCCCATCATCACATTCTTTGATTGATCATTTTGTATTACCGCTGCAAGTCACATTGTCTTGACATGATTAGTGGATTGAGTCTAAATCTTTATTCAATTGTACAATATAACTCCACCACAAATGTGCTAATTGGAAAACACATTCTGACTTGACTTGACAATATTGGCTCGAGGACCTGGAATCAAATTAAATTGTTTTCTTTATGCATTTATTTATTTTTTTGGCTTCTTAGAATCAAACATGACTGTAACTATTCGTGCATGTAAATTGAAAGCTCGTTCTGAAGTAACTTGAGAGTTTGATAATTTGGAATCAAGTTTGATCCTCCTAATGGTGCAGTTATATAAATATGTAGCATTTCTTAGGTAGCAATCAAATTAAGGAAAAATAAAAAACCAGTAACTGTATTTTGACACAATGACATCCAATCACTTATTTTTTTCAAGTATCAATGGCTTCTGATAATTTCTTGGGTCGGAATGTGCATTTTTCTTAAGGAAAATAACCCGATTCCAGTGCTCTTGGCTTTGCACTCTGTGCTTGCTTTTTTCTGAGGGTTTAATATTACATAAGAGAGGTAGAATGTGATATGGCGCTTGTTTCCAGCTATGGTGATCATGCTTTATAAGATTTTTCATGGTGGATCTGATTGCTTTGTGCCGTATTTGAATTTGTAGGTCAAACTTATGCTTGCTCTAATTTTGTTTCTTTCTTCCACATTTCATTACAAAGCTGCTGATAAAGGTCTTTATATCCAGGGAAATGGTTCATCTAGCTATTGACTGCATGTGGCAGGTCTTTACGCTTCAGCGGTCAACCCCTAGAAATGATTTCTGTCGCATAGCTGCAAAGAATGGAATACTTCTTAGACTTATCAACACCCTGTATAGCTTGAACGAGGCAACTCGATTAGCTTCTATATCTGTTGGTGGAGGATTTCCTATTGATGGTTCCACTCAGCGACCGCGTTCTGGTCAACTGGACTATAGCCATCCTATTTTCAGTCAGTATGAGACACCACTTTCCACAGCTGATCAGCATGACCTCCCCAAGGTTAGGCATGGAATAATTGATCAGCATATATCAACTGGAATGCAAGAATCTTCACGTGCTTCAACTTCAAATTCACAGAGATCAGATGCCAATCAATCAGATCCCCGATACCTCCAAACAGATCCTGATAAGCCTCAATTTAGTAATGCCGCCTTAAAAGCTTCAATTGCTTCTAAATTTGCTGACCCAATATCATTAGATAAAGTTGCAAATCTATCAATTAAGGATCCTCCAGCTAGTATGCCTAATGATCGAGACAACTCAGAGCAAAGTAAGATTGATCCTTCTCGAAAAGATGCTGAACTTAGACAGCAGCGTGTTCCTAATTCTACTAATAGGGCATCCACAGACCGGCCTTTGAAATCGATTGAAAGTACGACAGTGGCTTCTCTGCAAGAGCATGTCCGGCCTCTTCTTAGCTTGTTGGAGAAGGAACCTCCTTCGCGACATTTTTCTGGTCAGCTCGAGTATGTGCGCCACCTTTCAGGGTTGGATAGGCATGAGAGTGTACTACCTCTATTACATGCTAATGACAAGAAAACAAATGGTGAACTAGATTTCCTAATGGCTGAATTTGCGGGTAATCAGTTGCATTTTTTCACCCAATTCTATGCAATGTTCAAACTAGTTCTTTTTGAGCTTGTAAATGTGATACTCACATTTTAAGATTATATTTTCAACCCAATACCAATTACCAAGGAGCATATTGTGAACATTCATTGGTACACAGCATACTTCCCCATTTCCTGTTGGCAGGACAATTTAAGGCGCCCCACATTTTGTGTGAAGTCTCTTACAGATGAGACTATAAGCACAGATGTGAACTGCTGTAGGTTTTGTCCCTAGAGATGCCCAGCTCCAAATAAAACTAGCTACATGTATCCTCAAAGACTTGAAAGTGGCAAAGCTGCTATGGGAGATATGTCAACTAAGAAGTGACCCCTTTTCCTGAAACAATTTACCTTAACCTCCTGTCATGTTTTTCTTTTTCTTCTAAATTTTGCTGCTACTTTTTTTTAATGATAATTAACTTCTAGTCTAAAATTATTTCATTCTAATTGAAATTAAATTTTCCATCTTATTTTTGTTTTATATGTTGTTCATTTTTTAGAAAAAAAATACTTTTTTGAGTGGTAGAACTTGGAGATTTTAAGGTAAATATTTAGACAAATGGTATACCAAGCTGACCAAGTAACTTCTTGCGGTCACAAAAATCTGCCCCCCCCCCCCTCCCAACATTGAAATCCTAGCTCTTACACACGTCCTGAAAGATAATTTTAACTTTTACTTTCTTCTCTTTTCATTGCAACAGTAATAGCATTAGTCAGTTTTTTATTCAGGTATCTTCCATATTTCTAGAGAGGGTGAATAATTTCTTCATGGATTCACAGATGTTTCTCAACGGGGAAAAGAAAATGGAAATCTTGACTCTAGTGCTAGAGTTTCACATAAAACAGCAATTAAGAAGGGTGGACTAATGGCATCTAATGAGGGAGCTGCTTCTACATCCGGGATTGTATCTCAGTCAGCATCTGGTGTGCTGTCTGGTTCAGGTGTTCTAAATGCTAGACCTGGAAGTGCAACATCCTCTGGGTTGCTATCCCACATGGTTTCAACATTGAATGCAGATGTTGCCAGGGAGTACCTAGAAAAGGTGGCTGATCTTCTGCTTGAGTTTGCCCAAGCAGATACAATTGTAAAATCTTACATGTGTAGCCAAAGCTTGCTAAGTCGTCTTTTCCAGATGTTCAATAGGGTAGAACCTCCTATTCTTTTAAAGGTAAAAGAAGTTTCTCCATTTTCTATCATGTCTTTAATTGCTGCTGCATAGCTTACTATGCTTTTCTATTGCTGTACATTGTCATCCCATAGATATTGAAGTGTATCAATCATTTGTCAACTGATCCAAACTGCTTAGAGAATCTTCAACGAGCGGATGCCATTAAATATCTGATCCCAAATCTGGAACTCAAAGAAGGGTCTCTTGTATCTCAAATATATCATGAGGTAGGCCTTCTTGACCTATGCTTGAGAGATTTTTGAACGTGGCTGGCTACAAGCTACAATTATTCTGCATTTATAGTTCAAATTGAATATTACTGTAACTTATTTTCAGTTTTCAATTGTATAATCACTCAAATAGTAATGTTTTAGCTGATGAACTTATTGGGTAAACCCCTAGGGGTTGGCTCAAGTGGTAAAGGCCTTGGGGTCAGAGGGGGCATTCTCTCTCTCTCTCTCTTTCTCTCCGTACACTTTGTGCTTTTCTTGGTTTTTTTTCCTGTTCTTGTTTTTGGAGCTTGTACTGTCAATGGTGGTAGTTCTTTGTGGTGATTAGCATGTAGTCCAGTGGAGTGTTAAGTTTTAGATTGGTGATTCTCGTGATAGTGTATTGAATGGTGAAGATGGGTATGTGCACAGAGGTCTTCATTGAACAGAAGGTATTTGTGTTCAGTAGGGAGAATGATAGGTGGTGGAGAATCACTGAGAGTAGTTGGCGTGTGGTGAAATACATTTCATTAGAGCATGAAGCTTTGGGGTGGTTGGGTTTGATGGTGAGGGAGTGTGCTGAATCTTTGGGCTCCTCAGAGTTTTTTAGAACTCGTAGAACTGGAAATGCAGTTTTAATGATACATAGGGGTTGCAACCGCAATGGAAGGTATTTCTCCATTTCGGATTTTGGGCATGAAAAGAGGAGAGGTATGTTAGTGGTTCCAGAGGGTAGGAAGGGTGAGGGGTGGAGGAAATTTGGAGATATGTTGAAGGAGTTCATGGCTCATCACTCTGTTTCGTGGGTGAGTAACAGAGTGATGGCACTCCCATGGCCTTTGCAGGCAGCCAAGAAGGAGTCCAGGGGAGAAGGTGGTGCTCCTTCATTGATGGTTGATGCCTCAAGGTCGTACAGCGAGGTCCTTCAAGTGCAGAAAGTACGGCAGCAAGAGGTGAGTGGAGCGGTGCCTATAGTGCCAGAGATTGCAGAGGCAGTGAAACAGATGAAGAATTTCTGTTAAGGGTTATGAGTAATATGGAGATTAAAGTGGGGCTGTTGTTGGAAGAATTAATTGAGCTTAAACGGTGCGTTAAGGGGAAGGAAGTGAAGGATTTGAGTCAAGTTTCGGATCAGGGGGAGTTGGGTTTAAGGGAAGGGAAGACGGGCTGGGTTGAGAAGCAGACTGGGCTTGCAAAGGGGCCGGGTTGGGCGCAGGCCCAAATAAGGCCTGGAAGGCATTTCGGGCACCACCCGATATTTCGGGTAAGTGTCTAGCTCAGCCTTCCGGGATGCCGATAAGTGCCGAAAGTGCTACTGTACCGGCACAACAACTCCCGACCGTCCTCGACGAGCATCAGGGTGTGCCGGTCCAGGCACCTCGCCAGGAGGTTATCGAGGAGGGTATAGTGTCGATTCAGAAAGGGCTGATAACCACTATTCCTACGTCGTTGTCGTGTTGTGGTTTGCCAGTGGAGGAGTCACAGAAGTTGCCGTGCGTGGTGGACGAAGGCACAACAGCGATATCTGTGCAGTCTTACTCGTCGGAGCATGGGTTCTCCTTACTGAGGGCTCCGATAGTTAATGAGGAACCTCCGAGTGGGGTTTGTCCGTTGCTGGCTCATGGGTTGGTGTTGGAGGATGCTCAGAAATAATCGTGTGTGGGGGAGGGAGGTACTGCAGTGTCTACTGGGCATTATGTTTCGTTGGAACAGGGCTATCGTTGGAGTTAGGTGTTTCTGAGGGGTACGCAGTGGAACCAAGTGTTGATGCGGAACCCAGTGTTTCTGAGGGGTACGCAGTGGAACCCAGGGTCGAATCAGAAGTCGTATGTGGCTCAGAATTGGCATTATTTGCTTCTGCCAACAATGCTGAGGAGGGGGTCATTCTAACACCCTTGTGCACACTCCCACCCAGTAATTATGGGAGTTCTTCGTCAAAGTGGGTTTTCAAAAAAAAGTAGAGGAAATTCAGGAGGTCATTGGGATTTCGTTTGGAGGGTACGAAGAACAATTTAAGGCTCTCCTTGTAGCACTTGAGGCTAGTCATTCAAAATCAGCCTCTAAGCGGGATAGGGAGCTTAAAAAGCTAACTTGCTCCATTAATTATGATGTGAAAGAAGGGAGTGGTGGAAGGGATAGATCGAGGGGAGGGGTAACATAGTTGTTTATGAAGCCTAAGATTTTATCATGGAATGTCCGGGGGCTTAATGATCATAATAAGCGCCTTCGTATCAAAGCTTTATTACGGTTGTGGAAGGGTGATGTGATGTGTTTGCAAGAAACAAAGAGACGTTTTATTGACAGGAAATTCGTGCGCAGTTTATGGGGGTGTTCATATGTAGGTTGGACCTATTTAGCCTCTTCGGGAGCCTCAGGTGGAGTATTGCTTATGTGGGATAAAAGAGTGGTTGAGTTGATTGAGGAATGTGTCGGAGAGTTTACGATTGCGACTTTATTTAAAAATCTGGATGATGGATGGGAATGGATATTTGCAGGTTCCTACGGTCCTAACGTGGATCGGGACAAGAGAAGGTTGTGGGAGGAGTTGGTGGGTGTATATTCCTTATGGGGAGGTGCCATGGTGCATGGAGGGTGATTTTAATACTATCCGGTTTCCTAGTGAGCGGTCAGGGCACTGTCGTCATTCTTTGGCCATGGAGAAATTCAGCGAGTTCATATTTGACCTAGATTTTATGGATCTCCCTCTGGTAGGGGGTGAATTCACTTGGTCAAATGGGCGGGTTTGGTCGAGATTGGATAGATTCTTAGTATCTCTTTCATGGGAAGCTAAATATCCGGAAGCAAGCCAGAGAAGACTAGCTCGAGTCAGTTCAAATCATTATCCTATCCTTTTGGATTGTGGGGGTATTCATAGGGGGTGACGGTATTTCAAGTTTGAAAATATGTGGTTAACAGCAGATGGGTTTGTAGAGAGGGTTAGTGGTTGGTGGTCTTCATATAAGTTTGTCGGTATACCAAGTTACATTCTGGCAAAGTAAGTTGAAGGCATTGAAACAAGACTTGAAGAAGTGGAATTTGGCGGTGTTTGGTCATATTGACAACCAAAAGATTTCACTGTTGGAGGAACTGCAGGAACTTGAGAATAAAGAGTTTTTGGGAGATAATACGGAGGAGGTGTTATTGAGGAAGGGATTGGTTATGGCAAACTTGGAGAGGGTCTTGCTATCGGAGGAGATTTCATGGCATAAAAAATCTAGGGCACTTTGGTTGAAAGAAGGCGATAGATGTACGAAGTTCTTTCACAAAGTGGCTAATTCACACCAACGTAACAATGTCATAGAGTCACTTCAATCAGGCTCTCAGGTGATAGCTTCTCCTTCTGAGCTTGAAAATCACATAGTACAGTATTATGAGCCCCTTCTCTTGGAATCGGTTACTTGGAGGCCGAAGCTTGATGCTTTGCATTTTGAGGAAATTGATTCGCAGAGAGTGAGTATTATGGAGAGACCTTTTGTTGAAGAAGAGATCCACAAGGTCATATCTGGCATGGCAAAGGATAAAGCGCCGGGGCCGAATGGTTTTTCAATGGGGTTCTTTCAAACTTGTTAGGATATTGTAAAAGGTGATGTTATGCAAGTTTTTCATGAATTTCACGCCTTTCAGAAGTTTGAAAAATCCATTAATACATCCTTTATTGCTCTTATTCCTAAGAAAAATGGGGCTTCGTCTATTGAAGATTTTCGGCCTATAAGCCTGGTTAGTAGTGTGTATAAGATAATCTCGAAGGTCCTTGCTAACCGGCTTAGTCCGGCGTTAGAACATATTATCTCCAAGTCCCAGAACGCATTTATTCGTGGGAGACAAATTATTGACTCGGTACTTATTGCAAATGAGTGCTTGGATTACAAGTTACGGGAGGGAGGTTCAGGTGTTCTGTGCAAGCTTGACATGGAAAAGGCCTATGACCATGTGAATTGGGAATTCCTTTTATACGTGCTTGAGAAATGTGGCTTTGGGATTAGGTGGATTGCATGGATGCGTCATTGTATTTCTACCGCCCGTTTCTCAGTTTTGGTTAATGGTACACCTGCTAGTTTTTTTGCTAGTTCAAGGGGCCTACGACAGGGAGATCCTTTATCTCCTCTTTTATTTGTCATAGTTATGGAGGCTTTGAGTAGGATGGTGCAGGCTGCGGTTGGGGGAGGTTTCTTATCCGGTTTTCAGGTGGGTAATGGTGAGGGTGGCACTATCGTCATATCACATCTTTTTGCAGATGATACATTAGTTTTTTGTGAAGCAAAGAGTAGCCAGATCCAAACTTTAAGAGCATTGCTACTTTGCTTTGAGGCAGTGTCGGAGCTAAAGGTGAATCTGGGCAAGTCTGAGATGGTTCCTGTGGGTGCAGTTTTTAATATTCTCAGGTTAGCTAGTCTCTTGGATTTTAAGGTGTCCTCTTTTCCAATGAAATACTTGGGTCTCCCCTTGGGAGCATCTTTCAAGAATAAAGCTATATGGGATGGGATAGTGGAGAAGATAGAGAAAAGGCTGGCTGGAAACGAGTGTACTTATCGAAGGGGGGCCGTCTCACGCTTATCAAGAGTACTCTTACTAATCTCCCTACTTATTTTTTATCTTTGTTTCCTATGCCTGTAGGGGTGGTGAACAGGGTGGAGAAACTCTTTAGGGCGTTCCTATGGAGTGGAATGAGAGAGGAGAAGAAATTCCATTTGGTTAGATGGGAGACTGTATGCGCTCCAGTTGTGAATGGGGGGTTGGGTGTTTGTAATTTGAGAATTTTCAATAAAGCTTTATTGAGACAATGGCTATGGAGATATCATCTGGAGGGGGGGTCATTGTGGAGGGACACTATTGATGCTAGATATGGTGTCGATTGGGGTGGGTGGTGCTCTAAGGAAGTAAGCGGGGGCTATGGGGTGGGTTTATGGAAGTATATAAGGAAGGGGTGGCCATGTTTTGTAAATCAAGTTCGCTTTGTAGTTGGAGTCCAGGCTTTGGAAAGGGTTTTTCTGACCTTATACTATATTGCAGCTGATAGGGAAGTTTCAGTGGCTGACATGCGTATATTCTCTCATGGAGCGCATCTGTGGAATATCCTTTTTAATAGGGATCTACATGATTGAGAATTATCTATTGTTTCAGAATTTTTCAGCTTATTATATTCCACGGAGATCCCAGTGACACAGCGAGATAGTTTGAAGTGGAGGTCTAATAACCATAAGTTATGTACAGTCAAGGTGTATTATAGCATCTTGACAACACAACTTGAGATTACTCCGTTCCCTTGGAAGAATATTTGGAGGGCTCGTGTGCCCCCTAGAGTAGCTTTCTTCGTTTGGAGTGCAGCTCTTGGGAAGATATTGATCACGGATAACTTGAGGAAGAGAGGATGCGTAATATTGGACTGGTACTATTTGTGTAAGAAGAATGGAGAATCTGTGGACCATCTATTACTACATTGTGAGGTAACAAGGGTGTTGTGGGATGAGATCTTTCTGAGGGTTGATATTGCCTGGGTTATGCCTATGAGGGTGGTGGATTTGTTGGGATGTTGGTCAAAGCTGCAAGGTTGCAATCAAGTGGCAGCAGTGTGGAAGATGATTCCGCTGTGTATTATGTGGTGTATTTGGACGGAAAGGAATGCCCGCTGTTTTGAAGATAAGGAACGCACAAGTATTGAGTTGAAGAATTTTTTTCTCCACACTCTAATGTGTTGGTTTTCCAATATTGTATTACATGGGGATAATGTTCAGGAATTCTTGTCTTTAATTTATTGCCTTTAGAATGTCTTTAGGAGTTCCTTTGTATACGTCCCGTGTACAAGGACTATGTTTATTTCATTCATATATATAATATCTCTGGCTTAGAGATATGCTCCCTCTAGGTCCAAGATTCAAATCCCACTGCGTGCAAACAATCTCTAGGGGGCCATCGGACAGGGGAATTTTTCCCTTGAATTACCTGAGGTGCACTTGCGGGAAACTTCTTGCCGAGGGCTTGTGCACCCCTGGGATTAGTCGGGACACTGTTCTCGGGCACCCATTGCCAACCAAAAAACATTTATGGGGTAAATACTTTTGCTTACTGGTCATGTTCTTTACTGTTTTCTTTTTCTATCGAATCTATTGCTTAAAATAAAAACGAAGCCTTCATATTTGATATGCCATATGCAAGGGAAGCCTTTTGCACACCGTGTCTTTTATTGTTATGCTTTTCTGAATCGACATGCTCTACAGGCCTCTTTTAATTCTTTATTCCTTTCTTAGTTTACCATCTGTGTGCGTGTCTGTGTATGCACGTGTTATGTCTCAATGTGAAATTTATTCTCCCATACAGCATTATGCGTCACAATAAAGGATCAGCTTCTAGTATTAAGATATCGCAATCTATGTAACATTCCTTGTCAAAGGAGAGAGCCATGCTGCAATGAAGTCTTAGCTAGGCAGCTTCTAGTATTAAGATATTGCAATCTATTCCTTGTTAAATGTCATCATTTTATGGCATCATAAATAGTTTCGATCCTCAATATTACATCTTATATATCACCACTTCATTAGGTTGCTCAATGTACAACTACTTGTTTTAGAAGTGTTGATCTCATGCATCTTCCACTTTTAATTCTCGTGCATCCCCCTGCTCCTCTCTTCTGGTTTCGCTTTTTTAGCACTTATCAAGTTTCTAATTGTATTTTAACTATTTTCTTCCTTCAAGGTTCTCAATGCTCTTTTCAATCTGTGCAAAATAAATAAGAGGAGACAGGAACAAGCAGCTGAAAATGGAATCATTCCACACTTGATGCAGTTTATCATGTCAGATTCTCCCTTGAAACAATATGCGTTGCCTTTACTGTGTGATATGGCCCATGCATCTCGTAACTCGAGGGAGCAATTAAGGGCTCATGGTGGGTTGGATGTGTACTTGAGCCTTCTTGAGGATGGGGATTGGTCTGTTACTGCATTGGATTCTATTGCTGTCTCTTTAGCTCATGACAATGATAACCGGAAAGTGGAGCAGGCATTGCTAAAAAAAGATGCAATTCAGAAATTGGTGAAGTTCTTCCAATGCTGCCCAGAACAGCATTTCGTACACATATTGGAGCCATTCTTGAAAATTATCACGTACATGATCTTGAATCTCTCCTATATCTTTTATTTAATGATGTATGATTCCTCTTTATGTTCTGAATGTTAACTTTGTTGGGACCCAAGTCCCATATTGGGGAATTTTATGGAAAGTGAGTAATTAATGCATGTTGTTGGTGTGACGATTGAAAGTCTATGTCAATAACTCTTGGACGACTCTCAGTCTTTTGTCCCCGGGGTTTTGTTAAATTTAAAATCTTTGCATTTCTGTGTTGCAGGAAATCTTCTCGAATCAATACAACATTAGCTGTTAATGGTTTGACTCCATTGCTTATTGCAAGGTTGGACCATCAAGATGCTATAGCTCGCCTCAATCTGCTCAAACTGATAAAGGTGAGAGGGCATTCCCTGTTAATTTGACATAATTTATTGTCTTCTATCGGTTGGATAAAAATATGAATGACTTCAATATATTATGGCTGAAATTTTCATTCTACTCTGATGAAGCTTAATTAACCAAGTATCAGTGCGGAAGTAGTAGGTAGTTTTTTCATTAGATCCTGAAGGTTAAACTGTATTCAGATCTCTCCTCCCAAGAACATGCTTGGGCAACTCCAACATTTAGGGTAGATGTTGAATGAGCAATACGTGACACATGCTTTTAGGTATTTGATGCTTTTAAGCAATGACGATGCATTGGCCATGCTTAGAAGCAGTGAGAGGCTCTGCAATAACTGAAAATACTGTGTCAAGTGAAAGATTTATATGAACTTATTCAATTTTGGCTCAGATATCTAGGCCATGTTTAGTTTGCAAATTTTGGAGTAAATTTACAGCTTTTAGACATATTTTTTATGGTTTTGTGAAAGGTGAGCGAATTTTGAATATTTTTTAAAGTATGTTTTCTATTGGGGTTTGTGAAAGTGGATGGTAGAGTTGAAAAGTTAGAACACAACTTTTTAAGAGTGGTTTTTGTAAAAGCTGTTTTGATTTTTGTGTTTGAGTAAATGATTGGATGAAAGTTTAAATGGTGTATTTTTTTAGATTTGAAAATGTTTGGTTTGATTTTATAAATTTTTATGGAAAATGATGACATTTTGAAAAATTATGAGAAACTTTGAAAAAACAGGGCAACCAATCATGGCCTTAGCATTTGGGAGTGTTTTTTGTTTTTTTAGCCGAGATGTTGTTCTGGTTGATTCTTGAATAGATGAACTTTTTTATGTTGCTTTTTACTGTGAACCTATTCTTTTTCCTTTACATAAAGAGTCTCTTCTCTTTCCATAGGCTGAGCAGCTTTGTAGTAGAGTTGATTCACTAGGGTTGTTAACAGTAAACCATTTTTAAACTTTAATGAGATGTACGTCATGTTTTTGGGTTTGCACATGGTTCAAAGTTTCTCTTTTTGATGATACAAATACCATATGACAGTAACTAAATGGAGTCCAAAAGTCAGATATGCGAAAATCATGGTTTGATATATATGTTTGTTCATGCTCATTTGAAATCATTTAGAAGTTTCGAATTTTGAACATCTTTCTATTGAGTAAACAAACTATGCTTAAAACTACATCTTTCTATTTGTAGTGTTACAATCAATGAAGGGGCTTCACTTAAATTGTTCATATTGCAGGCTGTTTACGAGCACCACCCACGGCCCAAGCAGCTGATTGTGGAGAATGATTTGCCACAGAAGCTTCAGAATTTGATAGAGGAGCGTAGAGATGGACAACGCTCTGGTGGCCAAGTTTTGGTGAAACAAATGGCTACTTCTTTGCTTAAAGCACTTCATATAAACACCGTTTTGTAAACATGTTTCATTTTTATTTGGCATTTTAACGTTTCTTCAGAAAGATGAGAGAGACAAGGCATTGGAGTCAAGAGCCAGCAGCCTTCAAGAGTTTGGTGTGTTTCTCTTTGTATGCTTTCCTAGATCGCCTTTGTTTTCTACTGCGGTTTTATGTTTTCCTATTATGCTCTCGATTGATTGTAATGTAAATCTTCTTTAAATGATTATCCAGAAAGTGTTCCATTCTGTTTCTCCAAGAAAGAATATGTATGTATATACGTATATTGAGCTTGTGCATCGTGTTTTTTTTTTTTTTTTTTTTTTTTTTTTTGGGGGGGGGTGGGGGAAGGAGGATGGAACTTCTAGCGTTTATTTGAAGTCCTCACTTGTAGCGAAGGAAAATCGTAGTTACAAGGACATTATTAATAAAATAAAATCAACAATTGCAAGTGGAACCCAAACAAACCCAATCTATGACTCAAGACACTCTTAAATGAGGAAGATTCATCTTATCCATTTTAAGCAAACCTTTTAAAAACCATGGAATATCATTGTAATTATTCTATGGGCAGCTACATCCCTGACTTCCATGCGCACCAAATACTCTGTTGGCAAATTAGCTTGTGCATCTCTTATTTTATGAAAGCGGTATAAATCACTGTTTTCAATCTCGTACCGTACCAGCCGGTACGGTTGATATTTTTTGTATCGGCCATTGGGCCGGTACATGTACCATATACGTTTCGTACTGGTCTAAATACTGATCGTACCAGCTTCAATTTCGGCCTGTATCGGCCTATATTTAGGCGGTACTGGCTGATATTTCGGCCTTAAATTTTTTTTTTTTTTTTTTTTTCATTTTTTCAAACTACAAGTTTCTTTTTTTACCTTCAATTCAGACTAGGTTATTTATAATTTATATATATGTATTTATATATAATTTATTCATATATAGACTATTATTTTGAAATATAATTTATATATATATATATCTTTATATATATAATTTTTCATATATTGACTATCCCGAAACGGTATCAATACTGAAATATTTCGTTTCAGTGCCTTGATCGGTACAGCTTCCGGTACGATATTCAAAACATTGGTATAAATTGATTGAGCTATTAGCCTATTAGGCCTGGTCTGGTTTGGTGGATGAGATGAGATGAGATCATCTAATTATTATAATTTTTTCAAATTCACATACAAAATATAATAAATAATTTAATTTTTTCAAATTTTAAAATAAAAAAAATATTTTATTTAATTTTCATCTTATCTCGTCCGTGTAACCAAACTAGACTTTATAATCTGATGGGTGAAATTGGACTGGACTCCAAAGTCTAAGAAGGATAGAGTTTTTTTTTTTTTTTTGATGGGTAGCACAAGGCTGGATTTTATGAAAAGGAAGAATGATACAAGGTTTAATAAAAACAAATCCTTTTGTCGTGGATGAAAGTCAATCCATCATAAATTCAAAATTAAAGAAGTGGATATTCTAAAGTCAGCTTCCAGACTCATCTTAAAATAATACTACAAGTTCTAAAGGAAAATAAACTCTTTGTAACGTTCAAAAGGTGTGTATTTTGATCAGAGTAGTTTCACCATTTTAATTCTATTTGTGTATAAAATCATCACTTTTCAATAAAAAATAAATTACGCCCTTCTAATTATCGATTACAAATTCCAAATTTAATTATTTTCCAACTTTATTTATTTTGATAAAAAAATAAAATAATCAATTCTAAATAAAAAGCACAACATTGTATTATTCGATTATAGGTTGGAAATGCACAAACTTTCATTTTTCCTAAATTTATTTACTTCGAATATTCAGCAGCAGCCATAAAATAACTCAATAATTATCAATTATGAATAACAAATACATGTTCCCTGCTCCTATGTGCCCATATAGGTAGTGCAATTACATCCCTTATTGCAGGCATAGCTTGGACTGATTTGCTGGACATGTCTAGTGCAATTACACACTAGAGGATTCACTCACCTCATCAACCACACACCTAGTTCGACAATAATATGGATTGCTCCATCTTTGGAACAACTCATTATTGGGCGTCATCATTCTAATAAAGTAATGTAGTGCACAACATGCAATAACGATTAGACTTGCCTAACTTCTTCGTATCGAGGCCTTGAGGCCAATATTTATAATTGGTTTTTCAATACACCGAATGTGCGTTCAATAATATTTTTTAGGGATGTATGATAATAATTGAAATAATTTTTATTTCTCTGAAATGAACGCCCTCTATTACGATCAGACCAGTGATACCTTTGTCTGGGATATGGGGGCATAAATCCTTTGTACAGATAAAAGCCGAATCAACTAGACAATAACAGCATGGCCATACTCAATATATGCTCAATAAAGTAACTATAACTGCAAAGTCATCCAAACATATTAAGAAAATGTAAAGTCAAATATTGTTCAACAATAAACATTTGTCAAAGGTATACATAAATGAACATGGTAAACGCTTATCCCTCAAACTAATAAGCATAAAATACCAAGCTGGACACTCATGCCTCGATACCCTCATCCATGACTTCAGTTCAAATTCCAAGCCCACTCACCCCTACAAGCATCAAAAATTGCAAGGAAGAATTTATACATTGACTGATCAAGTAATCGCTTGAAAGCCTTATTAAATTGTTCGGGGGCAATGAAGGCCTAATTGCTTCCAGCAACGTCATACACTGAGTCTGACGATCAAAGCTGGCATCAGACTCAATGTTGGTCAACCCTTTGTTGCACTTCCTGAACATTGTCCCATACCTCCCATCCTCATACGCCTTCGCCCTGGTAGTAGCACTATGAGAAATTTCTTGAAGGCACTGTCTAAATTCTGGCAGCATCTGCATGGAAGGCCCTCCCCTCTGTAGTCGACAAAACAATGAGCATACGCAGCAAATAATGGTGTCCTTGGTTGCATGGACACGTCCATATCATCGACATCAATGGGCAATCTTTGTTGATTGCCCAACGTTCGACCCTAGTTTCACAACCCCTCTTAAAGCAGCTGCTCGTCGTCACTTGTTGGGGGACCTTGAGTCGACACATGATGCAGTGTTCCAGTGGCAACTGACGACCCAAAAATTGTGCAAAGTGTCTCGTACTCTAGGCATCTCAAGTTATGGAATTGTTTGAATGTAGGGTTCGCCTAACATTGAAATCATAAAGAAATATTGTATTCAGTTCAAAGTAACCATGTATTACAACATCAAATCGTGAGACCGCAATCCACAAACTGACACATGACCTAGCACACACTCTTCAGAAAATATCTATCTGCCGCCAATATTGACAGTAAGTAATGCCCAAGTGGAACTTAAAAACTTCTACAAAATATGTTGAACAAGGAGCATATGGGTACCTTCAATGCATTCATTCAGTGTTCCTCATTACCAACTAGGGTCTTGGTCTCCACATCCCATCCCGTATCGGTTTGATTCATTAGATCTGTAAATAGGCATTGCCTTGCCTTAAGACGTTGGATTTTTCCTTTCACTTGATCTGCATAGAAAACCCTTGGGCCAAGTTCAAATGGCTGTTGAGCAAGCCGAACATGGTCTCGGCTTGTGATCTTTCCTCCTCTCAGTGTACCGTTCAGGCTTTCCCCATACAACATCTCGATGAGGATATCCTCCATCCCATCATTCCATAGGTCCCGATCACGGATGGTTTTCGCATCAGCCATAGGGTGCTAATTATTGCTCAATATGACAAGGCAACATTTTCAAACCAATAAAAACACATATATTGAACCCAATAACTAGAAAATATAAAAGCATTACAAGGTTTAACTAGCAAAAGGCTTTAACAGCTAGAACATCAAGATATTAGCGTGCCAAGTGGGGTATCCACGTCAAGCGAGAAAGTAAAAGGGGACCATTAAGAGGGACCTATAGCATTATTCGTATACATATATATATATATATTGAACCAAAAACATATATAAACAGAGAAAGAACACCAATACCAAAGACAAGACAATGTAAAGCACGGGGTTTGAGCTAACAGCCACACCAACTACACCACGGGTTGAGCCAACAACTATACCAAATTATACCACAGGTTTGAGCCAGCAGCCACAACACACATACATGAAACATAACAAATACATACATGCCCTTTTAAACACAACATAGCTAAAATAGAGCACCAACACCAACACCCACAGACACAATCTAATCAAAACTGCAATAATCACGAACCCATTCTCCAGTAAATAATCCATCAAGGGTAGACAACATGTAGACATATTATTGATAGTGTTCATTTTATATGGATGAGAACTTGAAATAGGAGGGTAGAAACGCTTACCTGGTAGGAGAGGGTCTTCAGACCCATGGTGGTGGAGGTATGGACACTACGGCGTTTATGGGTCGAACTAGGGATGGAGATGCGAGGCTTGTAGAGGTTGATGGAGGTGCCATTCTCACATGGGTGGAAAATACTTTGCTCTTCCTACTACTTGAGTGGCAAGCAAAAGTAGGATGTTAGTTTGGATACGGGGAGGCGCGCACTTTAAAAATCATATGTTACAAATCTCCCCCTTTAAAGGAAATGTTGTCCTTGCGATGAAATGTACCTCAATCAAACAAGTATGGGTACTTGGTCCTCATGTCTTCCTCTCGCTTCCAGGCGGCCTTATTCTCCATGTGATTGCTCCATAACACCTTGACCATAGGAATGGTTTTATTTCAAAGTACCTGAGCCTTCCGCGTGCGAATCGCTACTAGAAACTCCTCGTAGGTGGGGTCTTTGTGAATTTGGAGGGGCTCATACTCTAATACGTGCGTAGAGTGTGATGCCCCCAACCTCTACTTTCGATATGGCAGTGATTAAAGCGTCGAGACATGCAACACTGGGTTGCATACCCCTCCTCGTTCATGACAGTTAACATGCAAAACATTTTCTATATTTCTAGCAGCATGAATAAATAACAACGGAAAAATAAACAAGGGCTTGATCAATAAACACGGTACCAAATCATATTTCTATTATATCCCAAAATATCATGTTCTAAACACTCATACAAAATAATGGGTCCCTAAACACTGACCCTTCATAACCTCAAAATACTTTATTGTGCTACATAATTAAAAACATTATCCTTCATCTTCTTTCTCTAGGTTCTCTTGAAGGTCCTCTAATAGTCACATTATGATTTCCATATAAACTTCAATCATGTCAAAATGGGCTTGAAGAGTATATTCGTCTTCGATCATATCAGACCAGATGTCCATTATGTCACTTTCTTCTAAACCTGTTACGACTTCTACTATTCCAAGGAGAATGGTAGTAGAACTACTATAGTGAGATTTTAAGAAATCTCAGTAAGTTATGCTGCAAACGTACAGAGAGATAACATAAGCATGTATAAGGTAAACATGAACATGAATGCATGAGCATGAACGCGCGCATTTTAATAAACCATATTGTTCTCCCATCTATATTCCTTTTAAAAAACATATGAACTTGTAACAATATAACTTTCACTTTCTTGTTCATTCATGTCATCTAATCTTTTTCAATATAAATACTTATGGATACCTCATGGTTTCCACTAAGAATTGTGTGCAACTGCTAGTTACCGCACCACATTACAGTCCTTTCAACTAGCTGTGAGTACGTCATAGGAGACACACTTAGGCATATTGATGCGCCTTCGCCATGAGTTCCCTTTTAACTTTTGGCAGATCAAGTCACCTTCACCAAAAGTTCACAATCAATATGGCAGATCACAAAGGCTTCAACGTACTTACAACATTTCGCACCCACTAGCGTTAGGCGTTTGAAAGAGGACATACATATAACAAAAAAAAAAATGGTCATTGTAATTAGCAAAACATTAATGCAAGCAACTATGTTTAAACTCATTGAAGGAATTCAATTGATGAAATCCAAGCCCTAGTGTAACACCCTGCCTAAAAAGCTCCTTAGGGCTTGACCTTAGTAGCCTCAGTCCTAGTTAATTAGGAGTTAAGCTATTTGAGAATAAGAACAATTTTAGATTTTTGAGTTGGCAAGAGGATCGTGTACTTTGGGTTTAGTATAATTATTAGAAGATTCTAGTGCAATATTGATTTTGAGGAAAAAGAAAATTTTTGGAGCTTGATTGGTTAGTAATATTATTTTGGAGAATTTTTAGTACTTTATTAATTTTGGGGATAAGAAGCCAAGATGCCCATAAGGGAATGACACATGGCATATTGGATGGTTGTCACATTAATGGGCTAAGCAATTTGGGTTAAATATTTGATGGAATCGAAGAAGGTCCAAAGAGTGATTTACGAGAGGCGAAAAGACTTTAAGGCCCTAATACACTAAAGATGTGATGGGCTAAGGTTAAGATGTTTAAAAGGACATAAGGCCATTAGACCTAACATAGTAAGAGTGAAGGCCTTAGGCCCAACTTGGAAGACATGAGAACTTAGGCCTCACTTATTGGACACAAGACTATGGGCCTAGCTATTTAGACCCAAGGTATTAGGCCCAACTTAGTATGCATAAGGCCTTTTGGGTCAAGCATGGTATAGGTTTGACCCGTGACCCAACTATGTCAAGGTAAGCCTTTCAAGCCCCATATTTGTGGATCTTGAGATCTCTTTTAATCCTTCAAAATATAGAAACAAGGCTCCCAATCACTCAAACCCAAAAGCCTTTGGACCATTAACCCACACTCATGACCCTTTTAAGCCCACAAGGCCCAAAGCCTTGTTTTGCTCTATTTCACTCTTCAATTTGAAAGCCCAATACACCATACCATGAGTTTCCTCAACCCATGTCATACCCTAAGTACCCAAATTAAGTTTTGAAATTGGGTTAAGACCATTAATCAACTTACCTATGATTAGTGATCTTTAAACCATATTTTAGAGCTTAATTTTCTTTCTTAATCTTGTTAGCCTTTTTTATCTGAATTTTTCTTGTTTCATTATTCAATTACATCATTATTAGATCATATTAAGACCCTAGATAAACCTCCACACATGTCATTAGAAGAAATGACATATCAAACCCCAAACTACACCAAATGGCACACATGTGTGCTCTTTGTGTGCAATGGACTATTTTGCCCTTAAGCCCAATCCCTTTGTGCCTTTTTCTCAAGGGAACTATGGTCCTTAAACACCTCACATGACCCCTTTAAGCCCAAACCAAGCCTTGGACAAATTTTGGTTTCAAAAACTAAACTAAAAACCAAAACTGATTGCACCCAAAGGACTAGTTGGCTGGGAACCGAATTGGTTGAGTTTCAACCACCTTTCCGCCCATGGCTGAGCCACCACCCCATGTTACCTCCAACATCACCCAATCCCCAAGAGGCCCTCATGGTCATCATGAGCTTTGACCAGTTTTTCCACCCAAAGAAGGCACCCAAAATCGAATGGCTTTTGTGCTAAACTCCATTTCAACAACAACCCTCTATTGCATCTTCTTTGAGATGTACCTTCATGATCACATGACACCCTCCACCTTATACCACTTGAAAAAGCCTTCAAGAAGTGACTATTGACCTACTCAAATCAGCCTTGAAGATGAGCCAAGAAGATGAGTCAAAGCTATGATCAAATATGCCTAAAGAAAACCACTTTGAACCCGTCAGCCCCATGGTTGGATTTTGTTAGTTTTTCTTCTATGTCTTCTACACCATGACATGACCAGCACCTTCAGCTTCATTTTAGCACCTGTAGTGATAAAATCATGGTGGCTTTAGGGGACTATTCACTCTGCACAAGTGACACAAGGTGATGAAGTGCAAGCCGAAAAATCAACCCCTTACACTACCGCCCATGTCATCCAATCACCATGGACTTAGGCCAACGTCTTGACCCATTTGGCCACCACCCCCTCATTTCCTCCACACCTCATCTCTAGCTCCCTCTTGAGCATTGAGAGCCATCTTCCCCCTTAGTTTTGAGAGAAGCCAAAAGGTGTGTGAGCTTGAGTGTTCTTGGAGTTCTTGTGCTAGGAGCTTGAGTGGGCTATGAAAATTGTAAGTTTTCTTCCCAAGATCTTAGTTTACATCTAAAGTTGTGAATTTAAGTGTTGGAGTATTTTTGGATGAATTTAAAAAAGGTTACCATGATTGATTCAAAATTGTGTTCATTAAGAATGTTTTAAGTGTTTAAATTGTTTTAAGTAAAAATTTTAGTCATGGCATGTCTTAGCATATTTTGATATGATTTATTAATATCTTAGAATGATCATGGAAGGTTTATTTTTTTATTATAAGCATGCCATGATAGGTTTCAAATTCTATCTTATTTTGATCATCAAAACATGCATGAGTTTTAACTAAGTTGTGCTGAAGGCATGAAGTTTGATTATTCCACCTAGGTTTGATGATTAAGCATTTAGAAAACCTTTTGATTGGGATAAGAATGAAAATTCATGTTTTGGGTTAATTTTGAAAGCATGACTTTGTGATTTACAATAGGAACATCAAACTTGATTAATGGAGGATTAATGAAGATTAAGGTTTTTAGCCTTGATTAAGTGTTCGGATGAACTTGCTCACCAAAGAATTGGCCCTTATCATATCATTAAGGACTATAGTGATTGTTTGTGACTAAAGAAGATGGCATAAGCATGCATTCATGGGGATCAATAGTTGAAAAATACACTAAAGCATCAACTAGAGTGCATGCCACGGGTTGTGATTGTTTGAGCAAGTTGCACTTTAAATCTATAAGGATATAGATGGTTTTAGAATATCAACAATATGAGTTCCATGAAATTTGGTTAAATTTGAGGTTTGTTTGTAAATAGTAAAAGTTTAGGGCCTTAATGGCAATTTTGAAAAGTTTAGGGGTATTTTTGTAAATAAATATTTTTGAAGCCTTTGATTATGAACCTCATCCATAGTGATATAAATCCTAACTTAGTATGAATTTGATTTCAGATTTGATTTCAGATGCCACGACTTTTCAAACTCAGAAAGTTTGTTAGTTGGCCTCTAACTTACACCTTGATAAGTTATATATGACTTATTGATAATTGTCATATTCATGTGATATTTTCACCATTTTAGCATATTGTATCCATAAATGTCATTTTCACATGAAAGCTTACTATGCACATGCCATGAAAATAAATTTTGTCATGACCCCAAAGGCTAGGATGAGGAATTATCCTAGTGAAACTCCTATGTCCACTCTGGAGTGTTTAATAATGGAATGGTAACCTCTGGGTTGACGAATAACAGTCAAAATGTTATGACACATAAGGCTGGTGGGAGTATATGTTATGATGTTATGTTATATTACCAATGCATTGAGAACGAGTCTACAGACAACGTAGTTTTAACTAGAATTGTACTATGGTCACTGGCAGGTACTCACAGTGCATATGAGGAGCTGTGACGATACAACACGTTATGATGTTACGAAAAGGAATGATTTGCTAAAATGATGAAACGTTAAGATTATTTTTCCTGTAAAGTGAAAAATGTTCTCTAAAATAAAATGTGTCTCAATTTTTCTGAAAATGTTTAGGAATTTGGATGAGAGACACACACTGATTTTTCACATTTCATGCTTTTCATATTTATCATTCTTCATGCTTAATTTATCTTTGTGCACGTTGGTTGTTTAACTTAATGAGATTTCGAGTAAATCTTACCCCTTGTGGACCCACTATCATTCGGAATGATAGAAGTTGTGTCAGGATTCGAGGAGAATGGACTAGATGGAGCGTTGGATCTGACTGATTGAGGAGGAGCCAGTCCTCGAGAGAAGACTGGACTTGATTCTTATGTTTATAGCACCATTCCTTCATACTCTTATGTTTAGCTTATGCTATTATTTGGCCTTGAACCTATGATGATCATTAATGCATTGGGATGTTTTTAGTTATTTCGCCCTTAATCTGCTGCGATTATTGCATTATGCTAGTTGCACTTATAGGATGCATTGCATACTAACTTTCATATACAGGGGTATGTAATCTTGTGTTATATGTCTCGATGCTCTAAGTCTCTATTCCATTCTAAGCAGAGGTTGGGGCGTCACACCTAGGAACCTTTCGTATTTGATTTTTCAGGTTAAGAATTTGCAGTCAGTCACATCAATTTGGGATCGTCTAAATAATACAGAAAATTTTATAAATTAGTACTTGAATCTCCTCCTTGTGGAAACGATATTCTTTTTGCCTTGTTCTACTTGTCACGACCCATGCACTTGCGGTAGAGTCTAGGGACCATCAAACTTTTGGTGCCGTTGTCAGGGAGGATTGTTTTCAATATTAATGAAATAAATTACTGTATTAACTTAGACTGTATTGTTCTATTTTGTTATTCATTTAGACTAGCCCTACCCTCTCGAGGCCAAATTCCATCATTTTCTAGGGCTTTTAGGTTGTTTTGTGTTTCTGTTTGTCAATTTACGTTTTCTATATTTAGTGTATGCTACGTAACTGTGAGCTAATTGAGCTTTTTGATCCAAAAATTGAGAGAACACTACGTGCACTAAGGAGAAAACAAAGATTGGAGCTAGAGCGAGAACAAGCAGTAGCCATGACAGATAACCAGAATAAGAGGGTGTTGCATGACTATGTCGTGCCGAATGTCAATGGTGCTCAACCCAGCTTTGTGAGACCTACAGTCAATGCTAATAATTTTGAGATTAAGCTTGATCTCATCCAGATAGTGCAGCAGTAGCAGTTTGGTGGAGGACTTGCTGAGGATCCACATGCACATTGATGTAGAATGCGAAACAGAACAAGAAAATATGCTGGGAATCTCTACTCGCACACTCTTGGATAAATTACGCTGGAGTCACACTAGACAATAGGGCAATTTATGAAAAAAAAATCAATACTCTCTCATTTATTCATTGAGCAATCTCCTTTAATAGCTATGGATATTACAAATTTGAATTGCAACAAACATAGCTGAAAATCAGCTTTATGATACCAACGAAAATTCAAATTTAAACTAGCTACGATTAGCTTTGCATAACCAAAAAATAAAACTAGACTTTGAAATTTAAAAAAAATGGCTAAGTGATCAAATCTTCAGCCTAGTAGAGTCTACGGACACAGATCTTCCATCACCAGTCAGCCACCACACACCTTGCCAACTGTTTGGAGATTTATGATACAATTAAGATGAATAGAGTTAGTGATGATGCTATTCAGCTCCGACTTTTTCCATTTTCTATAAAGGATAATACCAAGGCCTAGTTGAATTCCAAAGCGCCCAACTCTTTCACCACCTGGAGTGCCTTGTCACAAAAGCCTAAGTAAGTATTTTTTTCCCAGGTAAGACTGCCAAACTTAGAAATGATATTATCAGTTTTGTTCAGTTTGATGGTGAATTTTTGTATGAAGCCTAGGAGAGGTTTAAAGAATTGCAGAGGAAGTGTCCACATCATGGTCTTCCTGATTGGCTGATTGTACAACTTTCAGTAATGGATTAACACATTCAATTAGGATTACCATAGATGTAGCTGCAGGAGGTAAGTTAATGAGTAAGACAACAAAAGAAGCACATGAGTTGTTAGAAGAAATGGCCTCTAACAATTATCAGTGGTCTAATGAAAGATATATGTCAAAGAAAGATCCAGGTATGTATGATGTAGATGGCATAAACATGTTGAGTGTCAAGGTTGATTCTCTAGTAAAAATGTTCGGTAAGCTGGGTAATGTGAATTTTGTTTCTAGTCCTGTATTGAGTTGTGATTTATATGGATGAGCTCTGATTGTATGCAGGTAGAGCAAGCCCAATTTTTGTCTAATTTTAACAGGTAGCAGCAGCAGAACAACCCTTATTCCAACACATACAACCCAGGTTGGAGGAATCATCCAAACTTTTCATGGAAAGATCAAGGTAACCAAGGTAGCAATTCTAGACCTTTCCATCCTCTTGGTTTCCAACCAAGACCATCCCAACCAGAAAGTAAGTTGCCTAGGGAGATAGCTATTGAGAAGTTAACCAATGCCAGTTCAAAGAGATTTGAGAGACTGGAAGCAAAGGTTGACCAGTTCACAAGTTCCAACATAAATGTGGAGGTGCAATTGGGGCAGTTAGCCAATTCCATCAATTCTCATGGACATGTCAATTTGCCTAGTAAGACAGAGGTCAATCCAAAGGAGCATTGCAAGGCAATCATCTTGAGAAGTGGTAAGCAACTTGGTCAGGTAAGTGGTGAGACAGTAGTTGGTGATGAACAAGACCATGAAGAGGTGAGTAAGAAGGTCGGTGAAGAAGTTGAGGACCTAGCCAAGACACCATCCCCACTACCACCAGTTGAACCTTATGTCCCTTGCATTCCTTTTCCTTAAAGGCTTAAGCAGAATAAAATTGATCAATAGTTTGTGAAGTTTTTGAAAGTGTTTAGGTAGCTTCACATTAATATTCCTTTGCGGATGCCTTAGCATAGATTTTTGCCTATAGGAGGGCTCCAATGAACTCTCATTATTCTTTGGTACCACCTCGCTGGTCGGGGGTACCATAGTCCTCTTGCTTTTCACCATGGGGATGATCTTCTAAACTTGTCACAACTTCTGCCATTTCGATTGGGGAATGGTAATGAAAACTACCACAATGAGATTTTGAAAAATCTCAGCAAGTTAGCATACAACATACAATGATTAACATAAGCATACAAGTAGCAAACCATGGAATGCATGCATGAACATGTACTTGACACATGATGCAACCCAAAACTTGACTAATGCACTTGACCTTTCAAAAGACATGTAACAGATTCTTTGGACTTTAAGGAAAAACATTCTTTGACATCAATTCATATCTTATCAGATCACGTGATCCATATCAAATCTTATCATATCATGTCATATCACGTGATTCATATCACGTGATCCCTATCATGTGAGCTCATTGCCTTGTTCTTATAATACATGGTGGACATATCACGACTCCCCTAAGCATCGCATGTTCCTACTAGTTACCGCACCACCAACGGTTCGTACTCCGTGGTGGATATGTCTTATTCATATTCATTGTAACATGATAGTACTTCGTTAAGTTATTAGCCTTAGTCATGGCACCCACTAGCGTTAGGTGCTACCTCGCTCCAACATCATTTCCAAAAAGATCCATTCAAGGCACGCTGATGGTTCTTTGTCAACTCAGGGATTACCACTCTATTTTTAAGTACTCCAGAGTGGACAGATGAGTTCTACCAGGACATTCCCCCATCCTAGCATTTTGGGTCGTGATAAAACATTTTCTTTAATATTTTTCTTTTTCTTTTAAAAAGACATTTTATCCAAATACATGTGACATGAGACTTAAGACGTGTTCCTTCTTACACTTGGCATGTGCCACATGAGATGCATCATCAAGCGTAACATATTCAAATCATGGCATGATAACATATGACATACGTAATATCAAAACAACTTCATGAACATAGAAGAACATGACTTGGTCGAAACATCAAGGGCATGTAACATGAAAAATTTCACATTAACATGTTTCAAACTTGGAGCATAATAGATAAAATCCATGGCAAGGGTGAATCAAACATGAAATTATGACAACATCACATAAATCCGAAGCACTTAACCTTACAATAACTGAACCTTCAAGACACATGAAACATCAACATAACCTCAAGCAAAACATGTACATGTGAATCATGGCATTTTCAACATAGATCCGAATCATATAACCTCTTTCATGATCTTATACAAAGTTGAAACAACATATTCAACCATGTAAAACATAGATTAATAATCAAAGGTAATAATAACAAAAAAAGATTTACACAAATATATACGCATGTTAACCAAACTAAGTTGAGTGTTTACTTACAAAAATTCTTCAAGAAAGCACTAGCAAGCTGCAAATGGAAGTATAACCTGTTAGAACAAGGGTTTTGAACCCTAATCCATGTGTGTGAGTGTGTGTAACGTTTCTAGGGTTCATCACGTGTTGTGGGAAATACTTCAACTTTTCGGCTTTAGGATTTTTGAACATGAAACCCCTTCAAGTTCACGTAACCATGGCTAAGTTATGAACATATGAGATGTGTGCGTGTGTTTGGCCGATTGTATAGAGGATGCAAGTCTTCAAAGTTTCAGCTTCTCCTCCCCTCGGAAAACCCTAGGTTATTTCAAGATGAAATAACCTTGAAATCATACGTGACCTGTGGCGCCCCCATGCCCCGCTTGGGATTTGACGAAAACTGAAATGTTGGGTCATGCAACACAAGGTTACATACCCCTCGTACATGACAGATAAGATGCAATGCACCTAATGATAACTAGTAGTATGCAGTATATCACAACAAAAAGTCAACTTAAGTCAAATAATAGGACAATAATCATGGTACCGTAGCACATAAAAACCCAATGTTTCATATCTCATATGAGTCATCAAAATTAGTTAAGTGTTCCCAAAAGAGACTCCTAAAATACGGGACCAATACATCCAATTATCAAAAGAGTTATTTCCCAAAGGTGGTCCCATAACATTGGTCTTTATCTTGAGTGAGAATAGGGCTTCACTCATTTCTCTGAGGCCCGATCCTTGTCCTGATTGTGGCATCTTTTAAACTTTTCAATGTCCTGAACTATCTCAGTAATAGCTTGGTCAATTGACTCAAGATGATCCAAAATGGAAGGCCTGGACGAGCTTATGACAATCTTAGGCACGATCCCCTCTGGAGGAGGTGTTGTCCTCTTGCGCTTCGTCATTAGGGTTTACTAAACCTGTCACAGCTTCTACCATTCCAAGTAGAGGAATGATAGTGAAAATTACAACAGTGAAATTTTGAAAAATCTCAGTAAGTAAACAAATAACATGTAATAGATATTATAAGCATATGTAAGCAAACTTAACAATGAATGCATGGACATGAGACTTTACTTACATATTTGACTTTTCAAAAAGATATTTTGTACATCATAACCTTTTCTTTCATAAAACATTATTTCTTCATTTCATACTTATTCATTTAACATACTTGTGAGCTTAATTCTTGATCATATATCATAGCTTTGAGCTCGAGGCCTTTCTTAACTTTTAACATATAAATGGATACCTCACATTTCCCCTATGCACCGTGTGTTTCCTGCTAGTTACTGCATCAACCATTGATGACTTTGACTAAGTTGACTACGTCTTATTTTTAATCATTCATATTACGGCAGTTCGCTTCGCCTTCACCATAGGGCATCCACTTGCTTTAGGTGCAATCCTGCTCCAGTATCCTTTTCTTTTAGGAATCATTTGAGATCCGCGACTGTACTTCATCGACCTAAGGGTTACCACTTCATTTTAAACACTCCTGAGTTGATAGAGGAGTTCCACTAGAAAATTTTCCCGTCCTAACCTTTGGGGTCATGATAAAACTTTAAAAGACTCTTTATCAGATTTTCACAATCCTAATGTATGTGACATGACAATGAAACTTTGAACTTTCATGAGACACATGCAATGTCGAATGCTTCATCATAACCATATGACATTAAAATATGCAATTCCAATACATTTCGCGTTACAGCTTGAAAATATTAGAACATACGAATATGCTCTTTTATAAAAATTCTAAGGCATTAAATATCAATCAAAAAACAAACATTCAATATTTTCCATGTAGTGGCCGAAACCTAAAAATCCTACCACATCCAAGAATCGGTCTTAGCTCAATTAACTTCAATCACAAAATGATCATACCTCATCCATAGTAATAGTCGAGACCTTAAAGTTTGAAAACATGCATTTCAATCAACTTTTCATTAACTTAAAATATTCTAATGTGTTAAATAAAATTTTAACAATGAACATTCATGGGTGGCCAAAAATGCTAGTGATCATACTTATTAAAGACAAGCAATATCATGAACTAAATTTCATACATGATTTGGTCAAGTAGCAAGCATTATTATACAAGTCAAACATTATGCAATCCGAACCCTAAGATGGCTTCTTATTCCATTTTCATAACATGAATAGATTCCATTGACCATTCTACTCATACATGAGATAGTCATGCTAAGAAGAGATTATATCACATGGAAGAAACATCAATATCACAAACATTCACATGAAACCGAACAATCAACAAGTTCACATGACATATACATAAAATATCCAAGTACAAGTTAGAAGTTTACTTAAAAAAAATCCACAATAGATAGCAAGCAAGCTGAAAAAATATATAGTAATCGTTAGGTTCATCATTCAAGAAAAACCTTAACTTATGTGATTAAGTATTGTGCTCTTGACATCTTTTTTCAAGAAAAAGACTCCAAACATTCAGACCTTCCTTCCTTGAGTTCGAAACTTACCTACAACAAAAATCCTAGCTCATAGAGACACTATAGCCATGGTCTTCCTCAATTGTTAAGTTACCGTATGGCATCAGCTAAGTTAAAAGAGTTGAAAACTCAATTGCAAGAACTGGTTGATAAGAGATTATTCAGCCGAGTACTTCGCCGTGGGGAGCGCCGGTTTTATTCATCAAGAAGAAGGACTCTCAGAATGTGTATAGACTATCGAGAACTTAACAAGGTGACCATCAAGAACAAGTACCCACTTCCTAGAATCGATGATTTGTTTGGTCAGGCTCAAGGAGCAGTTGTCTTCTCAAAGATTGACTTGAGATCAGGGTACTATCAATTGAGGATAAGAGACAAGGATGAGCCCAAGATTGCTTTCATGACGAGGTATGGGCATTATGAATTTAAAGTGATGTCTTTTGGGTTAGTTAATGCCCCTGTCGCTTTTATGGATTTGATGAATCGGGTGTTTCGTCCTTTTTTGGATTCTTTTGTGGTGGTGTTCTTGGATGACATTCTGATCTATTCTCGAGATTTGGAAGAGCATGCTTGTCACCTTCGTCTGGCACTTGGGAAGTTAAGAGAGCATCAATTGTATGCTAAGCTAAGTAAGTGTGAATTTTAGTTGGAAGAAGTTAAGTTTCTTGGACATGTGATTTCCCAAGAGGGAGTGGCTGTAGATCTTAGTAAAGTGGAAGTTGTTTTGTCATGGCCTCGCCCTTCAACAGTACGTGAGATACGGAGTTTTTTGGGACTTGCCGGTTATTATCGAAGATTTGTGGAAGGATTTGCTCGGCTATCCGGACCTCTCACTGCCTTGACTAGGAAGAATACTGAGTTTGTTTGGTCAGACAGATGCGAGAGAAGTTTCCTAGAGTTGAAGAGGATGTTGACAACAACACCTGTTTTGGCACTCTCGGAGCCACACAAGCCCTTTGTGATTTTTAGTGATGCATCCAAGTTTGGATTGGGATGTGTTCTTATGCAAGAGGGATGAGTTGTCGCTTATGCATCTCGTCAGTTGAAAATTCATGAGAGGAATTATCCCACGCGTGATTTGGAATTGGCGACTATAGTTTTTGCTCTTAAGATTTGGCAGCATTATCTGTATGGTGAAGTCTGTGAAGTTTACACTGACCATAAGAGCTTGAAACACCTGTTTACTCAGAAGAATCTCAATATGAGGCAGAGGCGGTGGTTAGAGTTGATTGGTGACTACCAATGCGAGATCAAGTATCATCCAGGAAATGCGAATCTAGTCGCTGATGCTTTGAGTAGGAAGTCTCAACAGGTGGACGAAGTAGAGTCATCGGATTTGGACTTTCCCCTTTGTGTGATGAGAAGACTTCTTATTGAGAGTTCGCAGCAAGAATAATTGTTATCTTCAGTTTTGGATGTCCGAGTAGCTGATTTCGAAGAATTGAAGACTCTCCAAATAACGGATCCAAAGTTGTTAGCTATCAGAAAAAAGAGTCAGGAAGTCTAGAGGACCCTTGCATTATAGCTTGGATAAAGATGGTATTCTTCGGTTTCGGGATCGTATAGTGATTCCCCGAGATTCAGAATTTAAAGAGCGAATTTTGGCAGACGCTCATGCAGCTCCCTATTTAGTTCATCCTGGAAGCACAAAGATGTACCGAGATTTAAGGATAAATTTTTTGTGGGAAGGGATGAAAATGGATATTGCCATGTTTATTGAGAAATGTGACACGTGCCGTCAAGTTAAGGTTGAGCATCAAAGACCTACTGGTAAACTTCAACCTCTCCCTATTCCTGAGTGGAAGTGGGACGATATTTCTATGGATTTTGTTGTGGGCTTGCTGAGGACCCCTAGTGGAAAGAACTCAGTTTGGGTGATTGCTGATCAGTTGACCAAGAGTGCCCATTTCTTGGCTATCAATAATACCGACTCTTTGGCTAAGTTGACTCGGTTGTACGTCAAAGAGATAGTGCGTTTGCATGGAGTACCTAGGAGTATTGTATCGGATCGGGACCCGCGGTTCACTTCCCATTTTTGGAAAAGTTTGCAGGCAACTTTAGGCACGAAGTTGAAGTTTAGTACTGCATGTCACCCTCAAACAGACAGTCAATCAAAGCGCACTATTCAAACTCTTGAGGATATGCTGCGGTCTTGTGTCATGGAATTTCAGGAAAGTTGGGAGAATCATCTGCCGCTAATTGAGTTTTCTTATAATAATAGCTTTCATTCCTCCATTCAGATGGCCCCGTATGAAGCTTTGTATGGAAGGAAGTGTAGATCACCCTTGTGTTGGGATGAAGTTGGCAAGAGTAAATTAATTGGGCCTGAGATAATTCAAGAAATGAAAGATCAAGCTCGGTTTATAAGGACTAAAATGGCGGAAGCACAAAGTCGCTAGAAGAGTTATGCAGATACAAGGAGAAGAAACTTATCCTTTGAAGTAGGTGATTGGGTTTATCTCAAAGTCTCTCCTATGAAAGGTGTTAAGCACTTTGGTAAGAAGGGAAAACTTAGTCCGAGGTATGTTGGCCCTTTTCAGATTGTAGAGAAAGTTGGGTTTGTTGCTTATAGAGTTGCATTTCCAGACTATTTTGGGGAAGTTCATGATGTGTTCCATGCGTCGTCGTTGAAGAAGAGTTTTGGACAACAAGAGCCACGCTTTGTTGACCCTGAACGAATTCAACTTCAACCTAACCTTACTTATGAAATTGCTCCGACGCTGATTGTGGATTGGAAAGAGCAAAGGTTAAGGTCCAAGACAATACCTCTGGTGAAAGTGTCATGGGGCGATCCATTGGCTCAAGATTTCTCTTGGCAGAGAGAAGCCGACATGAGGGAGCAATATCCTTATTTGTTTGATTGACTCTGGCGGTATGTTTATTATGTCTTCTTCTAGTCGAATCTTATTCCTGTCCTAGTTTAATGTTTGACCTTGCCAATTTCAAGGACGAAATTTTATTTAAGGGGGGAGGATGTAACACCCCATATTTTAGTGTATTTTTAATTGAAGGATTATTTTTATCAACTCAAAAATTTATTCTCTTGTTTTAAAGTTGTTGGATTTTTAGTTGGTTTATTTTTATGATTTTTAATTTTGTGAAAATTATTTTGATGTGCTTTCTTAATATTAATTATTGTTATGCATTTGAATTATTTTATTTAACTTACTGTTTTGAAATCTTTTTTGTTGGATCATTTTTGTGACCCAAGATGTGAGGATTGGACCTCATTTCTTTCCCTTCATTTTTCTTTTTCGTTTTCTTTTTCCTCTTTTTCTTTTCTTCTTCTTTTCTTTTTCTCCTCATTTTCTTTCTCCTCTCTCCCTCCCTCTCTCCCCGCGCGTGCACGACGCCTCCCCTCTCTCCCCCGTGCATTTTCTTCTTCTCCACCCAGCGTCGTCGTGCGCCGCTCGTGTCCAACACCGCCCCTGCCATTTGCTTCCCCACCGGCCGTTGCGCCGCCGTCGCGCCATCTCCGGCCACCATTTTCTCACCACATCATCCTCGACCTCTTAGCAACCTAATGCACCCAACCCCAGCTCCGCCGCGGGTGAAGCCCCACCATCAACATTTCTGTTTTGGGCTTTTTGGTCTTCAACCGCCCTCTATGCCGCCGCCCACGGCCAACCACCACCACCATTAGCTTCACCGACATCCCTAAGTCATTTCCTAAAAATCTCGGGTCTTGGTTTGTCCCTATTCAAAATTGGGTTTTTGAGACCCACGGCCACAATGCATTTTGCACTGTTCTGTTGCTGTGTTGTCACTTCTTACAGCTCCGTGATCCTTCGAAAATTATAATATAGCACTGTAAGTATTTTCCCAAAGAACTTTCGTGATTTAAATGTATTTTTGCACTAACTCATTTTACTGTGAACTGGTTGGTTTTGCCGAACTGAGTCCGAGGAGTGAGGGGGTCAGATGAATTGGTGGATGAAGTTGTTTGTGTGTTTGGGCTGTGTTGAATTGTTGGTTGATGGATATTTTGTTGTTTCATGTGCATTACATATTTGCATGCATGATCATGTTTGTAAGTGAAACATGGTTTTCGTGTAAATGCATTCATGCTCATGTGTTTATGGAAAACTGGGTTTTCATGTGAAATGGTTTTTGGGTGCGTTTGTATCACGACCCCAAGCCGAGATGGGGCATTATCTTGGTGGAGCTCCTCTGGTCACTCGGGAGCAGAATATACTGAGTGACCTCCCCTGGGTTGTCGCTAGCGACAACGGGATTGGACGAGATGGTAACGCTTTCGTGCCGACTCCGTGGCCCCTTTGCTGGCGGGGGCTAGAGGATGCTTGGCCATGTACTCACTAGGCGCGGAACTGGGCATCGCTCATTACGAAGTCACACGCACGATCATTACTCGTGGTGTGGCGATGGGAGCCAGAGTGTGCGGATGGTCCCTAGGGGAGATCATGGTGCATACGATAAAATTGGATTTGCGTTGCTTTTGTACACTGTTGCATGTACACACACTTGATACTATCGTTGGGATGCGTGGCCGTGTTGACATCATTCGGGTGTCCCGATTCCCATGTTTCCATACAAGGGGGTCAGGGGCACCACATCAGTGTATCACCAAGAGGAAATATGAAAATGACCAAAGGACTTCTCTCATTTGGTTCCCACCTTCTTATAGGCGTCCCCCCCCCCCCCCCCCCCAAATACCAAGAGCCTTGGTGCATGGATGCCATTTGGCTCCTTAGCCAAAATGTCCCTTCATCTCCCTCATGATGGGATTGTGTTGGAAGACTAAAGGTCTTCTTGGAAAGTGGCGTGTGGCATCTCCAATTTGAAACCCTAATTCCCTTTTGTGCCCTTCTTCATGTGTCTAGGTTCAATGTACTCGGTGGAAAAAAGGTAAATCTCAAAACCCTTTCACCTCCCCAAGAAAGTCTCTTCTCTTCCCTAGGTGGTAGGTGGCGTGTGCCTCTTGGCTTGCCCTTGTCGTCGCCTCTTGCACTCCCTTTCACAAAGATGCTTCTAGAATCTAGATGCATGCCTTCCCATGAGTCTCTTCCTCTTCCCAAGAAAAAATCTCTTGGAACTTTAAGGCCCTTCTGTAACACCCCACTCCTTCCTTCTGACGTACGTTCTTTCTTTCTGACGTAAGATTCCTTCCTTCTTATGTAAGCAAGTGTTGAGGACGGAAATTATGTAAACTGTTTTTCCCTTTTCTCTAACAACTGTGAGCCTCGTCATGCGTGCTGAACCTCGATGGCGTGTCTTCAAAGATATCGTACGACTTCTAGGGCATGCCCAATGTTTTAAATGTGCTGAAAATATTTATAAAAAGTATTTCCAGTGTTATTGTAACACCAGGACTCAATCAAGCTCAATTTTATTTATTTTGTTTTAGTTTATTCTTTTTTTATTTTATTTCTGCACGTTTATTTTTTTTCCCACATGTTTCATTTTGTTTTTTTGTTTCTCTTTCGGTCTTTATTTCTTTACTCCCGTAGTTTTCCTTTCGCCCACTCCATGCACACACACGGCACATCCGCGCGCACGTCTCTCTCTCAGCTCTCTAGGGTTTCTTTATTTATTTCGGTCATCCTTTCATCTATTTATTTGCCCGTTCTTCATCCTCAATAATAAAAAAAAAAAAACCTAGAGTGCCACTTATTCTTTTCACGCCTCAGCCTCCTTCACCGTGAGCCCTTCCCCATAGCGCAGCTGTGCAGCACCTGAACCACTGCCCCAAACGAGCCAAGCCAGTATCGCAACACGGTTCAACCCGTGGCGCCGCTGCACAGATCACCACTGCACCGTAGTGCAACACGAAGACAACCGCGCAGCATCCCAGCCACTGCCACGACAGAGCCACAGCCAGCCCCGACTCATGGAACCGCTACAACCTTGCTTCACGTCAGGCACCACCCAGGGGAGATACACCGTGAAGACCAAGACTCAAGTCACAAGAACCAGACCAAGACCACCCATTATCACCCTGCACAGCACGCTACCTCACGTCGAAACACCATGAAAACAACTCCGCCCCCGTGACCCAACTGCCTAACAAAACCTCCACGTTACCAATGTCCTCTGTTTTACAATGCCAAAATATAGTAGTTTTTGTGCTCTCAGCCCCATATCCTTTCCCCGCACGACCACCCACCACCTTCACGCACAGTCTGTTCTCCTCTCATAGAGAAATCCCAGTTGTTCCTAGGGTTGTCGCACCATCATATGAATGGTCCCCGCACTCTCTTCTCCACCGCAAGCTAGGTAAAACAGTCATTCCTCTATGCCAATAGCCCTCTGTCTCTCCCTTCTCAAAACGTAAACCGCCATGCACCACGCTGCCACATGCCCAACCTCCTCAGTGACGACCACCGTGAGCCACATCGTCAACCCCCTCAACTTCGACGCCATTGCCATCAAAAGACGCCGGAGGACAAGTCTCCACCTCCGGACACTGCCAGGTCGACGCCCAACCCCCAGACAGTCGCAAGCCTCGCTGCCCCACGTGCCTCACCACCGTGACCTTCTTCACCGCGTCGCGCGCAGCTCCTCCCTTGGCGGTGAGTACCTCGCGCCCCTGTTCTTGCGGTTTTTGCACTGAGACTACGTGAATGCATTTGCAGTCTGCGTAAACTTATATTTTGCATAGTTTTTGAATAAGGAATTATAGTTTTACCCGTAGTTTTAGAATGTGTTCAAGTTGATATTTTTGGTCTATTTTTACGTGGTTTATACGGGTGGTATAAGAAAAGTTTACAGACAATAAATAGGATTTTCAAATTGTACTTTGGTAGCAAATTCTTTTAGTAATTGTGAAATTTTATTTTAAACTCTTATTTATGATTAAAGAAAATCACATAAGTATTTTTAATATGTTATTAAGTAAAGATTTATGTTAAGAGTAAATAATATAGGAGTAATGTTGTTTTTACACTTTAGATATGATTTAGTCTATTTAAAAATAGTCATGGTTTATTTTAAAATATTCTAGGATAATTATATTATCTATTATTAAACTTTATAGTTTGTTTTTATTAATAAATAGGTCAGACTTTTAAATATTTTAGTCAAGTTAGTAAATCGATTTTAGAAAGTGTTGATTTGTAATCTTAGGTTTTGAGGAATTAAATAGGTTATTTTAGAAGTTTATGATTAAATTTCGAAATGCGTGATTAATTGGAAATTTATGGGAATTACGTGATTATTTTATAGGTGACGTTTAATTATTGTCCGACGTTTTTGAAGAATTCCGAAAAAGCTAAGAAGTTCAAGTAAGCGGGGTTCATATGCTAGACTTTGCATTAAAATAAAATGAGCTGAGGTTGATTTTTGGAAAATATACATATTTGGTTATGAAAATAAATTTGAACTACCTCAGTTATTTGTTCAGCATTACTCATGAGATTCTGTTTAAGAAGAAAGTATATTTTTGTCATAATTGGTGTAGACATGAGCTTATTTCTGACATTCTGTTTCTGAACTTTGAAAAAGAGAGCGAATATGAAATTTGTGCATAAATTATGTTGTGATATGATTTTTTGTTCTGTTCTGAAGATTTTCGGTACTCTGATATAATCTGATGTGATTTCTGAAAATCTCTAGCATAACATTCTGTTTCTGTTTCTGTTTCTATTCCGTTCTGACCTCACCATGGGTGTAAAACTGTGGCCTCTGTTCGGGTTGGTACCAACTTTTCTGTTTCTGGTGCACCCACTTTGGAAACATAGTGATTTTCTGCGTAGTCTTTCCTATGTGCACACTCGGAGCTCCGAGAATGAATAAGGGGAAGATTCACATTCTGTTTCTACTCGGTTAACTACCGGGGTTTGCACAACCCTACCACGGGGGTTAAACATGGTATTTGTTTTGATATGACAAGATAAGATGTGATGTTTCAGTTTATGCTATGCTAAAGGGATTTTGATTATGAATATTTTCGAACTATCGCTCTGATATTTTTGATAACATGTTCTGACGTTGCATTTTGAAAACATTATTCTGATTCTGCATTCTGAAAGAAAATATTTTGTTCTGCATTCTGATTTCTGTAAATGCTCATGTTTACACACTAGTATATGTTATCTGCTTACTGAGTTGTTGATAACTCACCCCTTATCTCCATATATTTTTCAGATAATTTTGATGATTCAGCTGGAGAACAAGAGTAGAAAGTTTAGCAAGGTGTGATGATCGTAGTGGAATAAGTGTCTGAGGGTACAAATGCTTATTTGAGGGTCGTAGTTAGTAAACTGATTTATTTTTCGAGTATTTGATTTGATGAGTTGAGGATGTTTTCGAATTTTTGGAGAATTTCTAATTTATGTTATTGGGGATTTCTTTATTGTCGCCATAGAGGAACTTAGATTTTTTGTTTGATTAAGTGGATTAATATTTTATGGAATTTCTGGATTTTATAGTTGTGTTATTTTAAGTAAATTTTAAGTATTAAGAGCTAACTCTCCGGACCTACAGGAACGGGGCATTACAGTTATTGAACTAAGCTTGATTTTAAATATGACAATTATAATATTCTTGAAGAGCTCCAAAAATATTATAATTGTCAGAAATCATTTTAATATCATTATTAAAATGATTTTAACTATTTAAGATATTATGAGATTTAAATTATATTGAAAGCTTTTATTAATTAAATGGTTTTATTCTCTTTAAAATGTTAAGTGAGACTTCATCATTTTATTAATGACGAAGGAATATTATTTTATAAACTAAAGTTAGTTTAAAATAATATTCTACCTTAATTTCTCTAAGCGCTTTTCATTAAGTTAATATTTATGCATTTTAAATCAGTGTTTGAGATCCATCGTTAGATCGTTACATGAATCCCCACACGAAGGCACTGGGTTAAATACCCAGACCCCTCCCTTTCTCCCTCACTTTTCCCTAGCCCTCTCTCTCTCCTCCCTCTCCCTCAAGCGTACGTAGTATGTTGCGTCTCTCCACGTCGATGCACCATTCCACAACCTAGCGCCGCCGTGTGCAGGCGAGCCTCACCTCTGCCATCGCTGGCACCACCTCACGCTAGTGACCCCCCCACCGGCAAAACCAGCTTCCACCTCGCAGCCTTCCTCCCTCACGCCTGTGCACAACCTCTCACGCACGGTTTCACCGTGCGCAGTCTCTCCACCACCTTACGCGGCAGCCCAAGCCAACACACTGCCACCGACAGCCTCTCCCCTCACCGATGAACTCCTTCCTCGGAACCCCAAGCCACGGGAAGCCCCCTCTCTTCCTCCGTCGCACGCACGTACGGCTTCAAGGCCACCGACGGCCTTTGCACCGCCGTGTGCCGGTTCCAACTCCACCAAGCGCCTCCCTTGGCCACCATGGCCCCTCCCCGAGCTCCTCAAAGCTAGCCAAGCTCTCCAGCCCTCTCAAGCCTTCTCTTTCTCCCACGGTTTCTCCCTCCTTCCCAAGCTCGATCCGCTGTCGTGAGCCACTGTGGCGCCAACCCAATGCCACCACGAGCTCCACCGCAACCTTCTGAGCTCCTCCATGGCCAGCCATGACCAGCCAAGCCTCCCTCTCCCATTTCCATGCTTTGAGGCACACGGGTTTCCCTTGGAAACCCACGGCTCCGCCGTGCTCCACCACCTCAGCTGCCATGAAGACCACCAGCAGCCTCCCCTGACCTCCCTTAGTCCAACCCTAGGTCCAAACCACCACTTTGAGTGGTGGGTAGTCATTGCACATGATGGACAGCCACTGCGCGTGGCTGACCGCCACTGTACACGGCTAGATCCACCGTGTTACGCTCCTTTCCACCATCACAAGGCCACCACGAGCCCTTCCAAGACCACACCTAGCTATCCAAACGCCTAAACAGTCTCCGTACGCGTTTAGCCACCACGTACGACCCTTCCGACGTCTTCGACTATGATGGTATAACTCTCTATGCCTCGTATTTATGTTAGATATTGATTAGTTGACTAGGTTGTAGACTGTGCTGTCATTATTTGTGGAGTTGTGGTATTGTGATGTACTGAGTAATGAAGTGTTGGGCAATCTGTATAGTGTGGTAATGTGAGGTGATGCGTATGTGAAGTGTTGGGCATATCTGTGTTGTGTGGAGGTGTGTTGTGTCATGTAGTGTGCTGTGAAGTGTTGGGCGTATTTGGGAGGTGCGTTGTGTAGTGTTGTGGACTGTATTGTAATGGTGGCATGGTGTATGTGAAATGGGACAAGTACAAGCTGAGTGTACTCTGTGTGGCGTAGTGTGTATAAAGGGAGTACATGTGGAATGTATTCCGTATGGCAGAGTAATGCACCGTGTGGCGAATATGCCATAATAGTGATGTGGCATGTGGAACGGGAAGAGTACACGCTGAGTGTACTCTGTCTGGCGTATGGTATATGAAGGAGTACATGTGGAATGTACTCCGTATGGCGGAGTGATGCACCATGTGGCAGATATGCCATAATGGTGATGTGGCGTAACGTATATGAGGGGAATACACACGGAGTGTACTCCATGTGGTGCAGTGATGCACTATCTGGCGGGTACGCCATAGTGATGATGTGGCGTAGCATGTGAGAAGGAAGTATGCATGGAGTGTACTCTATGAGGTGCAGTGACACACCGTGTGACGTGTTGCAGAGATAAGGATGGTTGAGCAGAGGGTGGACGTAGAACGTGGTGAATAGTGTCGAGAACTGTGGAACGGTGTCCCAAAGTAATTGTGAAGTGGCCTGTAGTCTAAGGTGACGGGTGTCACCGTGAAGTTGACTCATGGCTGGAAGTACAGGTGAAGTAGCAGGACAAGTATAAGAGTACGCAGCGGAAGCATGACTGGGCAACGTCACTTCATGAAGTGGTTACTGACAGTCGTGCTTGCGATGGGTGAAGTGATAGGGTATGAATGGCATAACAGGAAGTGACGAGATGTCACGATGTGACGGGAGTACGTGAGGAACCGTACTCACGATGAGTTAGGGATTGACATGGCAAGATGTTGGGTAACGCGACAAGGTCACGGTGTAGCTTGGGAATAGTCTCGAGCTGTATGACGTGACATAAGACGTAGTTATGAATGGTGTCTTGTCATGTTAAGTGTTGGGATGAACTGTCAAAAGGGATGGGTAGCATGAAGAGTCATGCTAGCCGGGTTAAGAGAAGGTTGGTATCGGAGTATGGTGCTTGTTTATACAAGCTGGTGATCAACGTGTTATATGTTGATCTTAGGTGATAAAGGGGTAAGGTACATGTGTAATCTGGTGAGAGACATGTGCCAGACGGATTCACCATATGTAATGGGTAATCTGTCCTGAGTATAGTTGCACGGTGCCAAAGCCTCAGAGTTAGCTTAGAACTGTGGTTTGTATGGATGGGAATGAGGATTAGTATGGGCTAAGATGTATGAAGATAGTGATGAGTGTGCTATCTAAGGAAGGGATGCGTGACTTAGTTGGTCTGAGTCATGCGTTGGAACGTGGTTAACGAGAAGAATGAGACAGAGGTCTTAATGTCTTAATACTAAGGTGAATCATGGGTTCACTTTAGTGAATGAGCACTCGAGGCAAGACCTTGAGTTGGAAGATGGGGTGACCGTAATGGGTCCCCGAAGGTTTTACCATAATAAAGAACACGTAAGAACACTGGATAGAAGAAGAGTGTTCCAAGTGAAGTGTAGCTTATGTTTTCTAAGTTTAAATTGCTTATGCATTAGATAGAGAATGACGCTAAGGTATGTGTATGCATGTAGGTTGCCATCTGACAAGCACATGAATGGACTGCATGATATGCAAGTAGCATGGAGCCCAGGTAAGCGTTATGTTCATACTCTTCTAGAGTTTTCCAAGATACAATAAACGCATTTCCTTTAAGATGCTTTAAGAAGAGAAATGAAAGACATTTTAAGAAAGAAAACGATAAGTGTTCAAAGGTATAAGTACGTATGGCCCCTCCTTGGCAGCCCCTTTTTACGCACCCAAAGTATTAATTGTTCGCATGTGAATGGATGACTATACGGTGTATCTATTATATGTATTTTCTAAGAAAATCCACGAACAGATATTTTATGATCATAAAACGATGTTTTCTCATAAAAAAGAATGTTTTATCACGAAAGGCAAAGAAAGACATGAAAACGGATGCTTTCATGGATCCTACAAACCGTCGCTCTTATGGACGCCATGAGGTAATGCTCGTGGACACCATGAGAGATGAAGTTTAAGGTGATGCTTATAGATGCCATGAAGGCCGACATTTTAAATGTTTTACGATGCCACGAACGAACGTTTTACGAATGCCACGAAAAGATGATGCTCATGCTCATGCTTTTAAAAGAACAATATTTTCTCTAGGGGTGTCAAATCGTGTTAACGGGTCGTATTCATGTCATGTTAAGACATGTATATTATACTATATAGGTCAACCCTAACCCGACCCGTTAAACTTATCGTGTCAAAATCTCAAGCCCTAACACGACCCATTAATATAACGGGTCGTGTCGTGTCAACCCGTTTTGACCCGTTTATATAAATAGGTTGAACATACCCAAAATTAACCCATTTGATCTAGTTAAGTTTAGCATAATTTTATATAAATGTTAAAATCACAATATCTATAAAAAAAAATATAAAACTAACTATAAGTCCAAAATTACAATCCGAACAATAAAAATATCGAAATTAAAATCCCAACAATTTTATTTTTTAGGTATAAGGGTATAATTGTAACTTTAACTTTCTTAACAGGTCATAACGGGTTATAGCGGGTTGACATGTTATCAACCTGTTAAGTTATCGTGTCTTAACGGGTAAACCCATTTTGACCCGAACCCATTAAGGTTAAACCCTAACCTGCTTTTATCGTGTCGTGTTCGTGTTGGGTTCACGGGTCTCGTCACATATTGCCACCCCTAATTTTCTCATGAAAATGAACGTTTTCTCATGAAATGACATGTTAAATGAAAGATAAGAAAAGAATGATAGCTCCAGCTCTTTCGAGCTACCATAAATGAATGAAAGCATGAAATGTATGAAAATACGTAACGGCCATATGAATGAATGATAAGGGGTACCAAACGAGAATGAATGGGTAGATTGCAATGCTGGGCAGTAGTGCTGGTAGTGCACCCAGTGCTACACCTTAACGGAATGGGATTCCAACCCGCAGCCACGGGACAATCCATTGGCCATAGGGCCGCTAACCCTAACACAGGGAGCGTAACAATGTGTACTGGCCTATGAAAGTGATAAGAAAGAATGTATGTATGCATGAATGTATGAATGCACGAGAGCACGACTCTTTAAGAAATGAAGGCACTGACGAGAGAAACATTTTACGACAAGAAAGCTTTTTAAAAGCTAAATTTCGTCCAATGACTCTTGAAGAAGTTAAGGCACTGACGGGAGACACGTTTTACGAAAAGAAAGACTATTAAAGAAAAATTCCGTCCAATGATGTTTTCAAACGAATGCACGTAAGCATGTATGCATACACGTATAGTATGTATGAATGATGAATGCATGAATGAAAACCTATGTTGTTATATTTTAACTGTATGAAGTAATGCTTATGAGTCTTCGACTCATTTTTATTTTTATGTATACCCCTCCCCCCACAAGAACTGAACGGCTAGGACGGACACGGCCCAAGGGGAAAAACACGAAAGTCTAGGCATGGGTTTTAATTGTACGAGAGGCCTTTTTATTATTAAAATTGATGTTTTCCACTGTAAACTTCTTTTATTGCCAAAGCACATTTTATTTTATAAACGTAGAGTCTTGCACCCTTGGTATGCAAGTGAAAAATTTTAAATCGAACGATAATTCCAGTCGTCCTTTCTAAAATGTTTTATAAAAAGTCCTACCACATGGAAAGTGTCAACCAAGATGGTTGGTTTGCATGTGGGGCGCGTATTCCCCATGGTCGAACCCTAGAAGTCCCTTAGTATTTGTGCCATCTGATTTGTAATGCTCCTTGGTACCTCTTTGTCTTATCAAATCATTACAAACTTCTTGGAACTTGCTAAAATCCCATGGGTGGCATGTAGGTCTCTTTGGTTCACCGAAACCCTAATCTTATCTCCTCCCCTTGCCCTCTTTCACGTCTAGATTAAAAGTGACCTAGAAGTGAGTTGTGCATGTGAGACACGTGGCATATGGTTTGTAAGAGTGGCGTGTTCCCTATGTGTGGCCAAATCCTCTCTCTTGTCCCATCCTCTTACCTCCTTCTAGAACCTTTGTGCATGTTGACCAAGTGTCACGTGTTGCTACTTCCCTAGGTTTCCAAGGATGAGCTTCTAGAAAACCAAAAGATCTTCCCTTGCCATGTGGTGCCTCCATCTAAACCTTAGAGTTCAACATTTCCAAGCCCTAATATCTTGCCAGTGGCCGAAATCTCCTATGGACCTTGTGGGCCTTTCTTTTGGGCTTTCATGCCTACTATACCAATGTCCAAAAATATAAAAATATCTCCAAGAAACCTCTATCATCTTGCATGGCCCAACAACTATACATAACCAGTTCATAAAAATAGGAAGACTTGGCTAAGCCCGGGATGTCACACAACAGGTTGGAAAGTGACTTAATGTGAAAGAGATTTTGCCCTTATAGTGCTACATTTTGGGTGATATTTGGCAATGAATGCTTTCAAGAAAATATGCCATTTGAGTGTGGAGGCTTAATTGATAAATGGATTGGTCACCTCGAGGTTGAGTTCATAACTTCACTTGCATAAGGGCCAAATGGTATAGTAGGATAAATGACTAGAAGTTGACAAGCAAGGTTAAGTATGTTTCGGCCACTGAAGTATCACGTGTCTTAAGAGTGTTTTGATTGAAAGCAAATGCAAGAATATGATTGGAATATGATTTTAGAGTTATTTGTGAAGTTTGGAAGGAAACAAGATCAAAATTAGAATTGTGGTGCCCTTGTTCCTCGATAAAGAGTTCAGCGAGAATCCGCGGTGCCAAAGGTGCTAACCGGTCGGCAACACCCCGGATCTAATTTGGGTCTAGGCATGCATTCTAGCGTGGAGTGCACGTCAAGTGAAATGTATATAGCAGCGGAATAAGTACAGGGATTAGTCATAAGCTAATACTACGTGTACAATAGATTTATAACTGTAAGAAAATTTAACCTTCATTAATAATATCCTTATGTTATTGATGTTTCTTCCCAAATACTATTGTACATTGTCATCAGTTCCTCACTTACATCAAAACACAATGAACCGTACATGATTTGTCACCTAACTAAAATAAAAATCTTAACATCACAAATATCTAACAATCGGAGACAAGCCTCCATGTCTATACCTGAGGCGGGGCTGGTCGTTCTTCCTTGGGAAACTTTGTCTGTGCTAAATCTGCATCAACATCTACAGCTCCAGTAAACAAAATCATAGGTGGGACCATCATAGTTTGACTTCTAAGAATATACATGCACTGCTTTATGTAAATAAATGTGTGAGAGATAATAAAAATGAATATGCATGCACTATTTTATGTAAATGAATATGTGAACACATATTTATGCATGGTGAGGAATCACCCTCCAGGCAGAAACACATGTATTCATAGACATAGCGAGGAATTACACTCTAAGCAGATCTTATATGTGCATAGTCACTTGTGACACCCCCAGATTCCGCTTGGGATCAGACGGACATCTAAAACGTTGGGACATGCAACACAAGGTTACCTACTCCCGTTCATGACATATAAGATGCAATGTTCCTAACATGCATCTAGCATTATGTAATATTCACAGCGGATAATTGTTTTCTTTAGAAATACTATGCACCAAACTGAAAATATCTCAAATACTTAAAACATACTTTATAAAAAAGGACATATTAAACAATTGAGATCATAACGCTAGTCCAAAATGGTTATGATCAAAAGAGTACTAGAGATGCAACTCCATGGTACAAGTAGTAATTTAAGTTAACTACTATATTAATATTGACGTCGCACCATCGCACCGTCGCTCAGTCGACTGTGTCCAGTTGGTCAAATCCCGGTTCTCCTTTGGGTCTTATAACAAGATCTACCATTCGGGAGCAAATTTCAACAAGTTAACAGGAAACTTTTCCACAGGTTAATGATGCATGCATGACAGTAAAAGTATAAATGCATAATCAAAGTCAATAATAAGCATAACATAACTTGACATAAGATGGCATGAGGTGACATAACTTGAACTAAAACTGAACTGAACTGGAAACTTGACATGACATGAACTTGAAATTGAGACTTGACTTGATGTGACCTAAACGTGAACTGAAACATGACATGAATGTGAAATACATGAAGTTGGGATCTTGCTCGATAGACTTAATTAATAAAGTGACCATAAGGGTGCTACACAGGTCCTCTTGAGCCGTGTGTCCCTGCTGATTACCGTATCACAACACATGTATCTACACCAGCTGTGAGTGCGTTAATACGTACTCCACAATTGTTGTGGCCCCACGTATTCTACATGTCATATTTGTTGTGTCTCACGTGGTGTATACCCCATAGTTGTTGTGGCCCCATACTTCATGCTCCACAGTTGTTGTGGCCCCATAAATTGTTTGTGCCACAATTGTTTTGGATACAAGTAAAATAAAATATGGCTCCATCAGCGTTAGTGTCTGACGCGCTATGGTGACCAGCTAGTTAGGCCCAATTCGCAACCTATTGACTGTATTTCATCAACCTAGTGAATTTCACACCTATTTAGACATTCCAGCGTGAATAAAGGAGTTCCACTAGGATATTATCTCATCTTAGCACTTAGGGTTGTGATTGACATGAATAATTTGACATGATTGTTCTCGAATACACAAACAATAATCGAGACGAAACGTGACATGAATAGGAAAAGATAGAAGTCCTGACATTGCATAACATGACATGAAAGTAAGACGACAAACTTGACGTACTTGAAAGAAAATATTTTGTAGCATGACATAACATGTAACATACAACATTTTGTAACATGGTATAATAACATATAACAGACAATATTTTGTAACATGGCGTAACATGTAAGACTGAATATTACGTGATGTGACATACATATAACAGACTAAATACGTGACATGACATACTTGCAACAGATAGGGATGTGTGACATAATATATTATGTAACAGATAAGTATTTCATGACAGTATACATCATGTGTACTAGATGAACATATAATGACGTGGCATGGCATGAAATATATGATAACATACGAACATAATTGTAGTTCCCTTACCCATCACACAAACATAGTAAACTAATAGTAAGTTCAGAGCTAGCTTACCTCAGTTTCCGCGTTTCTAAGCAAAACTTAAGCGCAATCACAAGGAACTAAAAGTAGTGATTTTTAAAAGTTAGAACTTAATCACTAACAATTAAAAATATGAAAAAATACTAACTTAGAGAAAAATTACCATTTTACCCTCTACATGTGGAAAAATGACCATTTTACCGCTAACTTAAGGATTTTGCATCCTCACTCTAAAAATTACCAAAATTTACATACCTTAAGTGAATTTTGTTCTAAACTCAAATATCAAATCAAAAAAATTTAAAACTAAACACAACCATGAAAACTTTACAGAGGCCGAAACTTACATAGGTTATTTCCCTTAATTTTTGTTGCAATTCTTTCAAATTCAAAACTCATGATTAAACCGAAATTTTGCAACAAAAATCTTCCCATCCTAAGTTTAAAAACATACTTAAACATCCATTAAAAAGAAATGTTAATCATCACCACCAAACTTTTAGTAAAAATATCTAAACTTGTTAACCAAAAACAAATTCTTGAACCATAAGTTTTGACATTATATTCAAAACATCTCCAAGAATTCCAAAAAATCAAGTCTTACATCTAGCATATTCATTATATCATCCTAAGATCAACCATGCTTTAAACCATCAAACAAAAGTTACCAAAAATCACAAAACAACACTTGGAGTTTTCGGTTCTACACTTAGTCCAAAAACAGAAACGTTTCCTTAACTAGCTTTGATCAATCTCTTGATCCATAGATTAAAAAGATGAGATCTTCAAACTAAAATATTACATGCTTTAAAAATGTTTCATAAAGAAGATCCAACCATCAAACTTAAAATCACATGGCTAAAAATCAATAAAATATGGATCTAATCCAAAAACATCAAATCTTAGGTCTAACCGAAATCCTCTTGTATAGAAAAGTCATATCTTTGAAACTAATATTAAATATCTTCAACATAACATCCTAACATGCATATAAAAGACTTATAATCATCAAATAAAAATATAAAAGCAATTGGAGTAAGATTAAACCACAAAATATTCAAACTTTCTCAAAATAAAAACTGTTTTTCCACTTCCAGTTTCTAAGTTTCTATATATAAGAAAATATTTAATCAAAAGCTTTATTCATGCAACAAATCCTCAATGAACATTCATAAACACATGTTAAAAACACTCCATAAAATTTTCAGACCAAGATATGTCCATTAGCTTGGTCAAAAACTCCAAAATATAACACACTCTCCAGTTTAACGCCTAGAATGACCTTTCCATAGTTAAAACAACTTTTGACCAAAACATTACCATGAAATGAAAAAATTAGATATCCACAGAAACTAAATGCAAATATAAACAACTTTCATGAAGGAGTCGTTGTGAGAAAATACTTATTAAGGATCGAAATGTGCCACACAAAATGACTTAGAACTCTGCCCGAGAGAGCTCTTTTGGGTTTCTCTCTAAGAACGAGGTAAAGAAGTGATTAAATG